>LPNX010101065.1:460827-550484 GCA_001517045.1 Pseudotsuga menziesii | reverse complement strand
GATTTGGCATTTGGAGATAGCAGGGCTCCTAAGGCTAAGGATTGGATACAAGACAGTCAAGACATCCTGAAAGTATTGAAAGAGAATTTACGGACAGCCCAGTATCAACAGAAGATGTATGCCGACAAACGCAGGACTGAGCGGAGCTTTGAGGTAGGGGATTTAGTCTACTTAAGGCTCCAGCCTTACAGACAGTCGTCACTTAAAAAGAAAGGAGCGGAGAAATTAAAACCCCGCTTCTATGGACCATACAAAATAATTCGGAAGGTGGGAGAGGTGGCATATGAGCTAGAGCTGCCCAGAGAAAGCAAAATTCACAATGTGTTCCATGTGTCCAGCCTGAAGAAGACCCTTGGACAACACATTGCTCCATCTACCGAATTGCCCCCTTTAGATGATGAAGGACTGCTGATACTGATTCCTGAACGGATCATACAGACCAGAGAGAGGAAGCTCAGGAACAGAGTGATCAAGGAATATTTGGTTCAATGGAAAGAACTACCGCCAGAGGATGCCACTTGGGAAGGTGAACTGGTATTACAGCATCCCAGTTTGAAGTTGCTTGAGGACAAGCAATCTCGAGCGGGGAGGACTGTAATGTCCTCTTCCTTTTAGGCCCTGAGGCCCATACCACTAACCTATGTGATTCCTGTGGGTTCGAGCGGTTACTGATAGCTAGGGAATCAGATCAGGACTGATGCCATCCATAGAAGATCTACGGCATCCTCACTTGGTCAAGAAGGGCCACCTAGGCCAAAGGCCACCTTCATGTATGACCATGCTCCATGCATGACCATGCTCTTTGCATGCAAGTCAACGGCAAATTAGAAGATAAAGTGACCTAATTAGGTCAAAGATTAGGTTTTGCGTTGTTGAACTTTATAAATAGAGGGTAAAGCAAGAGGAGAACTCACTTATGATTATTGATTATTTTGGGAGCACTTGGATAGCAACACAGCGTGCAGCACAGCAATTGGGGTTGGAGACGGAGTCTTCAGCTAACAGGATTTCGGCAGTGAAACATCTGTCCTAGTCTTATGCCGGGTAAGCCATACTGGTTCACCACTTGTTCTTCATTTCATTCATCAGTTATATAGCACAGGGTATAGATTGTTGCAGAGGCACGGTGCAGCCGTAAGAGGGGGTTTTCAACCAGAAATCCCTAATCAGCTATTGGGCCTTCAGATCTCAGTTTCCTTCCGAAACTCAGGCATCATTCTCACCAGCAGCTTCATACTCCGGTACCCAGTGACTATCAGCTCCATCTAAGCTCATCCGGAGGAGTTATCAGCATTTCCAGACCACCAGGGGCGTGAGCAGCTGCCTCATAGAACCTAGACGCTATCACCCTTAGAGGTGTCAGAACTTCAGCATACTCCAGCCAATCTCTTCGGCACAGCGAGGCTATCAGCCCTGCAAATCGGCGGATCCATCGGACACCTCCTTCCTTGAGGGCATCACCTTTTTCTCTGATTGGACGTCTTATTGCTGGAGCATTCACCGGAGGCAGGAGAGATCAGTTCCTCTCCGATCCAGATCTCAGTACTTGCAGACTTTATCTGCAGCAGTTCAGCCAGTTATCAGTGGTAAGTGTGCATTCTATCTCACAAACCCTAACCCTAATTTTTCCTATAAAATAAGGATTTTTGCCTGGCAGTTTGTAAGCTCAGTTGTATCCGCATAATTGTTTAGAAATAGAAAATATCGGGATTTGGGATATTACAACTCAGCAGTACAGATCGGGGTTCGAGAGGGAGGCCTCTACAAGGCTTACAAGGATTCCATTCATGCTTTGGTACATCACACAGTTGATCCTTGTGAACTTTGGCATAGAAAGTTTGGACACCTTCACTACACAACTCTCCTAGGATTGTAGAAGATGGTTACAGGTATGCCAGAAGTTTCCCCAAAACATGAAGGAATCTGCAAAGGATGTGCTCTAGGTAAGAACACTAAGAAATCCTTTCCCAGAAGCAAGAATAGGTCTAAAGGCATTTTGGATTTGATTCATTCTGACACATGTGAGCCTATGTCTTCACCCTCCTTGAGTGAGTGTTTATATTATGTCTTGCTCATTGATGATTACTCTCGGAAGTCATGGATTTACTTCCTCAAGGCCAAGAGTGAAACCTTTGATAGGTTCAAAGAGTTCAAGACACTGATTGAAAATCAGACTGGCAGACACATCTGTATCTTGAGATCAGATAATGGAGGTGAGTATGAATCTAATGAGTTTGATGATTTTTGTCGAGAAGCAGGAATCAAGAAAGAGTTGACAATGCCTTACAACCCTCAGTGGAATGGTGTTGCAAAAAGGAAGAATAGAACGATCTGTGAAGCTGCTAAAGCTATGATCACCGATCTAGATCTTCCTTTATCTTTGTGGGCTGAAGCTACAGGTACTACTGTGTACATTCAGAACAAAAGCCTTCATGCTATCTTGGGGGAGAAGACTCCTGAAGAAGTCTTCACCAAGAAGAAACCTGTAGTTGACCACATGAGGATTTTTGGCACTCATGTGTGTGTCCATGTGCCAAAAGAAAAGAGGGCCAAGCTAGAGCCCTCCTGAAAGAAAGGTATATTTGTTGGGTACAGTGATTGCTCGAAGGCTTATCGAGTATATATACCGGGGCAAAGGCACATTGAGGTCAACCGAGATGTGATCTTCCATGAGGAAGTTGTGTTTCGTAAAACACTAGAGCTTTCACCGGAAGATGCAGTTGCTCCACTTGAGTTCCCAGATTCAGAAATTCAGAGGGAGGAAGAGGAATTTGAGGATCAAATTTCAGATGTCACTGAAGGCCCACTAGAAGAACTACTCGAAGTTCCTCCTTCCAAAAGGAGACCTGCTTGGTACCGAGAGACGATACAAGAAGGGGAGAAGCATAAAGCTCCTCCCAAGACTTTCAAAGAAAGCATAAGACCACGAAAGTACTCTGGTCTTATGAGTCAGCTTATCAGTTCAGAACCTTCATCCTACGAAGAAGCCGCAAGTAAATTGGTATGGGTTGATGCCATGGTTGAAGAGTATAAGTCAATCATGAAGAATGATGTTTGGGAAGTTGTTCCTAGACCAACAGAAAAGTCAGTTGTGACTTCCAGATGGCTTTATAAGATCAAGCATGTTGTGGATGGCAGTGTGGAGAAGTATAAAGCCAGATTCATAGCTCGTGGCTTCACTCAGAAAGAAGGCATTGATTATGATGAGACATTTGCTCCTGTTGCCAGGTATACTACCATTAGAACCATCATTTCACTTGCTGCAGTATTTGGATGGAAGTTACATCAGATGGATGTAAAGACAACCTTTCTCAATGGTAAGATTGAGGAAGAAGTTTATATTGAACAATTTGAAGGCTTTGTGACTCATGGGAAGAAAACCCATGTATGCAAATTGAAGAAAGCCTTGTATCAACTGAAACAGGCTCCAAGAGTCTAGTATGCTAGGATGGATGGATTTCTCCATAGCTTGGGGTTTTCCAAAAGTACAGTTGATTTTAACTTGTATTTTAAATTTGTTCATAATAATGTCTTGATACTTGTTCTATATGTAGATGACTTGTTTCTTACAAGTGATGAACAGTTGATAGATAATTGTCAGAGGGAGCTTACCTCTGAATTCGAGATGAAAGATCTCGGATTGATGCATTACTTCCTTGGCTTAGAAGTCTGGCAAAAGCCAGGTGAGATCTTCCTGACACAAGGAAAGTATGTAGTGGATATCTTACAGAGATTTGGGATGCAGGACTGCAAGTCCATGAGCGTACCAATGACTACCAAATTGACAAAGTTGCAGGACTCAGCCACCAGCTCACAGAGTGTGGACTCTACTTTGTACAAACAGCTTATTGGATCCCTGATGTATCTCATGCATACGAGACCAGACATTTCTTACACAGTGAATGCATTGAGTCAATTCATGTCAGATCCGAAGCACATACACTTGGTAGCCGCCAAACTTGTACTCAGATATGTGCGAGGTACTATCACTTATGGGCTCAGGTATACTTCCAGCAATGCAGTATTGTTATCTGGATACTCAGATTCAGATTGGGTTGGCAGTGCAGTTGACCAGAAAAGTACCTCTGGTTATTGCTTCAGTATGGGATCAGCAATGATCTATTGGTCCAGCAGGAAGCAGGGTATATGGCTCTTAAATCATGAAGAGATAATTGAAGCGGTGCTAATGTGTTGATGTTGGGAACTAGGACTATAAAAAATTTGATGTAACCAACTCATTTGCCTAGATATTGCAGGATTATAGTGAATCTGAGAGAGTTATAAGAGTTGTAGAGTTTTTAGTTGAGAATAAAGATAAGTTTGGACTAATGCTCTAAGAGAAGTTTTGCGCAGGAATTGTGATGTGATGCTAAATATCCTAATACAATGGAGGTCTGGCCTAGCTTTTAGGCAATGGTAGAAGGTAAGGATAGGAACAATTTAATGGGTTGGAGGATAAGGGGTACAGAGACTATCACGAGACTTAATAAAGCATTTCCATTCTAAAAACATTCACACTATAAAAAAAATGTATATGCAATGTTGTGCCCACCCAATTATTTTGGTGGACTTCCTCAGCGTCACATTAGCCGCCCAGGGTTCCATGGCTCAGAGTACAGCTGAGGCAAAGTATATTGCTACAAGTGATGCTTGCAAGGAAGCAGTTTGTCTCAGAAAATTGATAACTAATATGTTCGGGGAAAAGCTTGACTTAATGATCATCCATTGCGATAATCAGAGTTGCATAAAGCTTTCGGAGAACCCAGTGTTTCATGATAGATCGAAACACATTGAAATGAGGTATCATTCCATCAGAGACCTAGTGCAAAGAGGTGCTCTGAAGTTGTTGTACATTCGTACGGATGAATAGATTGCAGATATCTTGACCAAGCCTTTGTCAGCATCAAAGTTCATGTACTTTCGTGACAAGCTTGGTATGGCAGAGAATGCCTCTCTCGTTGAGAGGGAGTGTTGATTTTTCTGAGCAGCATCGAGAGCCATTCTCTTCGGAGAATGAGGACACCTGGTCTAGGACCATGGTGTAGACTCAACCCAGTGTTGAGTGACCATTTTGTTGAATGGTAGATATTTGGTCCTGGACCATGATATAGACCCAGCTCTGCCCTAGGTAGACTCAACCCAGTGTTGAGTGACCATTCTATTGAATGGTAGACATCTGGTCCGAGACCATGATGTGGACCAGTCTAGTACTGGTAGACTCAGCTTAGTTCTGAGTAGCCATTCTCTTAGAGAATGGAGGCACTTGGTCTGTTACCAGGAAGGCACTATAAGCCCTAGACTTGGTCTAGGCATGTGTGACACTCCAACCCTTAATTGATGGGCTTTGTGTACTTCTCCAAGGATTAGTTACCCTTGGTTAAGTTACCCTAGTACCTAATCTTGGTGTCACATAGAGTGTGAGATAAAAGCATTAGTAACTCTCTTGGTTTATGATGATGTACTTTGAATGGAATCAAAAGACCACAAGTGATGACCACAAGGGCACTTGGAAAAAGGCTAACGTCAAAAGTCAAAAATACATAAGGACTTTTTGACCACAGGAAAAGGGACCACAAGTGAAAGTCAAAGTTACATTAAGACTTTTGGTAAAAGTCAAAAATACATAAAGGACCTTTTTGGACTATTGAAAGGTACAAAGGTAAAAGTAAAATTAGGAAAGAATAAAATATTATTATTTTGTTCTTCCTAATTTTGGTCCACTTACAGGTGATTGAAGGATATAAAAGAAGATCAAGACATTTCATTATCACACACACTCTTGCTCTCACAAGTGAAGTTGCTCTAGCCTCTTACTGACGATTCCATTGAAAGTTTTTTTATGGTTTTTGCCCCAGCTAGGGCATCCATCTTTCTCGGCTTACCCTACAGCCAAGGTTTTCCGTCTTCCTCCACGAACAGCAGCAGCCAGCTGGGTTTTTCACCTTCTGGTATTCTTCTCTTTCCTCGACGCCTCCTCACTTCACCGGCAGCCACCTTAGCTCCTAGGGCAACTTTGTTATCCCTACCACAGAGCCTGAGAGCAGATTCGAGCACCTACAATGGGCCTGGAAGCTACCATAGCAGCTTCGGGCAACCAGCTGCAGCCACGGGCTGCTAATAGCAGACCCGGGATGCCTGCTATAGGCCACAGTCTGCTAATTAGTGTTCTCGGGGAGCTTCCAGGCAGGCTCTAAAGCCCCGACCCAGGAGACGTGGGTCTACCCACCTCTCTGGCAGCAGATAGAGGACTGCCAACAGCAACCATCGGCTTGCCCTAGCTCCGGGCTGCCCATAACAGACTTTGGGCAGTCTGTCGAAACCCCGGGCAGTCTAGATCTGCCATTCGGGCAAGTGAAGGAACCAACAGACATTTCGAGCAGGACAGAAAACAAACGAGCACAGACAGACAGAGATCCGGACAAGGAAAAATCAATTTCGGGCAGACATTTTTGGACTTTGGGTAGATCTAAAAATTTGAACAACTAGGGTTTGAAACCCTTAGCTTGAATTTTGCTGTGAAATATTTTCTGTAATTGTGGTTTGACCCTGATTAGGGTTTGAGGAACTTTTTGAAGAATTTCCTAAGTCATCTTATTTACGAGATGAGCCGCTAATGCTTTTTGGGGTTTTTGTCCTTTGAAGGTTTCCCCAATGAAAAAATCTTGTGTCCTTTGTGATGATGTGATGAATGTTATTTTACTGCACTTGTCATTTGTTTAAGTTAATCTGCAATTTTTTTTTAAGTATTGATGCTAATGCTAAAATTCAACAATACCTGCAAAGAAGCAGTATGGCTTAGGAAACTTCTTTCTGACCTGTTTGGTGGAAAGCTCGAGTCAACTTTTATCAATTGTGATAATCAAAGTTGCATAAAGCTTTCATAGGACCCGGTGTTTCACGACAGATCGAAACACATAGAGACAAAGTATCACTTCATCAAAGATTTAGTTCAGAGAGGTACACTGAAGCTTCAATACATCCATACAAATGAACAAATTGTAGATATATTGACCAAGCCTCTGACACCAGCAAAGTTTGTGTACTTTCATGACAAGATTGGTATTTTAGAGAATACCTCTCTCGCTGAGAGGGAGTGTTGTTTTTTCCTAAGCAACATCTAGAGTCATTCTCTGGGAGAATGGAGGCACCTGGTTAGTTACCAAGAAATTAACCCAGTCTGGGCCTCGGGCCTCATCTTGGAGCTGAGGGCCATTCTCTGGGAGAATGGAGGCAGCTGGTCAATTACCAGGAAGTTAACCTAGTCTGAGACTGGGGCCTCGGCCTAGACCTGAGGGCCATTCTTTGGGAGAAGGGAGGCACATGGTCAATTACCAGGAAATTAACCTAGTCTGGGACTGGGGCCTTGGCCTGGGGCTGAGGGCCATTCTCTGGGAGAATGGAGGCACCTGGTCAGTTACCAAGAAATTAACCTAGTCCGGGACTAGGACCCCAGCCTGGGGCTAAGGGCCATTCTCTGGGAGAGTGGAGGCGCTTGGTCAGTTACCAAGTATTTGACATTGAGTCATCTAATGCAGCCTGGGGCAAAGTCACCTAGTCAGTTACCAGGTTGTCACCATAAGCCCTAGACTGGGTCTGGGCAAGTGATGCAATCCTCTCCTTGATCTATGGGCTATAAGACCTTCTCTAGGGACTAGCTACCCTTAGTTTAGAGACGTAGCACTTGATCTTAGTGGCAATGAGGGGATCAAGATAAAGCATTTAATAATTCTCCTTATTTATGAAGAGGTACTTTAAGTGGGCATGAATGGACCACGCGGACCCTGAAGAACTCTTGAAGATAACTTGTGTGGTCACATTAACACTTGAAGGACCATGAACCCTTGCCATGGTTCAAGTGAGCATCAAATGAAGACCCATGTACCTAAAAGAAAAAAGAATAAAAGACCAATGGACCACAAAAGATAAAAGTCAATGGTCAAAGATGAAATGAATGAAAATATAATTGTTTGATGGAATATAAATCAAGAAGCATCAACTCATTTCATGATCATTCATTATCCATCATTTTGATCTACTCCTTTGGACTGAGGAATTTGCTGGCTAAGGTCTTCCTCTATTCCATCGCCGCAATTACTTGACTGAAGAAATTTGGGTTGGGGTCATCTTTCTTGTTTCTCCTACGTGGCATCTCTTAGCCTGCTAGGGATTCCTTTATCCTTCACGGCAGCAGCAGCAGGAGGCTACTAGAGGCATGGTTGTCACCCTTTTGATTCTCCATTGTATACCCTAGCTGTTAGGGTTGCTTCACATTCACCCAAGTTCTACTAGAGGTGTACCTGAGCCCTACTAAGGTTGTTTAACAGCAGCAGGGGATCACAAAGGAGGTAGCAGCAGTCACAATGGCTACAGCAGTGCCCATCATGAGAAATTTGAGTTAGCAGCAGAAGCTGCAGTCACGGTGTGTGGTGGTTAGCAATCACGAATAGTAGCAGGACTCACGGTGGAGGGTGATAACAAGTCATGGTGGTGAGGAGCAGTAGCTGCAGAGCTGCTACAGCTCACGGTGGGGTAACAGCTGTGAGTGGTGAGCACCTCGAGCCCTACTAGGGTTGATCCACTTGCATCCAAGTTATCCTACAGCAGCAACAGACTTCATGGAGGGAAGAAGCAGTTCACAAGCAGCTTCTAGGGTCATCAATAGACTTTAGTGGGGTAGTGAAAGGCAATAACATCCTTCCCTGAGGTGGCAACAGGTACAATCCACGTGGAAGCCAAGTCATTGATAGCACCAGTGAACAGTAAGCTCATTAGGGTTTTCTGAGATTGAAAGGACACAAGTTCTATAAGCTTGGTTGGAAATTGTTTATCTACATTCATCTCAGAGTTCTGTTAACTGTTAACTAATTCCCTGCTAATGTACAAACTCAGTCATCTCATTTAGAGGATGAATTATTAATGCTTTTCGGTTTTTGTCCTTAAAAGGTTTCCTCGTGAAAAATCGTGTGTTCAATTGTGTGATGCTTGTTTTACTACCTGCATTTGTTTTACTGCCGTTAAAATCTCAAATGTTATCTCTATTAAAGTTTGCAATTTTTAAAAATATCATACACATGTCAAAATTCAACACAAGGGATCACCATATACACATATAAAGTGTAATGGCTTTGGCATTTTTATTTTTTAAACAACAATGATTCAACCTAGGGAAAAGAACACTGGAAATTGAAATTAAGACCCGATATTGAACAATGAAGATCGCGGATACCTCAAAATTTACAAATAAAATAATGTTGCAAATAAAATAAAATAAACAAATCTAGATTCTACATAAATGGTAGATCTCCCCTTAGAAATTGGCAAGAAGAGGGAAAACTTATTAAGAACCCTAAACCTATAAAAAATCTAAAAAAAGAACAAAAACAATGTACAAATGGCTATACATCCATGCAAATGTTGAAACCACTGATGGGAATCAATCCCCAATCCACTATAAATTGGTGATGGAAAATAGAAACAGAGTGCTTATTGTCCTTAGGTCAAAGAGAAATGATAGAAACCTCTTTTACTCTCCAAACCCCTCAAACTGATTGGAAAATGAGGAAAAAAAAAGTCAATTTAGGGTAGTGTTATCAAAACTGGCCCGGAACCGATAAAACCAGTCGGTCCAACTAGGTTCATGAGTTTACCGATCCAATCGCTGAAATCAAACCACTTTTGGTCAGTTCTATATGGAACAAGTCGGGTTCGACAAGGAACCGGTTGGTTCCGCACATAACCAGCCAATTTTATCAAACCGACTGGGTTCTGTACGAAAACGTCCGATTTAGTACAACTTTGTTGAGGGTCCAAAAAAATATGATTTTGAAATTTTTTAATAAAAAAACAAAAAAAAGGGACACATTAGCTTAGGGCTAGTGCTACATTATGATTTATTTGGCATATTACGCCCCTAGTGAGTTTGTCTGGCTTATGGAGGATGTATTGAGGGTCTATTCCACATGTTATTTACCTCCACTTTGTTCCTAGGTAGAGCGTTGCTTTTGTTAAACACTTTTTGATGGTGATATGCTTATTTTCATGTAAGACAATGCATCTTGGACACATAAAAGCTCCATTGTTTGAACGCCCTAGCAAATTTTCATGATCTATCATTTGGATGTGGTTGGTGAGTCATAGGAGGGGTTAAATCATGGAACACTACCCTTGATTTGACATTTTATGATGGCTTTTCTCTGATCATTGACTTTTTTAGCTGTTGGAGGAGGTCGTTATATGCTTTAGTTATGAGGACATGTTGATGAGTATTGATCATGGTTTATGCATTTGTTGAGAATGTAGATGATGACTCTGAGTCTGAGCATGAGAACTCAGATAATTCTAATATATGATTAGATTATAGAGTCTAGAGTCAAGACTATAGTAAAATGCTTATATTTTGACTCTAGAGGCCATTTATAGCCTCTTTGTTTAGCCTCTTTGTTTATGTACTTTGCTTTAGATATGGATTTCACTCAGTGCTTTTTAGGTTTTACACACTCTTACTTGCTATATCCATGAGAAACTTTGCATATTTTTGTATAATGGTTTGAATTCGCATGGATGTACATGAATATATTTATATTTTTTGAAAATATGAATATTTTATATATTTTTGCTCAACTAGTTTTTTTATCCGGTTTTTTTCCCAGTTTTGTCCGCTTTTGGTCCGGTTCCAGTTCCTGGGGTTGATCGGTTCGCCCACCGGTCTGGTTCTAATAACATTGATTCGGGGTTATATGTTGGCTTGTTTGCATGCGGATGATTTTCTCTGTTGACCCACAATGTTTGAGGCAAAAATCACGATTTTTGCTGCTAAAATTATCGGTTATAGTTCACATTGCAATGTCGATGATACTGCAATGTTTGAAAAACTCATTATCGTTGCTACAAAAAAAATCGCTTAGAGGTTCACATCGAAATATATCGTGATGTCGGTGATATATCGCCAATGTTTGCAACACTGAAATAAACCCCTTAGATTTTACAAATAACCTAAGTTACCAGGATATGGATACGGATTCGGATCTAGATCCGAATTCAGATACGAATTCACTAGATTTGTTAAAACCCAGGATCCGAATATTGTGGGGAAACGGCAAGTACAAACAAATATAAAAATATTTTTATAATAAAAGAAAAAGAGAATGAAAAAACAAAACTATTTAGGAAACACAAGAGTAGAACTATAAGTTATTGCCAAAAAAGAGAGTTTGTGTACCATAACTGATAATTTGATAAGTTGTGATATTGATCATTTTAAAAACCATATCAGCATGAACTTGAAGCAAGTCATAATAGTGTTTTTGTGAGCCACATCCACATGTCCCTATCAGCGGGGAATAAAGTGGTTTTCTTGAACACTATGGCAAGATTACAGAACAATGTAGGTGAAGTGAGCAACAACATAGAACATAAAAATAGATCAACCTTTGACAACAGACCTTGACCATTGAGATATATCAAATAAAAATGTTGAGAGCAGACCTTGATATTGATATATCAAAGTTCAAGAGCATATCTTGACATAAGGATAAATCAGACCTT
Source organism: Pseudotsuga menziesii (assembly GCA_001517045.1). Taxonomy (NCBI): domain Eukaryota; kingdom Viridiplantae; phylum Streptophyta; class Pinopsida; order Pinales; family Pinaceae; genus Pseudotsuga; species Pseudotsuga menziesii. The sequence continues at coordinate 538,940 of LPNX010101065.1, read as the reverse complement.
GAGCAGGAATGGGGTTTACTCTTTTAGCCATTAGGTGTTTAGGGTTTTTTAAGTTTTTCATTAAAAATTAATTTTTTGGAGGTTCAATGGGTCATAGAAGCACTGGAAGTTGCAGGATCCATTTGAAAATTCAAGAATTGTTTGATTTTTCACTGGATCCGTTTGAAAATTTCAAGAATTTTTTTTTATTTTTCACAGGATCGGTTTCATGGGACCAGGATATGTGTAATGTCCTCTTCTGCTTAAGCACCAAAACACTCGCTAACCTACTCAATTCCCATAGGTCCGAATGGGTACTGCATAAAAAAAGGGAATTGATTGAGGACCTATTATACATGAAGCAGAACAGAGCATTCATCCAGTGTTAAGTCATCAGTATGGTACATAAAGCCTTATTTATTCAGGCTTAAAGTCAACAGGGAATTAGAATTGCATGTTTGCAAAAAGTAAAGCACAAACCCTAAAAGTGACATGCAAACCCTAAAAGTACATGATAAGCTATATAAGAAGGGTCATTGAGCCAAAAGGGATATCCATGATTATTATTGTTGAGTTTGGTTTTTAGAGCAGTAGCAGCAGTTGGGGTTGGAGATGAAGCTCTTCAGCTAACAAGGGGTTTCGATAGTGAAATCTATCTGCCTTAATCACTTCAAGGTAGACCATCTAGGTCTATCATTAGAATTCATCATATTCATTCATAGTCAATGATCCAGCACATAGAGAAGATTTATTTGCAGGTTTACGTTTTGCAGCTGGGGGAATAGCTGGAAATCCTCGGAAGAATTCGCTGGGACCCAAAATCTCTGTTTTTCCTCCGTAGTCATCATTATCTTTCTCAGCAAACTCATCCTACTGCATTGGGTGATTATCAATTCCTTGTTTGCATATTCGGAGCAGTTAGCAACAAAAACATGAGAGAGGGAGACGTGGGCATCTGAGGGGCAGATCAATTCGCTAAGTGTCTTAGAGGAGGAAAAATCTCTGCATGTGACCACCAATCTCTCCGGAGGGTATAGACCATCATCTCGACAAAGTTTTAGCAGCATCGGACTTCTCCTCCTTCAAAAACGTCAATATCTTCAGAAGAGGGCGCACTTGTAGCTAGGCGTCAAATAGAGGAGAGGAGCACTATCTTTCTGGCAAACACTGCATGCATCTTATCTTTGGAGGACTATCAACTTAATTATCAGTGGTATGCGTATATCTTCTTACTGAAAGTCTTTGCCCTATATTCTCTCCAGATTAGCTATATTTTACGACCATTTGGCACGGCACTTTCGCATGCACATGTTATTCAACTTTTTTGCACATCATTGAGTGTATGAACAAACAACATAGTAGCAAAGTACAATAGAATATTAGTTGGGATATTACAATATGTTTCCTTTTGTAGGGGATTCATTTCCATGGTGGATCCGAGGAAGATCCGATCCGGATATGTATCACATCCATGGATCTGTGGATCCTACACACTGGGATGGTGGATCTAGTACAACAAATAACCCTTGGAATGCTTAGGGAAGCTCCCCTGTGGTTGTTGAAGTAATAACCTGAAGTAAGAAAGGATTTGAGCAAGGTGACATTGGCTCATATTCCTATAGTTTTCTTGACTCCTGTTAGGTTTCTTGTTAGGAATTTCCAGGTGATCATAGGATCTACATGGGACCATGGATGGGTGACATGGATACTATTACTAGGTTGGTATGACCATCATAAATGTAAAGTATTCATAGTTATATTATAAATACATGCCTCATAAACTCCTTATCAATCTCTGCTATGATATATGGGGGAGGAACTGGCCCAACGGGCTTTGTGAGCCCATGTAATGGCAATGCTTTGAAGGGGGGTGTTGCCTAGCTTACTCAAACTACTTCATTTGGATTTGTGCAAGATCTGGGCTTGGCCTATGTTGTGACTGAATGTACACCAATCTCCTTTCTTTGTGTGTGAGTCTATGAAAGAGGCCTACTCCAGTTGCAAGCAATCATGTAAAGTATTCCCCCTCATATTGTTTTTTGTTCTTTTAGCGAGCCCTAATTATAAAAACATTGAGCTTTCACTTGCAGGAAACCCAAAGGCTTAGCCTAGCACAAAACAATTTGTTTATATAGATGATTTAGCATTTACGATTGTGATGTTAATCATTGATGCACTAAAATTCAAAGAAAATTACTATAGCTGGTAGCATTCAAATCTGAAATGAGTCCTGAATTCAATCATACTATGTGAACTATTTCATACATAAGAAAAAAAATCTAGAAGTGGATCTTCTAGTTTTTCCTCGTTAAGTCTAAAGTTCAAGTCTTGAATTCTGTAACGGCATCTTGCATGTTGGGGAAACTTGCACCCTGGTTTTTTTGTAACACCCCGGTTTTGACCCCGTTTGCATTAAAATGTATATGATGTATATATTGTAATTAATTGTGGTGTGGAGCTAAAGGCAAAAGCCCCACCATTGGTTTAGCGTTTTATGTTTCAGCAATTAAAATTGTTGCCGATGGTATTTTTGTGCTAGCCGACACATTATAATTTTGAACCATGTAAATATGCAATTAATTAAAAACCCACAACTAGCGATGTCAATGCAACAAATAATGAGATGGGGGCATGATTTCCTAAGGATAAGGGGGGGGGAATATTTAACCTTTGGGACCAATAGGGAAAAGCCAAATGTCAAAGGGAGAACCCATCAAACTATCAACTACCTTTCTTGTCTTATTCACCCAATCATTTATTACTGCCAAAAATTGGTTGGGTTGGTTATTGCATGGGATGGGCAAGGTATGACAACCCAAATTCAAATTGGAGAAGCCATCAGTTTTTGGGAAATGCGTTTTGACTCCTTGGGCAGGTAAAAACCCAAAAGCGTATGCCATTCTACCATGCTTTCATGTTTTCATGTTTTCCTCACCATTTTCCTTCACGTGGAGCTCTGGGAGGCAGCTAGAACTTCCTGTGTGTGAAACCATTCACGTTTTTGGTTGTTACCTCATTTTGCTCAGGCTGGGAAATCGTTTTTTGGTGATTATCAGTGGCTGAGTTTCCTTCCCCACGTTTTTGCTGCATTTTTCCCCATTATTTCCAAGCTAGAAATCGTTTTTTGGCAATGCCCAGTGAGGGGAAGAAGAGGCCCACGATTTTGGGTGTTGTTTAGTCTGTTTTGGCCACGTTAGGGCCAAAACCTCCTTGGAAATCGAATTGCTGTTAGGGGACTGTTTTACCCATCTTGGCAATTTGTTTTGTTGCCCATATTGTTTTTCTTCAAACCCAGAAATCGTATTGTGTTGTGGGTGCATCTTTTGGCTTTGGTCGGCATTGAATTGGGAGTGGAAATGGGGTCTGAGTCTGCTTGATAAACCTAGTGTGTGCTCCTGCCTCACAGACAAAGCTAGAGGGCTGGCTTTCTTCTTTGCATTCCCGAATAGCACTGGAAGGGGAGGCATAGCCCGAGGGACTATGTAGAAGAGAAAGGGATGCTTCCTTGTGTTGGGTGTGTGTGGATGTTTTAGAATCCAAGCTAGTTTTGGTGTAGGTGTCCATAATTCTTCAGTGAACCCATTAGCTTAGCAACTAGCTTTTCCAGCTCCCCGATGACCTGATAAACCCAACTGTGTTGGCTTGGCTGAGTTGTGTATCCTTGGCTACGTGTGAGCCTGCTAGTTTCCCCTTATTCCTTGTGGAATCATGCCCAGCTCATGGGTGGCAATGTTGCTGAGTGATTGATGAGCACAATGGCCTATGGTTGGGTGGAACGTTGCAGCGACGTAGCTGGTTGCGGGACAAGCTTCTATTAAAGATAAGTATTTTCTTGTGCTTAAACCCTTGCTTAAGCTTCTTGTGTATTGTTTTGTAAATTAACATGATGAATGCTTAAATGTGTGCATGATATGTAAATGCTTCTGCTGTATATTGAATGTTTATGCAACTATGTATGTTTATTTCCAATGCATTTTTATATCATGTTTATGAGGCTAGTTGCCTGGATTAGATAGCTAGCAGCTATGTTAGTCACATCCTTTCCGCCGAGTAGAGGGGTGGGGATGTGACATTTTTCATCATCAATCAGAAGCAATTCTATTTTGAGAACTAAACACATCACTTCAACAAATTTTACAATTATAGACATGTTCTTGTGCAACTCTACACACACTGTTTGTTATCTTTAAATCATGACAATTGACTATAGGGGAAATTATTTCTTCATGTTCTCTTTCGTAGGTCAGTATAACTTTAATCGCAACGGGTTTCAAAGGCCAGGATAAAACAGAAGAGAACTTTGTGAAGGTAATTCTTGCTCTTATTCTCCATTTGTTAGACTTAGGTGTTGGTTTTTAGAAAAACAGGTTTATATCAACAGATTTTTTAATTGTTCTATCAATTTATTTGATCCTGCAGGGTAAAAAGACAGTATATGGAGATAGTAACTCTGGGTTTTCACGTCAGTCATCAATCCAAAACTATAGTTCCACAGTGGAGATACCAGAATTTTTGAAAAGACGGGGTCGGTCACGCCACCATGGAGCATTTTGATCAGACTGGTGTTCTAGTTATGTCGCCTTGTATCTCAAGTTAAGCAATGTTCCAAATTTTCTCCTAGCGATTATCGTGGTTTAAAGGGTTAATATTAGTTTCTTCATTTCACAATACTATGCAACTGAACGGTCATGTTGACAGCTAGTAATGACCATTTCAATGGCAGGGAAAACACTTTTTCCAGATAACATTAGAATGGAATTGCAAAATTGCTTGCAATATGATCAATTGTTATTATGGAATCTTTGTATTTGTGTATTTAATTCACACAGTAACAATCAGGGTATCGTGTATGCTCAACAGATCAATAAAAAGATGTCTTATATTCAACAGAAAATATCTACAAGGATGATTATATACAGGTAGCAGAAAAAAAAATCAAAATCTCTTCCTCAACACTACTAGAATTGATTGTTAAAGTTTTAGGATTCTTTTCGAAAATTTAACTAACTTGTGCAACAATTCAAACCAAGTACTCAGAAGGATGAAGTAAAAGTACAGCAGTGACAATACAAGATAAATTTAAAACATAATTTTCATCTCTTTCAACTTTAACACTCCCAAAGGTCCCTGTGTTAAAGTTGAAGCATACAAGAACTATAAACAATAGCGACAGTAATAAAATAACCTAAAGATGAGGTTAAACAAACAAAACTCACAAATGGCACTGGTTTAGACCTTCCTTATGCACAGATATATTTTCAGATCAGACCTTGTCTTTTGAAGACAAGTCACTAAGGAACAGTGGACATACTCGAGAAAGAGATAGATAGGTAGCTGTAGGACAGAGTTAAACAATAACAGACCTTAGGGTGCTAACCAAAACAGTCCACAACATAGGATGAACCTTTAAGCCCTTGCTGCAATAAATGACAGTCTTTAGGACAGTCATATGTCAACCAAATAGTAGCACCTATCAGATGAGCAGAGGCAGCCTTAGTCCATACACTAGCTTCCCCAAACTGTGGTAGCTTATACACAAGGACAAAGGCATATTTATGCACAGCAGTAGCAGCCTGAAAAAGGCTGAAGAGGGGAAAGAAAACCCTTTAATCATACTTGGCCTATTACAGTGGATTAACCAAGAACCAAGGCAGCTCTAACAAACTCAAGGGAGGTCACTGTAAGCACTAGCAAGAATACATCCACAGAACAAATCTCAAACAGTCCAGCAAATCTAGCAGGCCACAAATAGCAGCCCAAAAGATCACGGCCCAGTCCAAGAAGGATCACACAGGTCACGACCCAGCCTAAAAACATCAACAAGATCACGGTCCAGTCTATAGCAGCTCAACTAGGGTCACGACCCTGCTTTAACAGCTCACGAGAGGTTACGCCCAACTCAAGGATGGTCACGGGTCAGAGCAGCCATAAACAGGCTGAGACAAAACACAGCAGCCCTATACAGGCTAAGAGGAAGGTTCACAGCAGCCCTAGCAGGCTTAAAGCAGTCACGGCTCACCCATAAACAGCAGCAGCAGTTAGGAAAAGAAAACGGCAGCCCTATTAGGCTGAGAGAGAGGTGACGGCTCAGTCCAAGGAGCCCTAGCAGGCTGAAAGTAATCACAGCTGCCTCTAGCCGCCCTCAAAACACCCCAACAAGATTACAGCTCACCCATAAACAGTAGCAGCAGTTAGGACAAGAGAGTGGCAACCCTAGCAGGCTGAAGGAGAGGTGGCGGCAGCTCAAGCCAGCAGCAAAACCCTAGACGTTAAGCCAAAGAGTAGCAACAAACCTTATAATAGGCCCTTGAATCAGATCTCCAATCTTCTCTTGTCAAGACACTCCAAATGAAGTTCAAGACTTGAATTTTTAACCTTGAAAGGTCTTCTAGAAAGATCTTTCTAACCCTAGCTTTTAGGAGTGTTACCAAAATAAAATATAAAATAATATTAAGTTGACTTAGGGTAGGGCACCAAAGGTCAGGAGGACATACAAGATAAAAAACAACAAAGTGAAGTCATCATAGAAAAAGGGTCAAGGTACCACAATCGAGATGGGCGCTAGGACCAATAAGGAAAACACAAGACCACAAGTCAACAAGAGGGGTCACAACAAAGTGGGAATACAAAGACTTCACCCACAAGACCAAGGTGACCATCAAGGTGGGGAAACAACCATTTTACCCATAAGACCAAGGTGGGGAAACAACCCTTTTACCGACAAGACCAAGGTGCCAAATTTTATCTTCTCTCTCAAGGTATATTGTCCACGTGTTCCATACAATAACTGTGAGTTTTATCATCACCATATAAGGAAGGTCCAAACTGGATGATGTGATCCGTTGGTCCTCCAGACTGCTCCTAAAGGTCAAGTGCTAGTGACATCATCAAGGGGTGGACAGTCCCTTGAGAAACAACCTAGTAGTAACCATTTAGGAGAAGAGCACCTCACACATCATCATTTTGATCAACTAACCAAGATCCACTTAGTTAACTAACCACCTGCAGGAGTTGCTTAGTCCCAGACCAAGAACCCTAGGAGACTGTTGGGGGGCCTAGGGTACCTTATAGAGACTTACACTTCCTGGTTAACTAACCAGGAACTCTAGTTAACTGACTAGGGTGTCATACTCCTTGAGAATGGATCTCGTAGCTGCATTATCTTCATACTCCCTCTCAGCAGGAGAGGCATTCTCAGCAACACTAAGCTTGTCTCGAAAGTACTAGGTCAAGAACTCTTGGCACTGGTGGTTGGTTTCAAGGGTGGAGACCAAGGGGGGCTTCCTTGCTCGAATTGTCGAGGCTTCCTTGCTCGAGTCGTCGACAATAGTGAACTTATTGATCCACTAGTAGATGATGTCCTCTAGGGAGCGGATGTCATTGATAGGGCATGGTGGTATGATCTTAGGGGGAGCCCAAGAACTAGAGCACTTACTCTCCTAACATTTAAGGATGAGGAAAAGAAACTCTCGATGGTTGATTGGCTACTTTAAACTAGGGGTGCTTGGCTCTATAACTATCGAGAATTGGTTGGTTGTTAGGTTGTATAGCACTAATCTGTCTATTCTTGGATCATTGGAAGTCTCTATTGTTGTGCTATCAAGATGTTTGGGAAGTGTGTACTGTGATATATTGACAACTTAGATGTCTCGAGGAGGTCATTCTATTAGGAATTCAGCCCAAGAGTTGAGATCTAACCAATTAGGACCACAATGGGTCATCTAGAAAATGTTGGGTACACCCTTATTGCTTGTTGCTCTTTAGACAACCTAGAAGTATGAGGTGATTTGTCGAGAAGTCTTTGCCCTTGGTGTGGTAGGAAGGGAGTAGGGCATCATTGTTCGGTATGTTGGAAGAAAGTGGACATGTATCTATTAGAGTCTTGGGAAAGACAATAGAATCTCTCCATCAAATCTCATGGTAGAATGAACATCCAAAGATAAAATGCTCCTTGGTCTCAAGTACCTATAAGTGACATAGGTGGCATAGTCTATCTAGTTTTGAGAGATGACAAAGGACTAGATTATTCAAGAAGCCTTGAAAAACATAGGGTGGATATGTCCTATGGAGTTGGTTGAAGTAATGGCCTTTGGTGAACAAAGAACGAGGTAGGGGTATTGATCCTTGCCTAATGCCGAGTCCTTACATCTACAAACTCTATGGAGAAGAAACTAACCTAAAAGTAATCTCTACTCAAAAACATTGGAGCCCTAACTCTGCTTGAATGTGATGTTTAAGTGTCGATTTACACTAAATGATGTGTCTAAGGAGAGTTTGGACTTCTTCAATCTCGACCCCTTTAGGCTTAAGTACAATTGGTCCCTAGATCTCTTATTTATAATGAACTATAGGTTGGATGAGGGAATGGTGCATCTTGGAAGAGATGTCCTGAATTTTTTTTAAAGCACTAACAATCAAGAGGAGCAACAGATTTGTATCCCTTGTTGAGCTTAGGCTTGAAAGCTTGTCATAGACTTAAGCATCGTCATATATGTCGAATCCCCAAGTAGGTATATGGTCTAATGTTCTTAATCTCTTCTCCATGAAAGAAGTGATAGGCAACAAGAGCCCTGATCGATGTTTTAAAGACCATAACCTTGGTTTTACCCAAGTTAATCATCAATTGTTGAAGATCACAAAATATGGAAAGGGCATCTAGTAGTCTCTGTAGACCCTTAGGGGAGCATGCCATAAGTATCAAATATTTGCAAAGACAAGCATGGATAAAAGAAGGAACACTCCCAATTTTCGACTATGTCTATGTTGGAATTCCATAAATATGAACTTTCAACCCCAACATCCATTTAAATGAGGTATTGTGATAACAAGCTATCCATAGTTTCTACATATCAAATTCCTAGATGCAAAATATCTTCAAGTTGGTACAATGGAAGATTATGGGACGTAAAAACAAGTTTCAAAGTTAATTTCACTGAACATTTTGAATCAATGTCATAAGTTTAATTACTTGAAAATTTATAAAAACTTATTCAACATTAGAAAAGATGCATGAAAGAATCTAACTACGAGATATTTTATCTAGAGTTTCCCATAACCACTTCAATAAATGTCCAAGCATCCATTCAAAGATATGTGTGAGGAAAGTGAGAAAATAATGCAAGATAGCATGGAAGATTGAAAAGAAAAGGAACTAGAATGAAGGAAATAACACCAATGGAAGAATAAAGAATCTATGTCCATTGAAACATTACAAGTGGACTTGGAGGTTGAGTCAGTTAGTGAAGATACCAAGGAAGATGAATAAGAGTGGGATACAAGGTATTCCTTAACTATAATAATAACTAATAATATAGGTTAGAACCACACTTCTTTGAGTATTTTTGGATTTTTTGTATTCCATGTCTCCTAGTAGGCCTAGTATCCTCAACCAAGTTGTTATAGCATGATCTTTATGCAATGCAGCACTCTATGGAAAATGTAACTTTGACATGTTGCATAGATCAATTTGTGGAGGATTATTCCATTGAAAACTCAGACAACAACACTATAACCTATGGGAAGCTCTAGATGATCAAAGTGAAATCATTATGACTTGCCAGTATAAGAATGAATCAAAGTCCACGGAATGTTGTGGTGTCTCAAGTCTTACATAAGGTTGGAGTAACATAGCATCTAAGGGAAAGCAAAAAATATAGCAAAAATGGAGCCTTTAATCTTGGTAAATCAATTGCAATTGCAAAGGAAAAAGAAGCAATTAGGGAGGCCCTTGATTTCACCTACAATATCATGGTACTTAGGAAGTTGGATTGGTAAGAATGTAAACATAAACTCAATTTTCAATGATGCAAAGTCTAGAAAAAATGAATTTATGTTTGGGACAAAGACAACCTAGGAGATTGTAAAAGTGGTTCACGGCTTTATGGTTAGAGTGATTTATACACTTGAGCTTCTAACTTATTTTGTTAATCAAAGTCACAATGGGAAGGTTCTTAAATCATTTAAGTTTTCTATCAGGAAGACACCCTTAGATATTGTTTTTTATTTTTTTGTTTGAATATGCAAAAAAGGGACTATGTAAATATTTCATACTTTTTCAAGAAGACACCCATATGTTCCTTTTGTTAACGTAAACAATATCTTTACAAATTCCTCAACTGGGGACTTCAAGAATGGCAATAAATGTCAAAATTATTTCATGAAATATTAAGTGCACCTAAAAGTGATGACAAGTACTCCTCTATCTATAATGATATTTTGAATATTAGGCTAAATGAGTGATTTTGAGCAAAATAACATTTATTTTTTCTATCTCAATCTAAAAATAATTTCAAAGAGTGGAAATTAGAACTTTTCTTTTGTCCAAGAGTTGGTAGAAAAACAAATCCTGTATACTAGCAATGAACACAGAATTCAATGGGTTTGTGTGGACATTAGATCCTAGCTCCATTATATTGAAAAATAGAGCATGCACATAAAGAAAATGAATTTATAATTGATCTGCCTTAATTCAAGAAGCTTCAGTTTTAGTTAATGTAGGGAAAGGCTATGTCCTCACAAAAAATAAGGTTTAAGAATAAAACACAAAATCAAACAAGAAGCTTCATTATCACCAATGTTTCTCCAGCGTACAAAACTAGGGTTTTGAACAACAAAAAAACACCAAATAAAGAGCAATTACTAGCTCCAAATGTTTTCAAGAATGTCTTTACATTCTCATGATTGCGAATTTTCTCAAATAGTGATTGCACCTATGTGATTCTCTTTGGTGCCATGTTTTTTCTTATAACTAGTTCAACAAAACAACGAAGTTGCTTAGTGTTCAACCAAACTATCCCCAAATGGATGAATCCTACAACTAAATGGCCAAATAAAACACCTAGAAACCCTAAATTTGTCACTTAATGTGTAATAAATGGTAAAAAATAATAATAAGTTTAAACCTTCAATAACTTAAGGAAAATCGCCTTGGTGGCCAATTAAACTACCCTGGTTAAATGAATCCTTCGACTAAATGCCCAAATAAACCACTTGAAAACCCCAAATTTGTCATTTAATAGATAAGAACTTGTAAAAATATTCATGAACATATGCAAAGATCCAATAATTAAAGGGAAAATATCACATTCATGTTAGAATTGATAAATATGCATTAACATATAACAACAAAGTGCTATCATGTCAATCAATAATGGGAACCTTACTAGTCCAATTTGCTATCAACTAAACAATCAAATAATCAATAGAATATGCAAGAAAGGAAAGAGAAAAGAGAGGACCAATTTTACATGGTAAAACTCCAAATGGGGAAACATCCATGGAATGTTGATCTTCTTATTCTTTAGGAAATGTTCACTCTTACAATCTTTGGCACCCCCACATAAGCATCGCATCACATTTCAATTTGACTTTATGTCACCACATTGTACTCAATGGGTTTCCTTCGCCTCTATTATATACGTTAGAGGTATGGGTGTTCCCATGAAGATGGGTAACACTTTTTGGAAAATAGAGGGTGTAGATATGTTGAAAATACAGTTCGATCGAGTTTTCATGGCTTTAATAACCACTCAATCGAGCTATTTTAAAAGTCTCGATCGAGGGTTAATAAAACACTCAATCGATCTAATTTGCTCGATCAATGGATTTATTAACCCTTAATCGAGGGTTATAAAAATGGTCGATCGAAAACTTGCAATGGTTATAAGTATAAAAAAACAACAGACAACGGCTTATTTCACCGTGTATGTTGCATAGAAATGCAGCAAAGGACTATTATAGAGGGTTATTTATAGTTATTTGTAAATATGTGTCACAATAATTGGAGTTATAGATGTGATTGTATACATATATAACTTCAATTACTCTACGACTAATATTTACACATAAAATCTACAGGAAGTTGCAATAGAAATGTTTTTATTGAAATTGTAGTGCCATGTTTTTGGTGATAGACTATAGACTTTGATTATAGACCCTAGATCTGATTATGACTATTATTTGAGGGCATTCTGTCATGAATGAATTTGTTATGTGTAGCTTATACTTAGAGTTCGTGATGCTTTATTTTGGGGACATTTGGTTTCGGGTGATCCAAACCGATACATATTGTTGTCTATGTGATATTGACGATGATTTCATACGATTATGTTATGATGGACATGTTGATCTCATTGATAACTATGCTATGATTGTGTTAATGATGTTGTTGTGATAGAGAACACACATGATCCTGATATGATGTGATGTTGATCGAATGCTATATGTTTATGTTATGATTTTAAGATGATTAAGATGTTTACATGATTCATAATATAAAATGTTGATTAATGTTTATATATATATATATATATATCATGTACTCTGATGAGTTGTCAAGTGTGACATGTAGAGCAAGTACATGCGATGCAAGTAGGTGTTAATACATCCTGGAATCGGAATGAGTTGCAGATCAGTGACAAGTGTTGATACCTTGGTAAACATATATGCTTATGTTGAAATCTTGGTAAAAGATTTGATGTGCATGGACTTTGGATGAGTCAATTACATTGACAGGTGATGTCAAACCATGATTCATGTTTTCTTGAAATCCTATTTTAAAAGATTTGATGTGTGGTGTTACGTGCAGGTGTCGTATGCAATAGCGATCAATCCACATTAGGGGACGGGGTTGAACATGATACAAGCTAATTCTAGCCAATGTCAACACGATAAGTTCGAATAAAGAGAGAGACTCTGACTCATTAGGTGCATGTTGCCATGAGGGTAGGTTGTAGTACGGTCACTCATGAGGTATATAGTTGAGGGCGCACAATAAGGACTTAGACTTATTCTCCAAGATCCACTAGTCCTCATTAGGATAGAAAGGTTGAGTTAATGATGTCTCAATCATTGTACCATATCCCCGCCTGAGGGAATATCTGAAAAGCATGCGGGAAGCATAGCGCCTTGATATACTTGGTCACGAGGAAAATGCAATGACTAATTAACTAATAATCATGGGGAAGGGAAAATAGAGCTAATAAAGTATTAATTAAACATAGCTTGGAAATATATTAAATGAAAACGAATTAATTAATTAATTTTAAAGCAATAAGTAAACAAGTAATAACAACAACAATAATATAATAAATCTCATAAAAACCATAATAACAAAAATTAAAAAAATCTGAATAACCAAAAATTTGGTGGGATTTAAAAAAAATGGAAAAAGAAACTAAAAAATATAAATAAATAAAAACACAAAGCAAAGTAAAAATAAGAAAAAAAAACAAGAAAAACAAGTTGGTGATTATTAAGAAGGAAAATGAACTTGGGGCTCATATCTTTTTCCTACTAGCAAAGTTTTGGAGTACAACTTGGGTTGTGACTCCTGTGAAGGTGACTGGTGGAGGTGTGGTTCACTATGATGCAAACAGGAATGTGATTTCCTTCAGTGTTGATACTAGCATCATAGTTGATTGGCTAGCAGGGTTTTGACATCCCCTTCGCAGCTTGGGGATGCCAGGAGAAGCAAAGTATCCTAGGGTATGGTAGGGAGGAAACTGGTCGATCACTTCGGATTGGCAATCTTGAAGATTATCCTTGCGATGGATTCGACAGCACCGTCGACTTCCAACTTTATTCTCGACCTTTGGAATACTAGCGATTGAACATGTAATTTTCAAATTGCTTAAATGCAATTATAAATTGATTAAATTGAGTTGTTTGAGAAAAGAATCAAAAATTTTATATAGGTTTACTTGGTATTATTTTTCACTATTATGCTAATCATTTTTCTTAAATGAGCGTGAGCTCTCTTACTAGAGTGTAGCCTTGAGGACACAGCCCAACCTTCCTTTGCTAGAATTGTTGTATGCATGTGTTCAATTTATGATATGTTACCTAGCTTAGTGAGGGTGATCCCTTGGAAGGGTGCACCTCTGTTTATTAAACGTTTGTATGTATTGCTAATCATTGCATGGATAAGAGGTTCCAAATCTTGGAGAGTGCATCCCTTCCTCGAATTTTATTGGTGTTAAGTTTTTAATGGTTATACTGGATCTAATAACATTTAGCATCATAACAACATAACCATAAGCAAAAAGGATCACTGAAAGATAGACAAGCACAACCACACAAAAGAACACAGAGATTTATCCTGGGAACCCCTCATGGGGAATAAAACCCAACAAGACTTCCTCTATATAGATGTATCAAAAGTACAAGACGAGAATCCAGACAGATGCGTCTTCTCCCAGCAGATATATCTCTCTCTTAGTGAGTGTGTATTCAAATGAGGAACACAGCTCCTCTATTTATACTATTTTTGTCACTTGAATTTTAACCTAACAAGTCGACTCCACTTAACTGACTGGGTCGACTTCACCTAGGAAGACTCGAAACAATATTATATTATATTCATTAGCGTATTATTGACCCGACTTACAATGGAGGCTTTACCTCATGACTCTATGACGACCAAATACAATAGTAACATCCCAACAAAGGAATAAGAAATCTCCCTTGGGGTACATCAGTTAAATACATTTAGAATATCCTTTGAAGTTACAATATTTCAACACTATCCCTTAACGAGAAGGGTATTCTAATGACAACATCATCAACAACTATAGGAGTAAAGAGAGAGAGAGCATCTGCAACATCATCAAGTTGATACATCCTTACTTCATAAGAAGTTTTCAACGAGCATCAGTAATTGGAACAGTTACTCTTCAATGTCTTTAGTACTGGAACATCATCTTCTATAGCACTGAGTCTTTATCTTATGTAGCACTCGATCACTTGATCCTTTGCAGCAACACTTCAATATTTTGATCCTTTGCAGCAACACTTCGATTTTCTCGATCCTTTGCAGCAGCACTTTGTTCTCATTAGAGAGAATTTGAGGTCAAAAATGGGCCTCCTAAGAGATGTACTACAAAAATATAAGATATATTAAAATATTATGAGTTAGGGGTTTTATGGGGTAAGTATATATGACAACTCACCTCCTACACTACTTTTTATGCACAATATAAATAACCATGGTTGAGCTACTTTTCTAAATTGATTATAAATAAAATTAATAAAATAACTCTACAATGATGTGACTAAGATTCATTGTAAATTCCCAAAAAATTATTGTCCTTTAACATTTATTTGTCTTGAACTTGTAAATAAAATTAAACAAAAATGAATTTAATCTATATGCATAACTAACATATTTTTTTCATATAAATATCATCCATGAATTTAATTTATTTTAAAAGTACAAGATTATATATATATTAGTTTGACATTATGATATTAAATACAATTGAGTGAATATATAATTTAAAATTAAAAAAACATAAAAATGACAATATATTATTTTATAAAAAAATGTGAAAAGACATTTTTATGAATTATGAGTATTTTACTTGAAAATGACAATAATATTATTTTATGAAAAAGTGTGAAATGACTTTTATTATGAGTACTTCACTTTATGACTTAAAAGTACGTGTACCACTACCTTGGTTAACTATGGGTTTTCATCCACCATAGAAAATGTGACAAATAAGCATTCTTAACTCATGCAATGCCACCTCAACCATGGGGGATGATGTCATCTACTAGAATGTTATTGGTTGATTTTTATAGTACATTTTGGTCCTTTTGAGGCCCATTTTTGACCTCAAATTCTCTCTAATGTCTCGATCATTTTCAGCATCACTTCGACCTTCTCGATCCTTTGTCGCAACACTTCGATCTTCTCGATCCTTTGCAGCAGCACTTTGATCTTCTCGATCCTTTGCAATAGCATTTCGATCTTCTTGATCCTTTGCAGCCACACTTCGATCTTCGCAATCCTTTTCCGCAATACTATCTGCAATACACATGATCTCTTTGTGAGATGACCAATCCCTATCACTTTAGGACATAGGTCCAAGGATGATGCAATCCTCGTCAACTTACCCCCCCCTTAACAAGGAGGGTACATAGTATCAACCAGCTGGATCTTCCGCAAATGAATGCAGGACCATATCATCTACAACTAAATGTAGATCTCGTCTGCAAATGAATGCAGGACCTATCATCTGTAAAGACTCATCGTAGACCATCCTCAGCCTGTTAAAACTAGGACCACTCCCAAGGGAGTGTTATACTACGGAATCTACATATGAATGTAGGAACACTCTCCATGAGAGAGTATCATCTGCTACTGCATATATTTTCCACGGGTGAATGCAGGATCTGTTGTCCATAAGGACTCATCGTAGAGCATCCTCAGCTTCAAAGCTAAGACCACTCCCAAGTGATTGTTATTCTACGGCATCTACAAGTGAATGTAGGCACACTCTCCATGCGAGAGTGTCCTCCAGAGAAGGAAGGATCTCATCCGTGCGTGAATGCAGGACATGTCGTTCGTAAGGACTCGTCATAGAGAATCCTTATCCTTAAAGCTAGGACCACTCCCAAGCGAGTGTTATTCTATGGCATCTACAAATGAATGTAGGTACACTCTCCATGTGAGAGTATCGTATGTAGGACCATCCTCATCTAGTAAGGACCACTCTCAAGAGAAGAGTGTTATTGTCTGGAAGACCATCCTCAAAAAAGGATACTATCGTCCACAAGAGAATGTTGGACCTCGTCAACATCTTTAGGCGCACTTGGCCTCTTTTATACTGGAACATCAGTACCATCCCATCATCAATGACAGCCTCATCATCACTCCCCCTTTCCAAGGAGGATCCATATCATCAACCTACTCCCCCTTTGTCCGAGGAGGGTTGGCATAGCTTCAACCTATTCTTCATTTCTGAGGAGAGTCCAAATCTTTGACTTGTTCCTCATTTCCGAAGAGAGTCCATATCTTTGAATTGTTTCTCCTTTCCAAGAAGGGTCCATATCTTCGACCTGTTTCTCCTTTCCGAGAAGGGTCCATATCTTCGACCTATTTCTCCTTTCCAAGAAGGGTCCATATCTTCATTGTTCCTCCTTGCGAGTAAATTATGTATAATCATCAGAGTTCCTCCTTGCAAGGAAGGATCTATATCATCAACATCATTGTTCCTCTTAACGAGGACAATCTTCAGTATCAACATCACTATTCCTCCTTGCAAGGAAAGTTTTCAGCATCAACACCATTGTTCTTCCTTGCGAGGAAAGTCTTTTCGAACTACACCAAGCTTGACACGGAAGCTTGGTCAACATATCAACAACTTGCTCATCGCTACTCACATACTGGAGTTTTATATCTCCCTTCAATACCATATCCCTTATGTAAAAATATCGGATTTCTATGTGCTTTGATTTATCATGGAACATGGGATTCTCTATCATCTTATACAACTCTGGTTGTCACATAGAATCACTGTGGTATCCAATTCGATCAAATAGACCTGTCATCAATTTCCGAAGCCATATGGCTTCTCAAATAGTGGAGCAAGTTGCTATGTACTCTACTTCAGCCGTGCTGAGAGCAACACTATATTGTTTCTTATTCAGCCATGAGATCATGGCGGATCCTAGACAACATCATCCACCTAAGGTGCCATTTCTGTCTGCGACACTTCCTTCCCAATCTGAATCTGTATATCCATACAATATGTAGTCATGATCTCTATCATAGTATAGTCCAAAGTCTATTGTACCCTTTAGGTACCTCATCACATGCTTTGCAGCCATCAGGCGAACCCGTCTAGGTTTTAGCTAGATACTGAATCAGGGTGTTCACATCAAAGCATATATCTGGCTTAGTATTTGTCAGATACATCAATGACCCAGTAATATATTTGTACTGAGCCGCATCCACTTACTCTGATGATTCATCAGATAACAACTTCAAGTTGGTATCCATGGGTGTGGCCATGGTTTTACAATCCAACATATCAAATCTTCTTAATATTTCCATAGCATACTTTGTGAAGCCACATTACTTCACTACAGGCTGAACATGTTGCAATGCACTCATCCTCTTCATGAGATCATACCCGATCCCAAACATCCTAAGGTTCTCTTTATGTCCTCAGCACTTCCTCTTTGTAATGAATTCATCATGTCAATTCATCGATATATCCCAGTCTTCTGCATTCAACCTTGAAGGTTGGAACCCACTTTATTCTTGGTAAATCCTTAGTCCATCAAGAAGTTGTCCATCCTGTCATACCATGTCGAACTCGGAGATCTTCTGCAGTCACTCCCCTTGAAGCGAAGCTTCACCTTCCCTCTGCATTTTGTACTTTATGTATCGAAACATTTTGTACTTGAATGACAAGTAGCATTCTCTGCTATTGATCTTCTATGTATCCATCTCAAGTTACTAGATACCAAGATCCCTTATCTTGAACTTTGTTGAAAAGTTCCTCTTGCACCCATCTTTGAGCTTGTTGTCTTCTATATGTTTCCATCTTCAACCTTGTAGCGAAGGTTAAGATATTCATCACTCTAGGTGATCTTCAAGATCCTTATGTAATTGGATGTGTTGAGCTTGTACAAAGTCTTTTTCTAAATGTGGTTCTTTGCTCAATATATACTTTTGCTTCACTAGAGAAGTGTGTCTGGTCAATGGAGTATGTTGTGCCATACTCTACTCACTCTTTTTGAGACAAACCACAAATCTTGCTCTATATACTTGATCTTGTAGATCCACATGGAATACACTATGGACTTTCCTTCAGGTCTCAAAATCATAGCCTAGACATCATTTCCCATGATCAACTGGAACTCTTTGATCATAGCTTCT
Source organism: Pseudotsuga menziesii (assembly GCA_001517045.1). Classification (NCBI taxonomy): domain Eukaryota; kingdom Viridiplantae; phylum Streptophyta; class Pinopsida; order Pinales; family Pinaceae; genus Pseudotsuga; species Pseudotsuga menziesii. The sequence continues at coordinate 520,291 of LPNX010101065.1, read as the reverse complement.
TCCATAACCGGAAGGATCTGCGTCAATGATGTCACTCAACTATGCCACATAACTAGAGTGTATCTGAGGCCTCTTACTTTAGTTGGAAGTCTCTTCATACTTTTCTTCATCTTGAGTTATCTCTCATTCCCAAGGTGGTCTTCATCTTTCGAGGTGGATCTACCACTCTGTTATATTCTTCTAAAGCTCTTTCTTTCGTCATGGTGTCTCTGATCCTGGGAGATTCAGATACATCTTCATGTATGTTTATTGGAGTGAATCTTGAAATTTCATCACTTGTTCTTCAGAACAATTCTTATCCTCATTTTCTTGTAGGTGGTTGTACATGACCTTTCCTACAAGTCACATACACCAGTTGCATGGTTAGAAACATTTCATAGAACATATGCATAATGACAAATTCTTATGCATAACGATACATTCATGCAACTATTTTATCCAATACAACATTCATCCTATCTTGTATGGAAACTTTCCAAATGTCTTCCATCTCTACCATAACATCATTGAGATTGTGCACTAATCCCAATATGTCAGCAAAGAGGTTTCATTCTAGATAAGTAGCAATAGAGTGTTGTATAGCATAATGGGATACTTACCCATAACATGCATATTAGTAGTATATTGTCATTAACGCAACCATTCTATCATGCATAATACATTTCCTTGAACACAACTAAATAATGACAATTCAAATACTTATCTTTTATTTGCTTGTTAGACTACTTGATTCTTATGTCCTGGATCCTTCTGTTGATTTTAGGAACCAGTAGAATTCGCATTCCTCATCACTTGAGGAATCTTCAGCAGTGTGAGCACGATGTATTTATTTAACTTCTTCAAGTTTTTCTTTGATTTGAGAAACCCTTGTGAGGTGGAATCATCATGGTCTCTGAGTTTTGTATCTTCACATTCTTCAGCTGGTTCTTCAATGCCATCTTTACGTTGATATTATTTCCTTCGTATAGGCTGGTTACTGTACCAAACATATCCTTGGGAGTCTACAAGTATGTTACATGTGAGATCCAATAGAGACAAAAATAATCCTCTTAGCTTTGACTAAGTCATTCTTGTGTTTTGTCTTTGTCTCCCTCTGGATCTGCAGCTTTTTCTTTGACATGTTTCTCCAGGTCATGCTTCTTCATGTATGAGAAGCACTATATACTTCCATGCTCAGAGGTTCTCGGCTTCTTTAAAATTGTTCTCAAGCTTGGTACTATTTGTCATCATGATAAAAATGAGAACCTCAAATGGAAATAGAGAGGATATAACTTACCAATGAGATTGCTTCAACTTGATGCTTGCTTGAAAGCTTTTCTGAAATACTGCTTCTGGTGGACCTAGGGTTTGATAGAGAAACCCTATTTTTTCAACTTGGGTATCTTTCAGATCTTATTGGATAGAAATATGTGCCTCCTCAAGGCGGGCTGAGCAACGTACTCATTTTCCCAAAACTGTGAACATAACTACAAAATATATGATGCCCTAGCTTTCTTCAATTTCTTCTGCAGAATTGTCTGATCTTGTTTCTGTTTCATATCCAAAATTCCTACTCCTATGAGTCTGAAATTTCGTACTGAGGTATCCTGGTTTGTCTTCTTTCCAACCCCACTGGTTAGAGCAGAATTGGTTTCACCAATTGGGACTTATGCGAATTTTCCCAAGGTTACTTATTTTATGACTGTTTAACATAGCGAACTTGTACGGACTGCCACATGTCATTGTTTCACCTTCAGGGTCTGAAACTTTTACAACAGAAACTACAGTCTGTTCCCTATCTACAAAATCTTGATAAATTTCATTTGGACGTTCCTACCCGAAATATAGCAATTATCCCTAGGTCATCTTTTTAAGGCTGAATTCTGGGAGAAGCTGGAAACTTGAGTTGGAGGAATCATATCTCCTAGATTATAGCGAATCTAAGGCTGAAAATTTTACAAATGGTACAGAAATACTTCATCTTTGGCCTGTCAAATTTTTGGCTCCTAATCCTTCTCCAATATTGCATTATAGAGAAATTCCCAACATGACTAGATTTTGTCTTCTAGGGTTTTCAAGCATGAAACTCTAATCTTCAATAGATGTAGTTGTAGTAGTGTTTTGGCTGCACAAAGAGTTCTTTCAGAGTAGCTCTGATACCATGTTAATTTTTTAATGGTTATACCATATCTAATAACATTTAGCATCATACAACCTAACCAACCATATGCAAAAGGATCATTGAAAGATAGACAAGCAAAGCGACACAAAAGAACACAGAGATTTATCCCGGGAAACTCTCATGGGGAAGAAAACCCAGCAAAAATTCCTCTATATAGATTTTTTCAAAAGTACAAGATGAAACCCCAGATATTTGCGTCTTCTCCCAGTAGATATATCTCTCTCCTATGCGCTATACACAAGTGAGTGTGTGTTCAAATGAGGAACACAGCTCCTCTATTTGTACTATTTTCGTCACTTGACTTTTAACCTAACAATTCGGCTCCACTTAACTAACTGGTCATACTTTACCTAGGAAGACTCAAAACAATATTATATTATATTCATTAGGTTACTATTGACCCGACTTACAATGGAGGTTTTACCTCATGACTCTATGATGACCAATTACATAGTAACATCATGACAGAGGAATAAGACATCTCCCTTGGGATACATTTAGAATATCCTTTGAAGTTACAATATTTCAACAATTGGAAAATATATCCTTGCTTTTAGGGAGTATGGAGAATATGTTCCCTGTACAAGAAGGGTGCAACCTCTCCTTCAAGCATCCCTTTTATCATGCGTTATCTCTATCTGTATTTGGGTGGAACCCTATTTTCAACCTCCACTGTTAATTGATGGTAATGCGTATGTGCTATGGGAAGGGCGCAGCCCTTGGTTGATTTTTATACATGTATAATGTGTTGCTTGCATGGTTTAGGAAAGGCCCAGCCCTCTTGGATACCCACTGGAGATTGACGTAGGCCTGTAAACAACTAGTTATTTCTTGTTTGCTTGGTTGCCACGTCAATTTAAAAGAGTGCAGTTTAGATCCCTTTAAAGAAACGTATGTATATTTTGTTTGATTGTTTGCTTGACCACCCATTGGAGGAGGGCATTCCTCTAGGAGGACGAAGCTCCCCTATACATAAAATGATACTAAATATTGTTTAATTTACCATCAAAGAGCTATGAAGACACAACTACTTGAGCACATCCCATGATACTAAAGATTGTTTAATTTATCATCAAAGAGCCATGAGGACACAACTACTTGAGCACAACCCCTCGATTGATCATATATTTTTCTTAGATGAGTAGCCTGTTGACAGATACATATACATATGTATATTTTGTAATTGAATTGTTGGTTAGTTTTGAGTAGGGTGCAACAGCCTTTTGGTGAACCGTGGTGTATATATTTGTTACTAGATTTGATTTCTTAATGTGAAGTGAATGCAAATCCATCTTCTATTGTTATTTTTTTATAGGCTTTCCCTTCACACAATCGAAGATTGTCTTCTCTAAGAGTTACGCCTTACAAACTTAGTATATTCAGTTTACTTAGTTGTTTAAATTATTTACAAAAATCTGGTTTTAATTACTTTTTATATGTTTACATCATTGCCTTAATTGCATTTAAAAATCTATTTATAGTAATAAGTTCTTAATTACTTGTATATATATTTAATTACTTTACGGATAAGATTTTAAGCATGTGATAAATACATGTTAAAGAAAGAATGTATGCATTGGCTTAGCTTATTGTAGTTGTTTATATCTATACACCAGCGTAGATCCAAATCCTAGGCTCTATCAAGCGTCGAGAGGGATCAAATCTCTTCTTAGGTATCCATTGATTTATTAATATTTAATATTATTTATGGTCAACATATAGTATTTGTTAGGAATAAACATTACAATGTTTCCCCATACATGGTTTTAAAACCATATGCAAGGCCTTGCACATGGTCTTAAAACCATTTGCAAGGCCCTCCTAAACCATATACAATAAAACCATGGGTTGTTTAGGAGGCCTTGCACATGGTTTTAAAACCATCTGTACGACCCTCCTAAACCATGTACAATAAAACCATGGGTTGTTTAGAAGGCCTTGCACATGGTTTTAAAACCATGTGCACATAGTTTTAAAACCATGTGCAAGGCCAACATTTTTTTCCAGATAATTCAGTTTTTTATTTTTTATTATTTTGTTAGGTAGGAACATTACATCTCCCCCATATTGTGTATTTTGCCTAGTCCACATTTTTTTTTACAGCTAATTAAATTTTTACTTTTTTATTGTTTTGTTAGGTAGGAATATTATAACATCTTCCCCATATTAGGTGGTTTTTCCTGGCTGACATTTATTTTGGCCTATAATTAAAAAAAAATATTTGTTATTAATAAAAATAACGTTACGTAACGTTACAAGATCTCCCCCATACTGAGTTGTAAAACGCTTCTCAATGCAATTATTTTAAAGCAACTTAATACAATGCTTAACATAAAAGTTTTATATGTATTTGCTAAAGAATAAAGAATGTTAACGTAAATCATATGTAATATCTTTACTTTATTTTCTTTTATATATACATATATAGATATGTATAATTTATTTTCTTTTAAGTCAATTGTTTAATAAATAAATAATAGAAAGTTACTATATCGAATTTTAAGATAGTTACTTTTTTTTTTAAGAATCAATTGTTTAATAAATGAATAATAGAAAATTACGTTGTTCACAAAATATAAATGATATTGTCATTATGTAAAATAGTTTTTTATATGAATTTCTAGTGTGCAAAGTAAAGTCATATAAAACATAACTTATACAAAAGTAGTGTATAGAGAGAGAGTAGTGTATATAGAGAGTGTGTGTGAAAGTAGTATGTATTTCGTTAAATTTTAGGAAAGGATTCATGGCATATGATATAATTAATTTGAATGATGATAGAAAAGAAATTTAATGTTTATAAATTATGGTTAATGTTGGTTTTAGTTTATATGTTATTCTGGATATACTAAGAGTTATTAAATATGCATTAGTAATTAGAAAATTATATTAGAAATGTTAGTTTCTATTTAGACTTGTATTATAATCAGCATAGATTCATTTAAAAGATGATCTACCAAGCACCAAGAGGATTAAATTTCTCAAGTTGTAAACCCTTTTTTAGAGTGGAAATGTTGAGGAAATGTGTAATCTGATGTTTATGGTTTTAATTTATCTAATTTATGTTGTTTTATATATATGCAATTCTAAATATTTTAAATTTAATTTAAGCAGACGTGTTATTTTTAATCATATTTTATTATTTTTTATAAAGGACACGTGTCAACTCTAGGATGAGAACAGAAGGAGTTACACATCTCTTCCCCACTGGGATGTAGAATGCACCTCTTCCGTGCAAAAAATAATAATAATAATAGTGGATTTAAATCAATATTACGTTCTAGACAATGATAAATTTAATGGAGAGATTTTAATGTTTCTGTGGATAGGCACATAGGAATATGAATCAACAAGGTTGCAATGCTCGATGTTAAGTAGGTTTAGGAGATTATGCAGTGCAATTATATGATGTTTAGATGTCATATTGGAGGACTAGGAAGGATATTTTTTGTTATAATAAGTGATGTTTAGTGATGGTATATTACCAATATGTTCACTTTATAAAATAATTAAACGTTGCATAAATGTTATTCAATGATAAGCGAGAGGAGGCATCACGTTATAAAGAGTGAAGTTTTATTTGGATGCTATGCAATGGCACTTAAGAATTATGGATACTTGATGTTTGTCTTAAAAAAAATTAAGGTCGTTTGACGGGATATTACAGAAATTATGTTTTATTAAATTTGATTATTCTATAATTATATGTTCGATTTTAATTAAATTTGAAGACAATCTATGTTAAGAACATATATTTGACATGTTTTTGTAAAAACTTTGATTAAAAACAAATTCGGGTGCCTTTATTCATGTGCACACACGAATAAGTGAACCCAAATTTTTTTTAATCAAAGGTATTAAAAACTTGATTGATCTAGTTTTGAAAGCTTAATTGAGCTAACAGCTTGATCGAAATAATAGCTCAATCGAGTTCATGTCTAACCGCACATAAACCCTCAATCGAGGTATTTAAAAACACACGTAAAAGCTCGATCGAAGGCTTTAAAAACATACTTTTAGCCCCCATTTCTGCAAACTTAATTTTATTAATATCTTAGGAAGGACTAAACCCTATCATGGGATGCACTTTACGTGGTGGAATTCATACCAATGGATTTTTCAATGAAACATCTATCCATTGGCATATAATTTACTAGTTTTTGAGTTCATATGATAATTTTTTTTTATTTTTCGTTGCAAACTTACACTTGAAAACCATGTCCAAAACTTCGAATCAACAAAAAGAAAAATGAACATAAAAAGTACACAACCAAAAAATTTCAAAAAAATATACACCCCACATCAACGCATCCTCTTCAAAACGATATTTTTTGTTTTTTCAATTTTTGTAACCAGTGAAAAAAAAAGTTTACATGCACACACATGTACAAAATGCAATTAAAATCTGAAATGGTCAGTTTCAAAAATTAATACAAAAATATAAATTTTCAAAATATATTTAAAAAAATATGTGTGCCCCGGTGCATTTTGTGTAGATTATGTTCACATATTTTTTCAAAAATTATGCATTTTTCATTAAATTATTTTACTTGCACACAAGGCACTTGTTAACTTTTTCTGAAATTTACAAGAACAAACATATCATTAAATGCAATTTTGAAAAATTAAATAATAATATTATTATTAATATTACTATTTAAAATATAGGTGGAAAGACAACATAATTCCCTACAATTTGTTTTTTTGTTACATATTGGAATTCACAAAAAATATATGAATTTTGAGAGCTTTGATTTAATAAATGGGTAAAAAAACAAATTTTCACCGTCACTTTTGTCTAAAACGTGTTATCCATCTTCATGGATTCACCCATATGGATTCACCTCTTATATAAAAAATGTTAATATGAGAATTTTACTCCATTATGCAAGTGGAATAAATCCCTTTTCATAAGTTAGAGAGTTATGAAGAATATTATGCATTGTTTGCTAGGTAGGACTCATTGTGTTTACAAAATGTCTTAGATAGGATTGTACAACAATAAATGAGCCCAATAGGTATGATTACACATTCAAACATTTCCCCGTAACTATGACCAAGGAGATAGAATACAAATGGAGAAAAATGGCATTCCCTTTGATGACAACTTCCAGAATTCCCATTAAGTTGTGAATATGAACAAACTTCCCCTCGTGGATCTCATGAATATATAGGTCACTTCATACTGGATCATGAAATTGCACATGAAGCAAGTTGAACAATGAACTCAAGAAGACACTCAATGATGTGTATAAATGTCTTAGATAGGCTATACAATGGGAAATGTGGCTAGCAGAAAATCATCAAAGCCAAGTTGAAAGATGCACCCTGTAGTGGACCTCTTTATGTGTACAAAAACGTTACATGGCCTATACATCAAAAAAGGTGGCCCACAAATATTCATGACTTTACAGGAAGAAGATGTCCTTACATTTCATTACAAAAGTTTGCATTGTTTGGTATTTTATTACATTACATTCTCCCTTAAGGACAACTTCGAATATCCTAGATAAAGTGGCAAATCGTTTCAAACTTTGTTGTTGCCAAGGATAAGTTGTAGAGTGGAACAATGTAGGAATCCATTACAAACTACAATTAGATCCTCAATAATGTGTAGGGAGAAGACAGCTACTACTAGCAAGGATCAATGATAAATGACAAAAAATGACAACTTTAATATGTTAAGAAACTCAAGATAGGATAAATTTACAGAACAAAGTTGTCCCACAAATCTTCATTAAGACCCTTGTGGAAAAAGTGAAGCAAACAAAGAGCTAATCTACATGAAATAAATTTCAAGAATAAAGCATAAATCAACATGTTAAGCCCACAATGTCAAAGGAAATAAAGAAATGAAACCAATGTTGCATATATCGTCTTGGGGAAAGTATCAGCGAGGGTCCAAAATAAAACATATCGGTGGTATCAGCAGAAAATGTCGAAAGGCCTAAAAAAATAAAAATAAATAAATAAAATACTCATTTTTTTCAATTTTTTAAAACATATAAAGCTTCAACAACATCAAAAAGACACATTGCTACATAAATATAATGATACAAGTAATAAATAAGATGCATAAGATGTCAAGTGGACACATATCATTACTAAACTGGAAATTTTGAAACATGTTCATGATAGTATGATACAAAATCACATCAAATGCTCAAATTAAATGTATCTCATGAGATGAATCACTATGAGGCATCTAGATGTTAAATAGTGCATTATACAATCAAAATGATAGATGCTCAGGAAGCAGTAGGTGGTTGTGGAGGTGCCTAGGATGAGGTTGGAGTGGAAGATCCAAATCCTCCAACTACTCAAGTTAAGGTGGAAGACAAAGTGGGTTGTCTCGCCTCATCCCCAAGTCTCCATGGTGGCGATGGTGGCATTGACTGCTCCATAAGATCAATCTTCTCCTCAACGTCTGTATCCACTAGAAGTCAATCATCCTCCTCCCCATCCTCCTCCATTGTCATATCCTCCCACAAATCATCTACATGATGATCCAAACACTCGGGTACCTCTTCCATCTCAGGTTCCTCCATCTCCACCCTCCACTAAGTAGTGGTGTCAATGGCATCCAATTAAATGGCCTCTATGTCAGGATCTTTGTCAAGTTCCTTCAACCATAACCTTAGATTGTAGTAGACATATACCATGTCATTAAGGAAATAGGTACCTAACATGTATGAAGTTATAAACATTGTGGGACATAGTTAGTGATGGTAAATTTTAGTAATTAAAATTTAAAATTAAAAGAATATATATAAACAAATTAAATTTTGATTCTTGCATTTTTTAACATCTCTAACCTATTGTGCTTCTTAGAGGGTATCTTTTCAAAGACACTCCAATTGCGCTCACACCCTAAAGAACTACAAGTTTGTCTAAGCACCTAAACAACAAGTGTCTACAACTCTAGGAGCTTTCAACCATAGTGTTTCCACCAAACATCTACTACGAATAAAATGAAAGCATTGAAAGGAAGACAACAAATTATATTTCCATCAAGTAATAAATGTCAAATATATAAAAAGGAAAAAAAACAAAATTTGAAATTGAAGCTTACCTAGCATCTTTGCAAACCTATCTAGGACAACCATCTCATAACCCAAAACCCTGGATTCCATCCTATTAGTACCTCCATTTTTCTAGAAATGTCTAAGCGTTCAACTAGATTGTGCACCATCTTATGAACACACTGGAAAAAAACAATCATGAACAAACCATCAAAATTAAATCCACAAGCATAAGCAAATGTAGGGTTGGTAGAGCCCTACTACTTGAATGGTACAGTGGAGAGTGTTATTCCATCACCCATCAATCACACCCCAAATTTGACCTCTCGATAGATAGATTCTTTGTCCATATCCATGGCCTCATACAAGTATCCCATTGTGGGCTTTTCATTGTCAACCAATCGAAGAACCTTTACCAAAGGTTCATTAATGGTACATACCTCACCTACTACACTCCATAATCTTTGGTCATGTCCCACAAGTTGGGCTATGGTTTTCCTATCTTATTTGGTGCTATAGACACAAACATCCCACTCGTTGGAAAGAAACATCCTATGTAACTCCAACATACTCTTGAGGAGCGACTAAAGAGGAATGAAGCGGGTGGAAAAATGTGTGATCATGAGACGCGTCAATTAATTGTTCCATGTGAACTATCTCATGAGTGAAAGAACAAATGTGTGATTATATATATATATATATATATATATATATATATATATATATATATATATTGGGGTCACACTTTGAGTTGAATCAATCATTTCCTTTATCCAAGGAATATTTCCCATTTCCACGAGCATCAAATCAATGCAATGGGATGGACAAGGACTCCAGTACAAGGTTGGATACCTATCCATGAGAAATCTCTCAACATAATTAGCAGTGCTATCCATGAGAACTTGGACAACATAATGTGGGCCTATTTCCTGGATAAATACATCCAGCAACTCACATAATAATTGTGCATCTTTTGTATATGCACTTGCATCAACACTTTTGATAAACATTGTCCCCCTGGGACAACTAACCAAGAAATTTAGGATTGACCTGCCCTTTGTATTAGTCCACCCATCTAACATCATGGTGCATCTGGTGATCTCCCATGATTCCCTAATCCTAGATAATATTTGTATGCAATCAACCTTTTACCCTTGAAGGAGATGCCCTCTCAAATCATTATAGGAAGGGCCCTTATACCCCGGGCCAACAATAGCAACATATTCAAACATTAAATGGTATAAGGGGTTCTTTGCAATGTTAAATGGTATATCACTCCAAAGAAAACAATTGGTCACAATCTTGTCGACCTCCTCCTTTTTTTTAACCAATGATCAAGTAGAATCCCCCCGGGGGTGTTGACCTTGGCACAAAGAAAGGTGAGGTTGATGAGGGAATTCAAGAAGATGTGGACTGTGTGGATGAGGAGTGGGATTGTGGTCCTCCCATTGAGCCACTTTTTTCATTGTTTGTACTTGTAAGTTCATTTATGTGAGCCTCCTTCTCATCCCTCTTATTAGCAATATCAATGATGGATTGGTTTGCAATACGCATAATTTTCGGGGTAGTTTTATCACAAGCATCCACATCAAACCTGGTGAGTTAGGGAAGGTGGTATTTCAAGCGGCTAATTCCTCTATAAAATCGTTTGTCGCAAAGATTGCATGTTAATATTTGTTTATTGGGAAGTTCTAATGGTTCACTATACACCCACATTGGATCCAATGGCTTTGGCATTTTGTTGAGGAGAAAGATTAAACCTATGGCACAAAAAAACATGACAATAAAAAGATTAAATAATGAGAACTATATTAATGTGGAATGATTGAATCTTCCATTCAAAAACAACAACAAGAGTCACATTGCAAACCCTAGCCTAAGTCTAGAAAAACAAACAAATAAAGCCAAAACGTTTTATATATACTTGGAAATCTTGATGGTTTGGTCACTTTGAATCCCCACTCCACGATCTCTTCTCTAATGGCAACAACATCCTTAAATTTATCCTTCTTTGATGGATGCACAATGCTCTCCCGCACTTTCCATCTTTCACACACTTTTGGAAACAAATAATGAAGCCAAACAAAAAACAACCCGTGGACTAAAAGGATGCTTTTGGTCAACCTTTTGAATTTTCACTCAGGAAGGTGATATTTTCCATCAACTCGTGACATATATTGAATATGTCACGATATATTCATTGTCTCGTGATATATTCAAAATATTGGATTTGTCGCAATTTTTTCAATGCGATATATCATACAGGGGTTCATCTCGGTGATATATCTAATATATTGTCGATCCATGCAACAATGCATGAAATATGAAAGATGAAATTGCTTTTACACGAACAAGGGTTAGCAAGAGCATATAAATATTGAGCAAAAGTATGGATGCATAAAACTAATATCACATATAAATAAAAAATATTTCTACCAAAAATCTAAGTCTTTGGCATCGGTTGGTTTCTAGTTCTCACCATACGCTTAGATATTTGTGCTCTAAAAATGTCAATAATATTTCAAACAAGAAATTGAGAACCACTTAACTTAGGAACGGAACCAACCTATAAATTCATGATCATTAGAAACATAAACTAAGAACCTAATGCAATAACAACAATAAATTTAAGATAAACGCTCACCAAAGATGAAACCCTAAAGCACCTACCTACCAATCAAGCAAACCCTCGACAAAAAATAGCAAAAAATCAACTTACAGTAAGGTTTTTGACTACAAATAGGGGTGTATGCTACTTCCTAATGAGAAATCAGCGTATGGCCCCATGCTATATGCTAGTTCCTTAAGGGAAAAGAGCATACATATGCCCTTTCTTTGTTTGGAACCTACGTATCTCTCAAGAAAAATCAATGACTGACTAGAAATGAACCTACATATTTATACAATTTTCCGGAATGAAAAGAGCGTATGTCCGTGACTATTATGACTAAAGACATCATATTTCAAGTATGCAACTATGTCAACAATGACCCATGTATGTCCACCGTTTTCTAGACAAAAAACTACGTATGCCGAAGCCATATGGAAGGAAACCTGTGAAAAAAACAACTAGATTTTTTGCAATAGAGAGAGATTCTTGATAACAAGTTAGGATATTATGAATTTCTACTTCATATCTAAAGGAAAATCATGTAAAAATTAAAAATCTCTAAAAAAAATCAAAAAAAATTAATGGTGTGGTTAGAGTTTTTAGAAGGAAAAAAATCATAAATGCAGAAAAATGCCCAAATCTGCTTTAAAATCTCAATGGTGTTGGAATATATTATATTCCTTGGAAGGTAAAAATGTCTTTGTATTATGTTGAAAGTTGTCCACAATCTTATGTAAAAGAGTAATACAATATTTGGGTATATAATAGGGTCAAGAGAATCTCACAGCATATATTCAATGTTCTAGAGACATCATGTATTTCGTATTGGGATCAGTGCTCTCTTTGTAAGATTGAAGGAGATTTCTCGAGATAATAGAAGTTTACATTCTTGTGGACGTAGCCCAATTGGGTGAACCACATATATATGGTGTACTCTTTCCTCTTTTGTCTTTCTGGTTCTTATGTTTGATATGTTGTTGGTTTCTTAGATATATATCTAGTGTAGTTGATCTAATATTCTAACATGGCATTAGAGTGTAGGTTACTATGATCTAGTATCTTTAATAAATTTAACCAACAATTGTTATCTTCATATTTGTTATCTAGGCACTCACTCTGTTTTGCATATTTGCTTTCTCATTTGGTAGCAATTAGGACTCTCTTCAAATCTGGGCATTATTCTGTTTTTTTATAGATTTGTTTTCTAATATGGTAGCCATTAAGCTTCTCTTCAGATTTGGACATGATTCTACTTGTTTGAGTTTTTTTAAACCCTAACCCTTGGTTGTGTAGATTTTTACAGAGATTTTTCAAGGGTTTCTTGATTGTTTTCTGTAGATCTATATGAAAAATTGATTTTCCTTAAGGAGATCTATCTTCTGATTATTTATATCTGGTATTTTTTTTTGCAAGAAAAATGAGGTCGCAACTTTTAGATCCATATCTGAAACATTTGGTGTAGAATCTGAAGAATCTAGTTATAGATTTGAGATATTCGCGAAAACATACACGATTAAGAAAAATCGTCTGATTTCATGTCCAGAAAGCAAAGATATCGTTGTTTTAAAACCAGTTATTTTTCAGAAATTTTATGTACAGACAAAAATATTGCTAAGTTGATATCTTTTTACAGAATATCCAGATTTGTATTCGTCATGTTGCTGGATGCAAAATAACCATGTCATTTCCAGAAACAAGTTATAATAGAAATTCTAAGTCATATTGATCTTGTTATGGTCATTTCAAATTTTCGACTCAAAATCCTTGATCTACATTAAAAATAAAATTAAAATTGGTAATATCTTTTCAGTTTACTCATTATTTTCCTAGCTTGTCTATCTTTTGCATTACGGTTTGTATTTCTTGTCAAAAATTCTATCATTATGACTTCAGAAGTAGCTTTTGTTCCTGAACTTATTGGTCCTAACTATATTGTATGGAAAAGAAAATTGATTAATGTTCTCAGGAGTAAGAATCTATGGAGATTGTTTAATGGTGAACACAAGAAGTCTGTAGATTCTCAAGTTGTGAGTAAATGGGAAGAAAAGTGTGATCAAGCAAGAGGACTCATTGGTCAAACGGTTTCAGATAGTCTTCTCGTAAATATTGAGGCAAAAGACATCCCGGTTGAGGTATGGAAAATTATTGCTTCTTTATTTGATAAATCTTATGAAGTTTCTACTTATTACCTTGAAAAGAAGATTCATGAGCTAGATCCTACTAATTTTGAAAGAGTATAATTATATCTTTCTAAATTGAAACTTTAAATGAAAATTTAACTAATTGTGGTAAAGATTACAAGAAGACAGACACTGCTCTTATCATTCTTGTAGAACAAAAATTGTCATATTTTTTTTACATGTTCATCCAAGCTAGGAATAGGACACTTGAATTGTCTGAAAGTACCAAGAAACCTACTTTTGATGATTTATGTAAAGGGTTGATAAATTAGCAAAAAAGGTTGATTATTTCAGAACAAGTCTCAACTAATAAAGCTCTTATGACACATAATAAGAATCCTAAGAAAAGTTTTAATAATGCTAAAGGTTCTAGTTCACACACTTCTAATCCTACTAATAAATCTTGTCATGCTTCTAATGCACATCGGGAAAATAGTAAGAAGAAGAAAGTGTATGATCCTTGTAAGCTTTGTCGTAAAACTAACCATCCTAAAAAGAAATGCTTTAAAGCGAAACATTTAAATGTTAAGGCTAAAAAGAAAGGTTCTAAAGAATCACAAGTAGCTTTGTGTGCATTTGTTGTTTTTTCTTGTAGATCTTTCTAATGTGGAACGGATAATGGATTATGGTGCTTCTAAACATATGACTCGTAATGCTTCTTTATTTACATCTTATGGCAATCATAAGCACCCATCTCAGAAACTTTCTATTGGTGATGGTAAACAACTTTTTATAATGGTTTTGGTAATGTTAATGTTGCTAATGGTCAATTGGAAGATGTTTTTAATGTTCAAAACATGCCCATCAACTTTCTTTAATCATGCATGTCAAAAAAGTTATAAATTTGAAGCTTGGCCTGATAAATATGTTATTACAGATATCAACCGAAATTACAAAGTAGTTTCTTCTGGTCATGTTGATCATATCACTGGTTTATATAAGTTTGTTGGTTTTAACTCAACTAAGAGAACCATTTTATTCATATGTTGCTCATGCTGATGAACTAAGTCAATCATGGCATGAAAGATTAGGTCACTTGAATTACGGTAAAATGCAATTGTTAACTAAAATGGTACATGGCTTGCCTAATATTTCTTCTACTAATGGTGTTTGTGAAGGATGTGTTCTTGGTAAACATCATAAAGAAATGTTTGATAAAAGTAAAGCTTGGCATGCTAAAGAACCTTTGCAATTGATTCATAGTGACATTTGTGGTCCTCTTGAAGTTCCATCTATATCTCATGCAGTTTACTTTCTTACTTTTATTGATGACTTTAGTATCAAATCTTGGGTCTATTTTTTGAAAAATAAAAATGAAACATTTGTGAAATTTCAAGAATTTAAATCCATGGTTGAGAATGCATCTAGTAAAAATTTTAGAACTTTGAGATCTGATAATGGGGGGAGTTTGTTAAGAAATCATTTGAGGCATATGTATCTAAACATGGAATTCAACATCAAAAGAATGTTCCTTATACACCTCAACAAAACGGTGTTGTTGAAAGGAAAAACCGAACTTTAGTTGAAATGGTTAGATGTATGCTATATTCTAAAAGATTGCATAAGAAATTTTGGGCTGAAGCCATCTATTGTGCTAACTTTATTTTTTCCATCTCTTATGACCAAAGTTTTTGCTATAGACGATCCTAATTCTTATGCTCAAGCTAAGGGTAATCCTCATTGGGAACAAGCTATGTCTGTTGAGTATGAATCTCTTTTGAGAAACAAGATGGTGTCTCTTGTTCCTCTTCCTTTAGGAAAGAACTTAGTTGTTTGTAAATGGGTTTATAAAACTAAGTTCATTGCAGAAGGACAGATTGAAAAATATAAATCTAGATTAGCCGCAAAAGGTTTTAATCAACTTGAAGGAATTGATTATAATGAAACTTTTGCTCATGTTGCTAAAATGAACACAATAAGAACCATTTTATCCATTGTTGCATCTTATAAATGGGAATTACACCAAATGGATGTTAAAAGTGATTTTTTAAATGATGATCTTAATGAAGACATTTACATGCAACAACCTCCTGGTTTTATTTCTAATGAATCATCAAGTTTAATATGCAAATTACACAAGTCTTTATACGGTCTCAAACAAACACCTAGGGCTTGGTATGATAAAATTCATGCATATTTCTTGACTAATGGTTTTAAGCGGTGTATAACTAATCCAAATCTATATGTTAAGAACTTTGGTGATAATGTCCTCATTATTGTTTCATATGTGGATGATCTTATTATCATTGGCATCTAGCTTGTTTTACTTTAAAATATGAAAAGTGATCTTCAAAAGCATTTTGAGATAACGGAACTCGGTATATTGCACTACTTTTTGGGTCTTCAGATCTAGCATATGGCAGATGGTATTTTTCTCTCTCTCCCTAAGTATGTGACAGATTTATTGGCTCGTTTCCATATGAGTAATTGTAAACATGCTCCTATACCATTTTAGTCTGGTGTAAAGTTAAATGTTGAGTGTACCACTCCTCTTGTTGATGCTACTCTTTATCGTCAGCTTGTAGGCAGCTTGATATATTTAACTCACACCATACCAGATCTCTCTTTTGTCGTCAGTATGGTTTCTCAGCCCATGCAGCAACCTCATGAAATTCATTGGTAGGCATCAAAGAGAATTCTGAGATATTTACAAGAGACATTAAATTATGGTGTCTTTTATTCAAACAGTGCTACAGTTTCATTGTCTGCTTATACAGATTCTGATTGGGCAGGTGATAGTGTTGATCAATGATCAACTACTGGTTATATTTCAACTTGGTTCAGGTCCAATTTCTTGGTCCAGCAAGAAGGTAAAGACTCTTTCTTTATCTTCGTATGAAGCAGAGTATAGAGCGGCCAAAGAAGAAACTAAAAAAGCTGTTTGGTTATGGCATGTTCTTACCGAACTTGGTCTGGTTCCAAAATCATCCACTATGTTGAAATGTGACAATCAAGGTGCAATTCAGCTTGCTTATAATCTGGCATATCACTCTAAGACGAACCATCTCAACCTTGATGCTCATTATATTTGAGGTCTTGTGGCATATGGTATTATTTCTCTAGAGTTTCCTACCGAGCAGCAAGTCGTCGATATCTTCACCAAATCCTTGACATAAGAGAAGTATGTGCATCTTCGTTCTTTTCTTAGGATGAGGTAAGTTGTCATCAAGGGGGAGTAGTAATGACTCCTTCCTTCTTTAGTGTTAGGGTGGGCTCTTCTCCCGATCGTTATTAAGGGGGAGTGTTAGAATATATTATATTCCTTGGAAAGTAATAATGTCTTTGTATTATGTCAAAAGTAATTTGGTTGAATTATATTATCCCACGTGCAATATGTGAGAGTAATTCCTCCACATATCTGGGTATATAATAGGGTTAAGGGAATCTACATCATATATCATATATCATCATATCATATCATGATACATCTTGAATGTTCTAGAGACATATCTTGTATGTCGTATTGGGATTAGTGCTCTCTTTGTAAGATTTAAGGAGATTTCTGGAGATAATAGAAGGTAACCTTCATGTAGATGTAGCTCAATTGGGTGAATCGCGTATATCTAGTGTACTCCTTCCTCTTTTCTCTTTTTGGTTCTTATGTTTGATATGTTGTTGGTTTCTTATATAGATATCTAGTGTAGTTTATCTAATATTCTAACAAATGGTTGTCCTGATGTGATGGAAGATCTACAAGAAAAGGAGGTCCCAACTAAAGAAATTGAAGAATTTGATGCTTGAAAAAAATTACTAAAGGAAGTAGAGCTTAGTATCTAGCGTTCATACAATGTTAGAATTGATAATATGCATGAACATGTAACAATAAATTACTAACATATAAATCAAATAACCAAGAATCTTACTAGTCTAATCTCATATCAACACAATCCTCAAAATCAATAGAATATGCAAGAAAAAGGGTTTTTACATGGTAAAAACCCAAATGGAGAAACATCCGCAAAAGGTTGATCTTCTTATTCTACAAAAAGCTTTCACTCTTACAATCTTTGGCACCCCAACATAAGAATCAGATCACATCCCATCTTGACTTCATGTCACTACATTGTACTCAATGGGTCTCCTTCACCTCTATTGTATATGCTAGAGGTATGAAAAATCATATCCCATAATACATGTGGGATAAATATTTTCCACCTCTCTTATATAAAGAATGGAAATAAGAGAATTTTACTCCATGATGAATAATAGCATGCCTTCTTTGCAAGGTAAGACTCAATGTATTTATAAAATGCCTTATCTAGGCTTGTACAACAATAAATGAACCCACTATGCATCATTACACATTCCAACATTCCCCCTTAATGATGACTATGGGCATATAACACAAATGGAGGAAGATTGAATTAAATTAGCACTCCCCCTCGATGACAGTTTCCAAAATTCCCAATAAGTTGCAAAGATGAATAAACATCACCTCATGGATTTCATGAAGATATTAGTCGCTTCTTACTATATCATGAAATTGCACCTATACCAAGCTGAATGATTAATTCAACGGGATGCCTCATGGTGTGTATAATTACCTTAGATAGGTTATACAATGGGAAATCTAGCCAACGAAAAATCATCACAACCAAGTTGAAAGATGCACCCTGCAGTAGACCTTATTGTGTACAAAAATGTTAGATGGCCTATACATCGAAAAATGTGGCTCGTAGAAAATCATCATGACTTTACATGAAGAAGATGGCCTTACATTGAATTATGGAAGGTGGCAATATATGGTATTTTATTACATGACATTACATTCCCCCTTAATGACAACTTCAAATATCCTAAATAAACTGGAAAATAGTTTCAAATTTTGCTACTATCAAGCATAAGTTGTAGAGTGGAACAATATATGAAGCCATTACAAACTACACTCAAATGCTAAATAATGTGCAAGGAGAAGACACCTGCTAATATTAAGAATCAAGGTCAAATATACTAAAACAATGATTGATGCAATGCTTTCGATGTAAATATCACACATCTCTCCAGTGTCAGCCCTTTTTCATGTTGGATGTACATCTTTACAGTGCCAACGCTTTCCCATCCTGAATGTAAAGTCTCACACACCTTCCACAAGGTCATCTATTTTTCATGTTGGATGCAAATCTTTATAGTGCCAATCTGAAGAGCACTAGTCTACATCTGGGACTCAACACTCCCTCTTGCAATGGACACCAATTTGGACAACTCCAATCTTGTCCCTGAAGTACTCAAAATTCACTTTCAACAAAGGCTTGATCAATACATCGAATATCTATTTATATGTTGCAATATATTGGAGCTTCATTGTTCCTCTCTACACCATATCCCTTATATAGTAGTATCTAATCTCAATGTTATTTGACTTGTCATGAAACACAAGGTTCTTGAACATCTTCACACAGATTTAGTTATTGCAAAACACACAAGTCGCCTCACAGCTAGTCGAACAAGTTGCATTTTACACTGCATCGGATGTACTCAATGCCACACTCGTCTGCTTCCTTCTGAACCAGGAAATAATGTTAGACCCCGAATTGAAGCAATATCCTGAAGTGTTCTTTGTATCTGTGGCATTACTAGCCCAATCTGAATCAACATAGCCCTGCAGCCCAATCCATTTTGATCTATCACATATTTGAGGCCATAATCAATCGTACCCTTTAGGTACCTCAACACATGCTTTGTAGAAATCATGTGAACATGTCTTAGCTTGCCGTGTACTGTCTCAATGTATTCACAGCAAAGCATATATTCGACCTTGTGTTTGTCAAGTACACCAACGAACCAATCATTTGTATGTATATTATGGAATCAATTGTCTATGAAGTAGTATCACATAGCAACTTCAAGTTTGATTCCTTTGGTGTGGCCACGTCCTTGCAATCCATCATCTTGAATCTCTTCAGAATCTCTACTGCATATTTTCCTTGACTAAGGAAAATCTCAGTTAGATTATGCCATGCCTCAAGACCTAATAAATAGTGCATCATACCCAGGTCTTTCATCTTGAACTCTATAGCAAGCCTATTCTATGTTTATGCAATGAGATTATTGTCACAGTATCAAGAACTGGTCATCTACATACAACAGTAATATCAATGCTTTTCCATCCTCAACCTTGAAGTAGAGGTTGGAATCCACTTTTACTCTTGGTAAATCTCAAGCTCATCAGAATTCCATCTATCATGTCATACCATGTCCTAGGTGCTTGTTTCAGACCATACAAACCCTTCTTTAATTTACACACGTGTCTCTCTATCATGTGTCTCAAATCCTAATGGTTGCTCCACACACTCTTCCTCTTCGTGAGGGAAGGCATCTGATATCACTCCAAGCATATCACTGAGATACCGAAGCAAACAATCCTTTCTGTGGATAAAGGCAAAGGGATAATGTCTCTCAATCTATATCCTCATTTTGTGTTATAGTCACTCCCTTTGAATTGGAGCTTCTATGCTCCCTATGAAGATAAGCACCATGCTCCCTCTGCATCTACACATTTTGTACTAGAGTGACTAGTAGCCTTCTTTATTGTTGATCTTCCATGTATCCATCTATGTCATCTCACATCAATTAAGTCTATTGAGATGAGCTTCTTTCTCTCAAGGTCACTAGATACCAAGATCCTCCATTTCAAACTTTGTTGCAGGTTCCCTCTTGTACCCATCTATGATCTTCTCGTCCTCTCTAATCAGCCATGTTCAACCTTGTAGCAAAGGTTGAAATATCATCACTCTAGGTGATCCTCAAGCTCATCATGTAACTGCATGTCTTGACGTGTAATTCCCTGGGTGCCTTCTAAGCGTGTACTCATGGGATTCTCTGTAGGGAGTCTTGAATCCTAACTATTGCTCGATATACACTTCTACTTCTATTACACCATCACTGAAGAAGTGTGTCTGGCCACTAGAGCAAACGTCTCGTCATAATCGACTCCCTCTTTCTTGAACCTTGCTTTGTACTTAAGTAGAATGCTTGATCTTGTATATGTAAGTTGTTGATGAATAATCACTTGTTCATTGGAACAAGTCTCCTTGTCCTTCTCTTGTAGGTCATAACACACAATCTTCCCTACAAGTCAAAATCATTCATATGATTAGCAACATTTCATAACCATCAACTCATATTGACATTACAATGACAATGTATCAATCACACAGCTATGAAACCATCTTAGCCTATACTTCAGCACAACATTCATCCATATTCCTTATACACATGATAACTCTCTAGATCTCTTCCATCTCCACCAGTACATAATTAAGAGCATACGCTGCTCCCAACATGTCAGCAAATGGATTTCATTCTAGATAAGCAATAATGCTTCATGGAATGTTGTGCATCACCATAGGCTACTTACCCATTACATGCATATCAGTAGTATATCGTTCTTCAATGCATTCACTCTAAAATGCATAATACATTTCCTTATTCTAGGAACATAAATGTGTACATAATTTAACAATGTCATTTAAACAATTAGATGTACAGGACATGACCATTCAAAGACTTATCTTTGTTTCGCTGGTTGGCTCCCTCTTGATCTCTACTTCCTTGAAATGATTACTAGAGTCTCTGACAACGTTCTCTACTCCATTGTTTGATTATGAGGACATGTTTCCATATTGCTCATGATCAACAGTGCTAAGCAAGTAATCTACGCCATAGTTCACTTGGTACTATGTACTGGTGTTGAATCTGAATGTCCATTCTTCAACACCAATCACAACTACATCATCAATGCTCTTTCCTTTTGGCCACATAAGAGCTTGGCCATCAACAAAAGCAACTCTATATCCATGTTCTTCTAGTACTTATATGAAGACGAGGTTCTTCTTCAATACATCTTTCATCGTCGTAGGATTCTCCTACCCCTTTTTATAAAATCTTGATAATTCACATTATGAGGTGAATCCTTCAAACTTGTGAGACAATACATATTCCTCCTCTTGAACAATCTTCTCTAGCCTTCTTTTGAACAGGTTCATCATCTTCTGTGGTGTGAGCATGATACCTCTTCGTCTTTCCTTTATTCACATGTTCTTTTCCTTTGGAGCAATATCTTGCAAGATGTCCCTTCTCATCACAAGTGTAGCATCTTTAATGTGAGTAGTCCTTTTTAGGCCTGATTCTTTTGGAATATCCTAGGCTTCTTGTTTGAGTGTTCTTTCTTACTCTTCTCTTTCTTCATATGTGCTACTAACGCTTTATCATCATCCTCACTCATACTTTTCATTCTAGTTTCTTCAATTTGATTTCCAATAGATTCAAGTTCTTCTTTGATCTGAGAGACCCTTGCAAAGTGGGATTGGATGGTCTTTGAAATTTGCATTTTCACATTCTTAATTGAGTTTTCAAGGTCATCTTCTGGTTGATGTTCTTTCCTTCATGCAATCTAGTCAAGGCATCAAACATGTCCTTGGGAGTATTCGAGGAAATGTGTGGGATCAAGTGACCCTTGATTGCGCTGAGAGGTGCTCTACAGCCTAGTATGAGGGAGATCTTGTAACGTTTGTCATGAGGGAGATCTTGTAACGCTTGTCTATCTTGTAACGTTTGTTACTAACAAAATAATAAAAAAGAAAATTAATTATCCGCCAAAATAAATGTCGAACACAAAAACAACCTAATATGGAGAATATGTTGTAATGTTCATACCTAAAAAAACAATAAAGAATTAAATATTTAATTATTCGCCAAAAAAATGTCAGTTAGAAAAACAACACAATATGGGGGAGATGTTGTAATATTCCTACCTAATAAAATAATAATAAAAATTGAATTATCCGCAAAAACAATGTTGGTCTTGCACATAGTTTTAAACAACCCATCGTTTTATTGTACATGGTTTAAGAGGGCTTTGCAAATGGTTTAAAACCACGTGTAAGGCCTCCTAAACAACCCATGGTTTTATTGTAGATGGTTTAAGAGGGCCTTGCAAATGGTTTTAAGACCATGTGCAAGGCCTCCTAAACAACCCTTGGTTTTAAGAGGGCCTTGCACATGCTTTTAAAACCATGTATGGAGGAGATGTTGTAATGTTCCTTCCTAACAGAATAAAAATAATAAAAAATAATATATGTCAACCATAAATTATATTAAATATTAATAATAAAAATATTATGTCCACCTTAAATAAAAAGATGTTTCTTTTAGTTTGAATCAAATCAATAGCTATATAGGACACACCGAAGTTGCCAAGAGGTTTTCACCTCGAAAGATTTGATCTGTCTCGACGCTTAATAGAGCCTAGGATTTGGATCTATCCTAATAAAGTCACCAATGATCCTCTTGGCCTTGACCCTTGTCTTCATCTCTCTTTAGCTCTGCGACTTCTTTAACATAGTTTTCCAAATCATGTTATTCTAATATGAGAAGCACTCTATAGTTCCATCCCAAGAATTTCTCATCTCCTCCAAGCTTGCCCTCAAGCTTGGTATTGTTTTCCATCTTGATAAAATGAGAACCTCAAATAGAAATAAAAATAGCAGTGCTTACCAATAAGAGTGATCCAAACAAGTGTTTGCTTCAAGGTCTTTTGGTTGATTCTAGGGTTTGACAAATAAACCCTAATTTTCGAACTTCGGAATCTTGCAAATTTGATTAGAGAGAGAAATGCACCTCCTTAAGACAAGCTGAGCAATGGTCTTCTTTTTCCGGATCAGTGGACAAAACTGCAAAATATCTAATGCCCTAGTTTTTATGGCAAAAGTGTTAGGGCCAAAAAATGAAAGTTCTTGGATCTGAGTTATGCCTCCACAAAAAGATGCACCATCCTAGGGTGAGTTGGAGAATGTACGGGTTGAACCCAATAATTAGACAGAAAGTCTCAAAGCATGGAGCCCTAGTTCTTGACCCCGACAGTTTTTAGGTCAAAACTAAAAAATGATGCACCCTTCTAGGGTGAGTTCAATGATGCAAAAGTCGAGCTTGAGAAAGAACTGGAATCTTCCCCCACATAAAGGTGTGCCCTTCTAGGGTGAGTTCAATGATGCAAATGTCGAGCTTGATCTATGGATGGAAAGGAAGAAAACATGGATCCCTAATCTTCAGCGAGTGTCATAGTTGTAGCTACGACCACACAAAGATCCTAAGAATAAGACAAGAAAGAAAACTCAAGAATAAGGTGTCTTCTCCAAGCAGCTACTCTTCTCCCAAGCGAACTTGTTCTTCTTCTTCTCTCATTAGGTAAGACAAGATAGAAAACCCAACAATAAGATGTCTTCTCCAAGCAGCTACTCTTCTCCCAAACGAACTTTTTCTTCTTCTCTCACTAAGAGACTTGCTTGAGTGAGTGATGTGTCCAAATGAGGGGAGCGCCTCCCCTACTTATACATGTTTTCCAAGCGACTTGCTAGTTTGCTAGGGAAGACCTTACATAGATACATAATATGTTCTTTCTAAAATATTTTGGTTCGACCCAACTCAAAGGGTTTACATTGATTCTTCAAGGTACTTTACATAATTAATTACAATAATAATATCACAAGAGGGAGTACAATAATAATACAACATGGCACATCTATAATACAAGAAGAATATCTTATGTAGTTGCACAATCTTCAATGGTCCCATGAACAAAATATTTAAACCCTTTCTACATAATTTTGTCCTCAATTTTTTTGGCATCTTAATCTACAATAAAACTTGGCAAGACCACGTAGCCCATGTGTGGATCAATTCTTGCAACTACTTAAGGATCACCAACTCTTTCTTAAAGGGTCCAAATGTGCCTTTGGTGTCCTTGAAGTGGAATATTTGGGCCATATTGTTAGTTGGAATGGTGTGGATGTGGATACAAAGAAAATTGAAGCTGTGAAGGATTGGCCTTGCCCTAAAAGCCTTAAAATTGTATAAGGTTTTTTGAGTCTCATTGGTTATTACAAAAAGTTTATATGAAACAAGGTAAAAATTGCAGCTCCACTCACAACATTGCTCAAAAAATGCTTTCAATTAATTGGAATAACAAGGTAGAAAAGGATTCCTAGGACTTGAAGGATGTTATGTGTACTTCCCATGTACTCATGTTACTTGACTTCAATAAAACCGTCGTCCTAGAATGTGATGCCTTAGGTAAAGGAATCGAAGCAGCGCTCATGCAAGAATGCTAACCATTGGCTTTTACTAATAAACAACTATGTGAGTGGCACTTAGGAAATTCAACTTATGAAAAAGAGATTATTGCATGGTATGAACATTTGGCATCCATAACGTACTTGGGAAACATTTTCATATAAAAAATTGTATCATCACAAAACCTAAAACACTGTATACAACAAAGAACTTCTGCTAAGCAATAAAAATGGTTCGCCAAAATGTTGAGATATGACCATAAGATAATTTATCGGAAAGGAAAGGAGAATGCGGTAACCAATGCTCTCTCAAAAGTATGAAAAATAAGGTTCCCTCTTTTCCCTCTCCTTCACTATGGTAGACTAGTTGGATGATGTTTGTACAAATGGTTCACAAATCCCATACTCACTACCATGATCCAACAACTTCAAAAAGAACCCCGTGCATTTTCGAGCTACACTTGGCACAATGGTGAACTTCATTATAAAGGACTTCTATATTTGCACAAGAGGTCAACATTGCAATCATGGGTGTTGTTTGAGCTACATTCATCCCCCACAACAGATCATTCAATATTTCATAAAACATATGAAAGGATTGAAATACCATTTTTCTAAGAAGGCATGAAGGGCATCCACACATTTGTGGCAAAATGTGACACACTTGCCAATGACATAAAGGTGAGACAATGAAACCTCTAGGTGAGCTTTAACTACTTCCCATTCAACTTACAGTATGGATTGACATTTCTATGGATTTCATTGTGTTGGAACATATCTTCATAGATAAGAGCTATCCAAAAAAATACTGTGCAAAAATAATTGCTATGTTCACAAGCTTTAATAGCTTGACAATCCGAGGCCATGCGTGAAATTAAACAAGGAAAGCGAGCACGGATTTTCAAGCTTTAATAGCTTGGCCATCAAGCACTGATTTTCAAGTTACTTAGAGCACAACCGCACCCCTCTAATGTTCGGTTATGAAGATTCTGTCCATGAACATTCATGGCCTGGTGGGAAGGGAAAAGAGATTACCACTCAAGCACTTTGTTTTGTCCAATAATCTTGATTTCGTTTTAATTCAAGAAACGATGGAGAATTGTAATGTTTTTTGCGATATGCTGACTAAATTACTTAGTCGTTGGTCCTTTGTTGGTATCGATGCTACTGGCAATTCGGGGGGATTATCACTGGATGGAGAGCCTTAATAAACTCTATTAAACTCTTTTGCAATCAGAGCGGGACTTATGGTGGAGGTGTTTTCAAAATCCTTGAATCAAGAGATCAGAATCTTGAACGTCTATGGACCGTATGACGGGAAGCTCCCCTTCTAGTAAAATATCCCGAACCCTGAGCTTCTTGTATCTGAAAATTTGAACATAGGAGGTAATTTGAACTTCACACTCACCCTTGGAGATGTATGGGGACGAGTCTGCACATTCTGACCATCTGACTGATCAGCTATTAACCATTATTGTAGGTTCGGGGTTGGTTGATATTTTGCCCATTAAAATCAAACCTACATGGGTTAACAATAGATCGGGTTCAGCTATTGTTTCAAAACGACTTGATAGGTTTCTTCTACACAATATCATTCTACTCGAAACAAGGAGAATTTGTTCGTGGGTGGATGGCATACGTTGCTCTGATCATTTTCCTGTCTGCCTGGAAATTGATGAAAATTAAGATAAACCTGGGGCGCCGTTTAAATTCAACCCGACTTGGATCTTGCTTGAGGAGCTCAATAACATGGTTAAGGAAGGTTGGAGGCGTTATGATCCCCATTCTGGTTCTTTGGCATGTAGGCAATTTATGATTCATTAAAAGTCCTAAAACTCTCAATCTCAAAACTTGCACAAATGCTGGAAATCTGGTATCTGAAGAAGCTATTAAGAAGATATAGGAGCTTGAAATAAATGAAAACATGATTTTACTTGAGGAAGAAATGGAATGGAGAAAGAAGAGTCGTGCGGTGTGGGTGAATGAGGGTGATAGAAATACAACAAAAAAAACCCAACTTTGCAACCCATCGCAAACATAAAAATACAATTTAAGGCTTACTAGATGAAGAAATGAGGAAAAATAGAAGTTTGGGGATCTGGCAGCTCTTCGAGGATCCAAATCGAGGATCCAAATCGAGCCAACCTCAAAAAGATATTGGAAGGTAATTAGACCATTTCCACGCTTTGTTGAAGATCAAGAAAATGAAGACTTGCTAAGAGAGATCTCTCAAAATGAACTTCTTGTGTTCATTTTGATGGGTGGACAATTGAAATCTTTCTTTCTGGCATACTTTGATCTGGTAGGAGAGGACCTTCTCCAGGTAGCAAAGGAGATAAGAATGGAACGGAAAGTCCCAAGGAATATGAATTCAACTTTCATTGCTTTCGTTCCAAAAATGTTCCATCAGACAGGCTTTGGGGACTTTAGAGTAGTAGCGCTCTGCAAAATGACTTACAAAGAGGTCACAAAATTCATAACTCTAAGCTGGGAAAAAAATAGCCCTCCCAAAATCTTCTGAGGCTGGGGAATTAAGGAGGGCTTCAATTTTGGGAAAGCTCTTGCAGCAAAATCCTTCTGGAACAGCATTACAATAGACAATTTGTGGAGTAGGTTGGTAGTTGACAAATACATTGCTCCAGAATCACTAATGGACTGGATCAGGACCAGAAACAAAATTACTTTGAATGTGTCGAATCACTGGAAGGCCCTCTCTCTCTTTCCCTATCATTGGCAATAACTTGGCTTGGAAAGTTTAGCTCTCAAAGGGCCAAAAGCGATTTCTTCTGCGGATAGGATTTTCTACTTTGGATAAAAGAGTAGGGATGAAGCACGGAACACTATGGGAACAAGAAAGGTATTCTGCTGATCATTTGACCCAGACTACTGGAAAGAAGAGTGGAGGCAGTTCATTTCAGAACTGGCAAGGAGTTGACAAGGAAGATGAGCTGATATGGTAGTACTTCAAGGGGAAAGTACTCTGCCAAGCTCGGATACTTCTCAGCTTTGACAGCTAGAAATGAAGATCGAACCATCTGGTGGAGGATGTTTACTCAAACTTCTTTACTCAAAAGTTTACATCTAACTTTTATATTTTTATCTAAAATCAGAGGTGAAAGATAAATCTTTGCTAGTTAAATTGCATTATATATTTCTAATAATAACAAGCTTTGGATTGCCCGAAACAATTTATGATTTGCCCGTAATTTATTATCTTAGTGAGTCTGTGGTGGTTCTATCCCAAGCTTTGGAATGCTGGATACAATTTATGATTTGATCGTCATTCTTATATTGCGACCCATGTTCGCAGTTTATAATTTTAATCTGAAGATAAAACACTCGAGCCAGCACTAGCCTTAATGTTGAATAGGACATAATCAACAGGAGTACAGACTCTAACGCGGACAAGACATCCCTTTCAACAATTGAGCATGGATTCAGACCTGGACTTCTGTCATACACTCATAGCAACAATCAGACCCCACCACTAGCTCCTACCCTGAACCCCTTATATTGTAATTGTTATTGCTTAAACTTGATGTGGAGAATTCTAGATTCATAATCGAAAGCGGAGGTGGAGCTTTACTTCAAGCTATTAAAGCTTGTTTGCCACAGAAAAAAGCATACATTTATTTCAAGAAGAAATAAGAGTACATTCTTCACATGCTTCAAGCATCTACAAAAGAAAAAGAGGACTCAGTCCTCATCCTTCTCCGTCTTTCCTGGCACAGTTCATTTCTAAGATTACATTTCAAACTATCCAGCTCATAAAAACATAGCTACCTTTGCATTTGGGTATACAAAGATTTAAACAGTTCCAAAAGTTAAAAAAGACTATGAACTGACTACTAAAGCAATAAGAGGAGATTCGACATGTAAACTTAGGGTTCTTTGGCATTTTTCTCTTAAATTTTCTTGTGCATTACAGATTTTTTTTTTTTTTTATAAGCATGAAAGTTACACATCTTATCCATAATGAACTGTTATTTTTTTTAATTATATTGGGCCAACTTTTGCCCCTCATGCTAAACTGTTGAATGCACCTCACTCAGCAAAAGTATACGACCAACAGAATGATAATGTTTTGTTGGATGAAAATGCAGCCCTTGAATTCTTTGAATGCAGATAAATGCAACCCTTCTAAGGCAATTCTTCTGAATGCAATCCACCCACTACTGCTCCAATTAAGATTCAACATACCTGTTAAGATAGGCAATCAAAAGAGCTTAGTTTGTATCAAATTACCTAATGGCAGAAACTTTTAACGCAGATGAAGATACATCAAGAACCTGTCCGACTAGCTGATCAAATTGTTATCTTATACAAATAATATCTTTACACACTAAAGATTGATAAGCATACTTTAAGAACACTGATTAGCAAGAGAATCTTTTAAACAAGGACAGCATAACGAAATGTCCACGTTAAGCATGTAGAATGCACCACAGTTTCGCCACTCATGCTGATAGAATGCCTTCACTCAGCAAAATTATACGACCCACACAATGATAATGTTTTGTTGGGAGGAAAATGCAACACTTGAATTCTTCAGCTGAATGCAGATAAATGCAACCCTTGTAAGGCAATTCTTCTGAATGCAATCCACCCACCACTGCTCCAATTGAGATTCAACATGTCTGTTAAGATAAGCAATCAAAAGAACTTAGTTTGTATCAAATTACCATAGGGCAGAAACTTCTAACGCAGATGAAGATACATCAAGAACCTGTCCGACTAGCTGATCAAAATGTTATCTTATAAAATGCAGTTCAAATACATCTCTTTACACACTACAGATTTATAATCATGCTTTAAAAGCACTATGATTAGTATGAAAATCTTTTAAACAAGGACAACAGAAAGAAATGTTCACGTCTTTTAAAATAAGTATAAGCATGTATAGTAGGATATAGCATTTACAATTAGGTCCAGTGCATTTGCTAGATTACCTACCGTCTTCGTAACTGGAAAGATATCTACATGCACAATTTCTAATTTTCTAATCACTATTGTTATGAACCGGAAATATTGAATGTCGCCATTTGTTAACACAGCAGTGATGCTCGGAAAGTTCACACAGATTTAATCCTCTTTAATGAGCTAAGAATGCCAACTTTACTTCTGAGTAAAACAAAAGGTGTGCACAACATAGCATATAAATAGAGATGATCCCATCGAATAAAATTGCTCAATATATGAATTTGTAAGGCTTAAGCAAGTTCCAGTTGTTGCGATTCACAATTTCACATAACTACAGCATTCTGTCAGTGTAGTACAAGACAAACCCAAAGTGTCCTACATTTGTATATAAACTGGAGATGAATAAATGAAAATGAACGTTCAAGATCTAAGTAAGAAATAGCTGCTGCAAATATTGCCAAGATGATCATTTTGAAGAGATACCAGATGAACCCATGAGATAATTGGTACGGCATGTGTCAGCAACCTGTACATCCTTTTGTACTAAAAAGTTCCACTATCATAAACTGGAACTGGAAAGCACTCTCTAAACATAGACACCAAATCATTTATCTTCATCAAGTGCACCAAGTGCTTTCATGTCTTCCAAAAAAGCCACATATGAATCATCAATACTGTGTGGTTTAGCAACCGGCTGAACAGAATCTGGTTTTGTTTTAGATACAGGGGCTAAAAAACTAGAAGTGACTATCGACTTTGGTTTCGCCTTTTGAGCAGATTCTCTCCTTAAAAGAACAGAAGCTGGAACCTGGTTGCAAAGACCAAACACAGAAAATTAATCAAATTGGTTAGTTTATTTATAATTCCCAAGACCGATCCATTAATATAGATTTAAATTGAATATATCAAAAAATAGGTAAAACTCTACCAAATAACAAGGACTGATCCATTTCATGTATAGCCACAAAACAAAAAGATGAAGATCACCAACTTGTAAAATTGTAGAACATAAACATACTAGGCTCATTTGATCAAAAGAAATAGGAATTACCATAGCAGTAAGCTCAGGCGTATGTTGAGCCAATGGCCTTTTTACAACAGTTGAAGCTGCTGACTTTATATAAGAAGGCTTTGACATTCCAGACATCTTCCCAGGATCATCTGTTTCAGAAACAGTTCGGCGAAAAGGTGGGGGAGCGGGAGCAGAAGGGCCAACTGGAGGTCTGATCATGGGCGGTGGCCCTGGAGGTGGGCCAAATGGAGGTCTTGCAACTGGTGGAGGTCCAGGAGGTGGGACCCTTGGAGGTGGGGGAGGTGGCGGTCCATGAAAAGGTGTTCTCAAATCAGGAGGTGGTGCCAACCTTGAAACACCAGGAGGTGAAACCTCAGTCTGAGCAGAAACCGCTGATGGTGGTGGCCTTGGAGGAGGCGGCGGTGGAGGCTTTTTGTGAAAGGAATCTTTTGATTCTGTGGTACCTCCAACTCCAGTCACAACTCCTTCGGTCTCAACTTTTGCCAAGGTTGATGGTTTTCCAGCAGGAGGAGGTGGTGGTGGAAGACGATTGTTCCCTGCCTGCAATGAGAAAATAAAACATTACTTGCAATAGAACCTTGTTTATCTCTTATATATGAGGACAGATGGAAGAATTGAGTTAAATAAGAAAAATTTGCAGCTACAACATTTAGGAATCCAACTAAATTTAAAATTTCAGACGAAATCAACTGAGGCAACATACCCATTCTTGTTCATTTGAACGTTGAACATCTATTCCGTCCTTCAGAATCTGTGTGGTCCCTTTTTCAGATCCTACTGTTCCAGGTGGAGGAGGCTGGGCAGATCTTGGTGAAAGAGGTGGGGGCTGTGCCCGTGCAAGAACTGAATCTTTTGGGGGAGGACCAGGGGGAGGTGGTGGGGGTGGTGGGAGAGGCAGTGATGTACCAGAAGAACTAGGCTTGGGTGGAGCTGGTGGGGGTGGGGGTGGAGGTACAGGTAAAGCTATAGGAATTGCAGCATCTTCTCCCAAAGTGGCTTCAGTGTAGACAGGCAAGGGTGGTAGTGGTGGTGGAGGAGGAACCGGCAAAGGCGTGCTTTCTGACCCAGGAACAGATTTTAATGTTGATGCACCAGCACCTGTTGCGCCTGTCAATGGGATCCTAGGTCCTGCAAACAACAAATGAATAAATCAATGAAATTGAAAAAAATCATTGTTTTGATCTCGTAGACCTTCAGAGATTAGAATAAAAATACCTATTGATGATTTGTACATAGGTGGCTTTCCTGGAGGAGGTGCTCCACTGGGATTAAGGGTCGGATGATAATACACAGAATCCTGCAAGAAATGGGTGAACTGTCATTGCTTTGAAGACAGGGAATACAGAGCTAACTTTACTCGCTGCATGAGTACATTATGCTGAATTAGTTTTAGGACTACATTCAAAAGCTTGCTAATCAGTTACCTCAGGCTTAGGATGTTTCACTCTCTGTTCTTCTTCTGCTGTTGATGTTCGTCGCGGTGGACCCAGATGGCTGAATATCAAAAAAGAATCAATTGTTGTAGCATTGAAGGAAAAGGGATAAGTTGATAACTATTCCTAACAAACTATTTAACATACTGAACCACATGTCCATATGCCACATTCAGTATCAATTTTATTTTTCTTTTGCAAACTAGTACTCACCTAAACATTACTGGTTCTTCACCTTTTTCACGCATTTTTTCCTCATATACCTGAAAAAACAAATTTCACTTCAGAGTCAGTTGTGTGTGTGGTAACAAATGACAACAGTGCAATTGAGGTTTGAAAATGAATGAATCTTAATAAATAAGGAAACAATCAGGTTAGAAATGTAAAGAATTTTGCATGCACAACATTAAAAATGACATTTCTCACATTTAAAAACTGGAGTAGAAAGATTGTACTAATCAGTACAATTGCAGTACCTTTCTTTTTTTAAGCACAAGGTTCA
This sequence comes from Pseudotsuga menziesii, assembly GCA_001517045.1. Classification (NCBI taxonomy): domain Eukaryota; kingdom Viridiplantae; phylum Streptophyta; class Pinopsida; order Pinales; family Pinaceae; genus Pseudotsuga; species Pseudotsuga menziesii. The sequence continues at coordinate 487,360 of LPNX010101065.1, read as the reverse complement.
ATGTGTCTTCAAGTTGACGTTTTTTATGTTTTCTTGCTTTGTCCAGAGCTCCATCTGCCTCTACAAATTTTGGCAGTGAGAAGTTTGTAAATATTCGCTTTCAATATTTTTAAGTGCACACATGACTTAGCAGATAAAACATGCATACATGAGTTAGCAGAAATTATAGGTGCCTAATATGTAATGCACTGTGTAGTAAAATAAATTGTAATTATAATTTCATAATAAGCAAATATAGGGGTTAAGTGCATGGATGACAAGTGGAATCATCTATGTAAATAAACTTTATTATTTTAATAAGAAAAGGGGACTATTTAAGAAGGGATATTAGGGGGATTTGGAGTCCTTCCTCTTATCCTTCTTTTTGCCTAGGGATCTGATTGATTTAGGTGTGAGAATTTCTTACTGGTGTGAGGATGTCTGGAGGAGAAAAGATAATTCTGATCTAGCAAAGTTGATTTTGAAGAGGTATTTGTCTCAGATAGTTTTACTGACTGGGGGCTTGGGGGCTCTCAGTCTTGCCCATGGGATAGGTTTGCTTGTTAAGTTGTCAGGAGTTCCAACTGGTGGAAATTAGAACAAGTCAACTGAACTAATTCTCAGGGGTTCCGACTGGTAGAAATTAGAACAAAAATTAATGACCATAATGAAATCAAGAACAAATCTATACAACAATGATAACCCAAATAAGGAAATGAAAATAAAAAGTGCATAAAGAAATCAAAGCGGTGGTTAAAACAGAGGTCAAACGTGTGGGCGACAAGGAAAAAAATTTATCTAATCCAAATTTGAACTTTTAAAATAGCTATAAATTCCCTAAACAACCTTTGGAAATTTGCCAAATTATTAGGTACCAAGGACATACTCATCATTTCTAACTTGTCAATCTGCTCCTGGATGGTATTTGGATCTTTCTTCAGAATCCCAACCTCTCGTACTTTCTTCCTTTCCTTCTTATTCTGCATTGTAAACAACCAACATATCAGTACACTGTTTGTCTTTGGCTCTGTAATAAAGCTATTCAATAAACAAACCTGCATTGTTTCTTATGCTCCCTAACAATACATAGAGGCACAAAACAAAAAGAACAAAGTGAAAATCACAAGTTCTCTGAAGGGTCACATTGTATTTTTCTCATAAAAGTAACTACATGGCAGCAATCTAACTTCCTAGAACCTACTATTTTATTGTCATGAAATGAAGCAGGGCAATGATATTGGAGAAGTGATTAACATGGCAGCAATCTAACTTCCTAGAACCTATTATTTTATTGTCATGAAATGAAGCAGGGCAATGATATTGGAGAAGTGATTAACATGTGTTTGATGTAGTTCTATTTTCATAGTATTCATTTTTAAATGTGAACCAATATTTTCATGTATGATAAACACAGAAAGAAACTCAGCCCACTCTCACACACTTCAGCAACAATCAGGATTTGGTGGTACCTTGCCAGCGACATACAATAATCTGCCTAAAGGCTACATCAAAAATATTCAATAAAATTAATAGGCAGTCTGGCAAGCACCTTTTAAGTGAGGAGCATGTCTACCAAAATTTGAACCCGAATCATTGTCACAACAACCACACCAAGTTGTTGCTAGTGCAATGTTCCAATGTCAAGTGACCTATGTATCATGTTAATTAAATGCAGGGATCTTGAAGTTTAACATTTAGATACTGCGAAATGAATGTGAGATTTGATACCTACGATTGGTAGTTCATATTCTGATTCTGATTCATCCTTATGCAATCCCTGTGACTTTGGTTCATCATTACAAAATGCACTAGAAACTGGGTTTTCTTTATTTAGTCAGAAAAGATGGCTGTATATACTATAAGTTCATTAAAATGTGAGTCTTAAACAGGATTCGGTCTGGCGACCACTAATATAAAGAAACTAATAGCGGGCAGAATGACTATAAATTACCAGCTATAAGTTCATTAAAATGTGAGTCTTATCAGGATTTGGTCTGGCGACCACTAATATAAAGAAACTAATAGTGGGCAGAATGACTATAAATTACCAACTAGAGGTCTGTTGAACCTTGACAGTTAAAATTTCAATCAGCGCTTTTCTGAAGTGCTTTCCTAAGAGTCTGAAGTATGAATCCTCTATGAAGAGACCATATATGACTGGGCCACAAGCCATACTCAACAGTACAACTTGAACGCAAGTTAAATGGCAGTCAGACTTGTGACTCTTGCGTGTCAAACATGGTCATTTATATATAAAATGATAAACAAAAAAAACTCTCATTTTGCTTGTTTTTCTAACTCCATTTCACTGCAGAAAACCACCAGAACTATAAGCTCTCTGAAATCTATGGCATATGTTGAAATGAGTTGTTATTGAAAATTCGCGCCAACATATGGAAAGTGTACTGTTTGCTAACTCCCTCCAATATACATATATGAAATTTAATGTTTATGTTGTATTGATTCCCCTATTTAAAACTTTTCTCGAAAACATTTAAATGTTGGTCTATCCTTGCTGAGCCATTCTCCAAATCGAGTCTGATAACTTTGATCCGACCTCAGATGAACGTTCAGAAATTAGAACCTAGGCATCATCAACATCCTGAATTTAAATTACCCTAAAAGCCGTCGATAAATGCTCAAAAAATGGAATCGGAAAAAGATACCAAAAATATCGTGAGGATAATTAAATGAACCTAAACACAAATACCCAAGTGGTTTCGTGGCTCTTCCTCCACATGCACTCCAGTATGATCAAACATCACCCCGAGCATTCGATGTGATGATTTCTAAACAAAATTGGCATATTAATGAGGGAAAGATTAAATTGTTACCCGTTTCAATTCTTTCTTGCGAAGCTCCTTCCGATATGCATCGGTAGGGTTCATAACTTTGCCTCCCTTGGTCGTCTTCATCTTGCGCAACTCGCGGCACGAACCCGAATCCTTTCTCTCTACCTGCTAAAAACTGAGATTTTCGCACACGACTAACAGCGCTGATAAATCAATCAGCAAAGAGAAAAATTATGGAGAACGCGGAAGAAAAGTTGAATGGCTCTATAGAACGCAGGCAGATACAAGAACAGTTGTCTTAAAGTTGGAGGCATGTGTTTAGTTATTATATATATAAAAATATCCAATGTTATTATTACTAGCAATTGTTCCAAAGAGGTGAAATAATACACCGACAAGTTATTGTTAGCAGGTGAAATGGTTGAAAATGAGGAAACTAAAATCAATTTGATGTTTTTGGGAAAATACCTCCCAAAAAATGCATGAAATAAAGTTTGTTCGAGGTGTAGACCTAGGGTAGTACCTTGATTACCTCACAAGGTGACTACCAATTTTGTAGTGAAGGACAAGGAAATGTGAACTTCAAGGGTTTTATGTACATAACCATAGGAATAATTTATTACCTATTTGCAATTTGGGTGAGTTTGATATGATTTATGTCCTTGGAAAAAATGTGGGATAAACAAATTTAAATTACTTTAGTAATAGAATTGTGCTTATTTTTACTCAACACCTGAAGTGAAAAAGTAACCACTATTGATTGTAAAACTTTCAAAAATGTTCTATTTTGAATTAGCAAGATGTAGAAGCAAGTGACTAAGAAAAAGAGAAGCTCAAAGGAAGAGGTAGAAAAGCTTGAAGGAGGAATAAGGACTCCACGTAAACATTTTGTAGCTATGAAAAGTGCAAAGGTCAAGCAAGATAGAAAATTATGGTTGTTTCAGGACTGTGATAAATGGTATGAGATTGAGGAAGAAAATGAGGAAGTGGAGACATTCTATCAGTGATACACTGATAGGAAAAGCATTCTATGATGTATATTGTGCATTTGGTATTCTATATATAAATAAATTATTTTGAAAAAATAAATCATAGATATCTATAGTGAATATTATTGTGAAGTGTCAATTAGTTGGGAGGAGACGCATTCTAGCAATGTTAAGGTTTGGTGTGGCCTAGGATGAGTGCGATCCTAGGGTGATTTTGATGGCTTAGATGCCCCTGGGTTGCGGTTCTTAACCATTGGTTCATTGATTCTGCCCCCGAGTGACGAGCAATTGAATTAAAAAAAAAATATCGTTGTGAAGAATAATTCTTCACTAAATTATCCCACCATTTTTTTCTGCAAGGAAAACAATTTGAATGGTAATCAAAAGCCCAATTTATGAAATATGGAACAAAGTACCATCAAGTATCAACAAAAATTAATTCGAGGCCAAATGTTTGGTGAAGGGCGTATCCAGGATGGAATGCCACAAGTGCACTGCATGTCCAATGGATTTGAATCCAACATACTATTCATATACAAAAAATGCCTTACACTTTAGCCACCTTACTTGATTAATTATGTTAACTTAATGCTTAGTTTTCATTTTACTTAACCTTAGTTTTTGCTTATTTAGATTCATGTAGCCTTGGTAAAATGTTTCATGATTTTTGTTTCTATGTATTTGTAATTTTGTAATCCCTTCTTTTAAATTTGTGTGAGTTGGGTATCCATAATAATTGTGCTTAGATTCAATTTCAAAATCCCAAATTGTAGAGTTCCTTCTTATGCCGGCATAAGGATTGATTTCCATGCATATAAAGACTAATGAATTTACATAATTATTGAGTGATCACAATCCTTTCACTCATATTTTCCTTCTAAGTTCTCTTTGACTTCTTCCTATCTTTAATTGTGATTGTTGATAAGCTCCAAATTCTATGTGATATTTTTGTGAATCTTAGCTTTAACCTTAAACATGCAAACAAAACCTACTATGCTAATATTTTTTGAAATGCTTTAGAACATCTTATCATAAAACTGGTTTGTACAACAACATGCAATCCTCCACTCGTGAATAGTTAGGTATTTGCTAATGTTTGATTGCTAAGAACTTCCCAACATTAACATGATGAGTTTGAATACCCAATACTTTGTGATTATCAAATTCCAATTATAACATAACTTTCATATAAATACCATATAGTAATTCAAATTGTGCTTTTCCGCCACCACTTAAAGTTCTAAAACAAAGTAACTTCAACAAGATCCATTACTATTTGTATTTATGTGACTTGAATCCCAAATCCTAGTTTTTTATTTTGTATTTGAGGATATGTTAAGTTACATAATTATTGAGTGATCAAAACTCGCAATCCCTTCACTCATATTTTCCTTATAAGTGCTCTTTGACTTCTTTCTATCTTGAATTGTGATTGTTTATAAGCTCCAAATTCAATGTGATATTTTTGTGAATCTTAACTTTAACCTTAACCACGCAAAAAAAATGTACTATGCTCATATTTTTTGAACATCTTATGATAAAACTCCTTTGTATGAGAAGTGGATAACAAGTGTATTAAGATCATAAAACTCCTTTGTATGAAAAGTGGATAACAAGTGTACTGGAAAAGGAATTCAATTTTGGGAGTAAGAACCCCTTCCTTCCATTCCAGGAATACAATTGGGAGTAAGAACCCCTTCCTTCCATTCCACCGGACTACAAATTTGGATCCCAATACAATTGAGCTTCCATTCCACCTGACCACAAATTTCACATCCCGATTGAATTGAAAGCAAAAACACCTTCAAAGAGGCTACAAATTCGGATCTAATTAATTCAATTGAATGCTAAGAGGTTGGATCTAATTAATTCAATTGAATTCTAAGAGGCCAAATAGCTAAAACTCAAGCTCTATGCTCATTTTGCATATGTTTTTTTTTCACTATATCTTCTCATTGGAGTTGCGGGAGCTTCTCCAAATATTGGTAGAAGCAGCTTCCCAAAGGGTTTCAAATTCAGTGCCCGACATATCTGTGCCCCTATATTGACGCATTGTATTATGTATCCCTCTGCTTGTTTGTCTTTCACTATATTCATGCATTGTATTATGTAGCCCTCTGCTTGTTTGTCTTTCGCTATATTCACGCATTGTATTATGTAGCCCTCTGCTTGTTTGTCTTTCTAGATGTAATATCCCAAATTGATATTTTCATGTTTATGTGTATACTATAGATGGCTAATAGACTTACTCCTTAATCAAATAGGAAAGAAAACCCCGAACTTTGCATGCATGCAGTTGCATGCAAATATGTGCCCTAGAAAAATACTGAGATGCTATAAAATAGGAGAAACCAATGCATGTACATACCAGTATATAGATCAGCTAATGGTGAAGAGACCGGTCCTAGCATGCAAGGATTCTGCCGGAGGAATAAGGAGATACACCAAATCATCCCACATAGGTGAATGCGCCCTCCTCTCAAACTGTATAAGATCCAGAATAATAAATAAGCTACTACTGGAAGCCCAGATGATGTGCACTAGGGTTATACTACCCCTCTGATGATGATGGAAGCAGCATGCGGAAGTTCTGAACCCTGTAGGTAGGAAAATGAATTGCTTTGTCTCTAATCATGGTGACACGGTGTAACAGTGAAACCCTCTAGCTGGATGAATAATCAACCTCCCGAAATAACTGCTGAATGTAACCTGATGATGAACTAGTGCTGAACCTGGATGATCCAACCTGATGATGAACTAGGGCAGATAGATTTCGCTGCCGAAATACACCAATTAGCTGAGCATGCGCTCAACCCCAACTTAGCTCGTTGAGCTCTCCAATTCGACTCCACAAATCAATTATCACATAAGTGACTTCTCCATTCACTTTATCTTTCTTTTATAACTTTCAACTGCGAAAACCGTAACTTTTGACCTAATTAGGTCACTTTATCTTCTAATTTGCAGTTGACTTGCATGCATGTGCATGGAGACTTAATCGGGTGCATGCATCATTAAATAATGCTCGGATGTCATGCATGCAAGTGGCCTTTGGCTCTAGTGGCCCTCTTCGACCCAATGGTGATATAATATTGATGCCCTAGATCTTCTATATATGGCATCAGTCTTCAGCTGATTCCTTGACTGTCAGTACCCGCTCGAACCTATAGGAATCACATAGGTTAGCGGGTTGGTCCTCAAATGCCTAAGCAGAAGAGGACATTACAGTCCTCCCCGCTCGAATTTGCTTGTCCTCAAGCAACTGTAAAGCTGGGTGCTGTAATACCTGTTTTGCCTCCCAAGTAGCCTCCTCTATGGGCAGATCTTTACACTGAACCAGGTAATCTCTGATGATTATGTTCCTCAGTTTATGCTCTCGCCCCTATAGGATGCGCTCCGAAATCAGAACCAATTGCCCCTCGTCATCAAGGGGAGGCAGCTAGGAAGATGTAACAATCTGTTGACCAACCACCTTCTTGAGATTGGAGACATGAAATACATTGTGAATCGCTCTCCGGGGGTAGTTCTAGCTCATTTCCTACCTCTCCAACCTTCCGAATTATCCTGTATGGACCATAGAAACAAGGTTGGAGTTTTTCTGCTCCTTTCTTTTTAAGAGATGAGTTTCGGTAAGGCTGAAGGCGTAAATAAACGAAGTCTCCCACCTCAAAACTGCGCTCAACTCTGTGCCTGTCTGCATATATCTTCTGTTGATTCTGAGTAGCCTGTATGTTCTCCCTGAGTATCTTGAGGATATCTTGACCCTCCTGAATCCACTCCTTGGCCTTGGGGGGCCCTGGTATCGCCAAATATCCAGTCTGCAAAAGTGGAAGCATCATACCCATACATGGCTCGAAAAGGGGTCATCCTAATGGTCATATGGTAGGTGGTGTTGTAACAATGTTCACCTAAGTGTAACCATTTGATCCATGTCCTCTGCTGACCTAATATGTAATTTCTCAAGTATCCCTCAATCCATTTATTAATAATCTATGTCTGCCCGTCACTCTATGGATGATAACTTGTGCTCATGGCTAACTCGGTCCCCACTAACCGGAAAAGATCTTGCCAAAAGGATCTTGCGAATTTGTTGTCCCTGTCACTGACAATGGTCTTGGGTAACCCATGGAGTCTAAATACCTCTCTGAAAAATAGTTATGCTACCTGTGCTGCTGAATAATCTGATGATATGGCAAAGAAGTGAGCAAACTTAGTCAATCTGTCCACTACTATGTACAAGCAGTCTCTGCCTTGGACCTTGGGCAGCCTATTAATGAAGTCCATAGAAATGCTCTCCCATTTCTGCTCGAGAATAGGTAAGGGATGTAGTAAACCAGCCGGGTGGATGTGCTCTATTTTGTTTTGTTGGCACAAGCCACACTCCCTCACATGTTGTATCACATCTTTCTTGAGGCCCTTCCATGAGAGCCTTTCTCTAATTTGTCTGCAAGTCTTGAGAAACCCATGATGCCCTACTAATGGTGAATTGTGCAATGCCTGTAAGATTTTCTTCTTGAGGGGAGACTCTGGAACCAAGAATATTTTGTTTTTGTAGTATATGATATCATCAATGACCCTGTACCTATCATCCTGAATCTGTCCATCCAATAGCTCGCAAGCAAACTTATATTTGGAGTACTCAACCAAAAGATGAGACCTCCAACCTGATGAGATGCTCATAAGGGATAAAGTAGCTGGTCGTCTAGAAAGTGCATCGACCACTACATTGCTCTTCCCCTTTATGTACTCAATCTCAAAGTCTTAAGCCTGAATTTTACTTACCCATTTCTATTGTCTCTCGTTTAGCTCTTTATGCTCTAGGAAGTATTGCAGGATGTTGTGGTCTGTCTTAACCTTGAACTTGGCACCTACTAAGTACTGCTTGAACTTGGTTAGTGCATGGAGGATAGCTAACATCTCTTTATCATATATCGAATAGTGGCGCTCATAGTCTTTGAGCTTCCTGCTCTCAAATGCAATGGGGTGGTTGTTCTGCATCAAAACTGCCCCAATTCCCTCTCCTGAAGCATCACATTCTAACACAAAGGATTGAGAAAAGTCTGGTAAAGCTAATACTGGGAATAAACTCATTACCTCCTTCATTTTATCAAATGTTTGTTGTGCTGCCTCCGACCAACTAAATGCTCCCTTCTTGGTAAGATCTGTGAGGGATACGGTCATCTGTGAGAATTCATTGACATACCTCCTGTAGTAGGTGCAAAGGCCCAAAAAGCCCCTCAGTTCTGTCACATTTTTAGGTGTAGGCCAATCCAAAATTGCCCAAATATTCTATAAGTGCACCTAGATCCCGTTGGCCCCTATCACATGTCCTAAGTACAACATCTCCTGCATGTCAAACTCACACTTGGACATTTTGGCATATAGTGACTGCTCCTGTAGAATACCGAGTACTTCATCAAGATGTCTCAAATGTTATTTCCTAGTCCGACTGTATATCAATATGTTGTCAAAGAATACCAGAATATATTTACGCAATTATGTCCTGAAGATATGGTTCATGCATGATTGGAAAGTAGCTAGTGCATTAGTGAGCCCAAATGGCATCACTAGAAACTCATAATGTCCGTAGTGGCAATGGAAAGCGGTCTTTGGAACATCCTGTTCCTTGACCCGAATCTGATGGTACCTTGAGCGGAGATCAATTTTGGAAAAGTACTTTGCCCCCTGTAGTTCATCCATTAACTCATCAATCCTAGGGATGGGATACCTATTCTTTATGGTCTTCTTATTGAGTGCCCTGTAATCAATGCACATGCGCAAGGTTCCATCCTTTTTCTTCACTATCACTACTGAAGATGCAAAGGGACTGGAGCTAGGTTTGAGGTAGCCCAGCTTGAGTAGTTCCTTGATTGTACTCTTGATCTCATCTTTATACCTCTTGGGATGTCTATAAGGAGTGGTGATAACTACTTGGGTCCCCTCCTCTAACTCAATAATGTGCTCAAATCCCCTATCTGTAGGTTGACCTACTCAAAGGTCTCCGAACACTACCTTGTACTTCTGTAGTAAGGCCTCTATATCTTCTTGATGTTGTGTGGCCTCATCTGGTGGTTTCCTGAAGGTAACCATACACTCTGCAACCCACTCAATATCTCCCTGCCGGAGTACTGCCTCCATTCTGTGTGATGTCACTGCTGTGGGAGGATAGGTATTCATCCCTCTCAATACCACCTTCTGTCCTTCTACTCCTGTAAACTCCATCTCCATGGTCTGGTAATTTGTGGAATACTTCCCTATGGAATACAACCATTGAACTCCTAGTACCACATTCATGCCAGGTACATCTACCACATAGAATGTCTCTATCATTGTATAATTCCCAAGTGTTACCTTTAATTTAGGAATCCTCTGACTACACTCCATGGTGTGACCTGCTGCTGCTACCGAAAACCCATCAAAGCTCTCAGTCTGAATGTCTCTCTTTTTAACCCATGCAGCATCAATAAAGTTGTGGGATGCCCCACCATCTATCAGTACTCCCACTCTGTGGCCCTGTACGGTACCTCTGATTCGAAGAGTGTGGAATCTAGGAACCCCTGTCATGGTAGCAATGGTACCTCCTGAGGCCTGTCCCTCATCAACTGTCTATGTTGTCTCTCCCTGCTCCTGATCCCGGTAATCCTCATCCTCCTCACTATCAGAATAAGCCTCTATGTATTAGGCCTTTCCTTTTTGTGAACATCTATGACCTAGTATCCATGGTTCCTGGCAAGTGAAACATAACTTTTTTCTTCTAAGGTCTTGTTGAGTATCATTGTCCATCCATTCTTTCTTGGGCCATGGTTTCCTTTCTTTATCTTTAATAGGAACATTGGTCCTGGGAGGAAACCTATTTTTAGGCACTGCATCCTGCAAGTCTCTAGTCCATCTGATGGCATTTGCTAGGGTGGTGGGCCTATAAGACTTGACCCATCCCCGTAAGGGTTCAGTGAGAGCCTCAGTGAACAACATAATCAACCTGTTCTCTGATATATCTGTGACCATGACTGCTATCCTCTGAAACTCATAAATAAAAGCATCTACACTCCCTGTCTGCATGAGCTGTGCCAGCTCCCTAAAGTGTACCTTTGGATCCTTTCAATCAAACCGCTCAATGAGCCTCTGTGTAAAATCTGTGTATGAGGTGATGGTGTTGTGACCCAGTGTCACTAACCCGTGGTACCACCATTCATGTGATTCTTCGTCCAAATGCAAAGTAGCCAATTTAACGGCATCTATCTCAATCATGGGGTTGAGCTGGAAGTATGTATCCAACTTCTACACCCAATTCCTAGCTGTGCCACCCCGGGTGCCCTCAAAGGTAGGGATAGTCAGTTTCCCTATGGTGCACTGTAACTCATAGTTCTGGGTGAATGGCCTATTGTAAGCTTTGGGTTTGTTCTTACTTTTAAAGTGGCATAAGTCAGTGAAGGTCATGGCTGAATGGAAGTCCTCTCCTAAAGCCCTATATTCTCTTAGATAGGCACTCATGGATTCTTCTGGTTCTGCTTGTGCTAGAGGCACTACAACTGGACTATCTAAGAATTGAGGCATGGTGGGTTAGAAAGGTTTGTATATATGGGGATGGCTCTGCATGTTGGTATGTAAGTGCTCCCTACTACTGCTAGTGGATACCCTATCACTGTTGGGAAATAAGGGACTGTGTGGGGTGAGCCCATTCTTCTCAGTCATTTGCCTGAAGGTGCTCATCATTTCTTTTTGCCCAGTGGTGAGTTCTTTTATGGCTGATATGAGACTATTGAAAGCTATTTTATCATCATCGGCCATTGTTTCTTTGCCTTTTTCAAACTGATACTCTCTGTTCCCCAAATCTATGTCCTCTAACTCCTCTTCTTTATCTCTATACCTCTGTCTCCTGTGAGTAATGTTGTATGGGTCTCTTGGATTCATTTATAATTTTTTCATGCCCACAGCTGGCAAGAAAAATAGCTCTGATACCGCTATAATATCCCAAACTGATATTTTCCTGTTTATGTGTATACTATAGATGGCTAATAGACTTACTCCTTAATCAAATAGGAAAGCAAACCCTGAACTTTGCATGCATGCAAATATGTGCCCTAGAAAAATACTGAGATGCTATAAAATAGGAGAAATCAATGCATGTACATACCAATATATAGATCAGCTGATGGTGAAGAGACTGGTCCCAACATGCAAGGATTTTGCCGGAGGAATAAGGAGAAACACCAAATCGTCCTCCACAGGTGAATGCGCCCTCCTCTTAAACTGTATAAGATCCAAAATAATAAATAAGCCGCTGCTGGAAGCCCGGATGATGTGCACTAGGGTTATACTACCCCTCTGATGATGATGGAAGCACCATGCAAAAGTTCTGAACCCTGTAGGTAGGAAAACGAATTGCTTTGTCTCTAATCACGGTGACATGGTGAAACCCTCTAGCTAGATGAATAATCAACCTACCGAAATAACTATTGAATGTAACCTGATGATGAACTAGTGTTGAACCTAGATGATCTAACCTGATGATGAACTAGGGCAGATAGATTTCGCTGCTTAGCTAAGCATGCGCTCAACCCCAACTTAGCTCACCAAGCTCTCCAATTCGACTCCACAAATCAATTATCACATAAGTGACTTCTCCATTCACTTTATCTTTCTTTATAACTTTCAACTACGAAAACCCTAACTTTTGACCTAATTAGGTCACTTTATCTTCTAATTTGCAGTTGACTGGCATGCATGTGCAATCCCTAACTTTTGACCTAATTAGGTCACTTTATATTCTAATTTGCAATTGACTTGCATGCATGCGCGTGGAGACTTAATCGGGTGCATGCATCATTAAATAATGCCCGGGTGTCATGCATGCAGGTGGCCTTTGGCTCTAGTGGCCCTCTTCGACCCAATGGTGATATAATATTGATGCCCTATATCTTCTATATATGGCATTAGTCTTCGGCTGATTCCTTGACTGTCAGTACCCGCTCAAACCTATAGGAATCACATAGGTTAGTGGGTTGGTCCTCAAATGCCTAAGCAGAAGAGGACATTACACTAGACTCAATTTCTCAAATTTTTGACAAGACGAAGGAGCTTCCCTCGAGGGTGGGAAATACCCTAGCATTTGGGATACATTCTCTCACATCCAAGGTTCGATCCACACAGTCCTGCAAGTAGTAGTTCCACCATCATTAATATCAGGGCTTCCATCTCGGTGTTGCCTGCTCTATTTATTTATTTGTTTTTATTGAACATGAACTTGCAGGTAAAATTGAGGATGGAAAGAATGGTGATGTTGCAGTCAATCAATACCACAGCTATAAGGTACAACTTAAAATTAGAAGTAGAGAGGGATTTTCTCCCCGCCATTATGCACTATTTGTTTTTATTTTATGAGAGAAGTTGATGGAATGAATTATCTATAAATTGTGCACTATTTGTTTTTATTTTCTGAGAGAAGTTGATGGAATTCATTATCTGTAATGTAACCTCCATGCAGAAAGATGTTCAACATCTCAAATACATGGGAATGGACTTATTTCAATTTTTGTCGTGCATATTTCTTAGTAAGTTGAATTACTGCAGGTGAATAACTCGACAATGGATTTTTGGTCATATTTGGCTCTCTTATTTCCATCACATGTTTTTAGAGGGATCACCAAGACACAGAGGAGTCAATGAAGAGGGGGTCGCTTATTACAATAATCTCATCAACGAGGTGCTCAAGAATGGTAATCCAAAATCATTTACTCGCATTGGGTACAACTTTATTTCATAGAGTATGTATTTGGCCATTTTTAATATTTATGTGGCATTTATAAACATGCATGTCCATGTTCATTTGCATGAAGTTATGGAGCCTTTAGTTACACTGTATATTTGGGACATGCCGCAAACTCTAGAGGACGAGTATGTGGGATTTCATAGCAAAAGAGTCGTGTAAGATCCATCGTCACAATTATGTTTTCACTCCTATAAAATATTGAAACACACGGGTGGTTCTGACATGATATATTCTCTCTATCAGGGAGGACTTTGGCATATTCGTAGAAGAATGTTTTCGAGCTTTAGAGACAGTGTGAAGTACTGGACAACTATAAAAGAACCACTGACCAGCTACGATATAGGGCTTCACGCACCCAAATGCTCTTCGCCTGGATTTGGAAACTGCACAGCAGGAATTCTGCAACAGAGCCTTACATTGTAACCCGTAATATGCTTCTTGCACATAACGCTGCTGTAAAAATATATAGGTCTAAATACCAGGTGAGGTTATGTTCTTACGCATTAATATTGAATGGCAAGACATTCAATCTATTGAATAACTCATATGTTGGAAATGAATAACTCAAACGTTGGAAGATAAATTGGAGGGAAAGCATAAAGGTTCGATAGGCATATCAGTACTTGTGGTGAACTAGATGGTGCAAACAAAATGTGGAATCTACATGAATAGTTTCAATCAATGAAAAATTTGGTTTGTTGACGTGCAAATACCAATTTTGGAATCTCGAAGAATAATTTCAAGTTCAATTTTGGGATGCTAAAACATTGGGGTTTCACGCTTTGGGTGGAAGCTAGCTCTTATTGGTTGGCTTGGATAATAAAAATCGGTGGATTTTGTTGATGGGGAGATTAGGCTTCATTTAAGAAAGACCGGATCTCCTTCGAGCTTTAACTATTGGTTCGGCCATTCCGCATACTTAGGAAAGATTTATTTTGAACCTTGAATTTTTTATGTCAATGGCGCGACATATTTTTTTCTATGTCAAATAGAGATGCAAAGTGTAATTTTTCCTTTTGGGATTTACAGGTTTCTAGATCCGTTGACGTCCAGGAAGTACCCTGATTCATTGAGAAGCTTAGTGGGAGCAGGCTTGCCACGATTTAGCAGCGAAGAGGCCAAAGATCTAAAATGCTCATTCAAATTTCTTGGCTATAATTATTATTCAACAGACTTTACCATCAACAATCCCATTCCATAAAACTCCTTGCACACTGACTACGTTCTGGACGCCCGGGCTAATCTATCATGTAAGCTCAATTTTATTATTTTTTTTTGTTTTGGTTTTAGTTGTTTGTATAATGATTATAATTTTTAAATTTTATATGATATATGACAAATTTTTGTTATAACAATAATTTCACTTCTAAAAATATTTAATTGTCATCTTAAAACCTATAATCCAATATTGGTAGTGAATACCATCCAAAACCTTTTTCATTCTTTGCATATAAATTTAAAACTTTCATTCTTTACATATAAATTTAAAACTATTTCTTTGTTCTGAATGTGGATAACAATTCCTCCAATTAGGTCAAATGAAAAATAGATTCAGAGCCACATTTCTGAAAAAACTTCAGCAACAACTTTAGAAGCTTATGCAACCATAGTATTTCCTAATAGTAAGGAGGTGATTATTGTTTTATGAAACCTACAACATCTTTCAAGTTTTCTTTGAAACACATTGGATCACCCAGTACTCTTTATTGGCTGATTTACACTGCATAATTGTAATTAAATATTCGGCTACTTATTTTTAACTCTAATGCAACACATTTTCCTCCAAGTCATTTACTATGAGATGGAACCGGCGGCATTACTCAGTTTGAAGTGAATCCTTGGAATTTCTAAGAATCATTGTATACATGTTCATTCTAATTCAGCTATATTAATATAACAAATTGAATTGCATAAATGCAGAGTATTATTATATATTATTGGGAATTATAAATATTTTTGTGATGCAGGAGTTTATGATATTAATATATCATGCTCTAACCCTGAAGATAAATTGAGGATATTAATGAGTTATGTTGTATCTATATGGTTATTGTTGGGTATATAGATTTTATGTGCCATTGCCTCTCTGAATGCCAAAAATAAAATCAACCTAAAAGTTCAAAGCGGTCTTCCATACCTCTGAAATACCCTTTCATAAACGAACAAAACCACCCAGTTGCTCCCCAGTAATACCTCTGTTGCTTCCACATTCCGTATGCACTATTTGTTTTCCCTTAAATAATTGAAATATAGTTCATCTTTTTCACTCAGTGAAGCTCCTTTTTCCTTTGCATGTTGTTGAAGTTGAGGAGGGATATGGAGTCGTGGAATTCGTTGCAGACTACTTAAGTCGAGGTGGGAGATATGGCCATGAAATCTGTCCATAAGTGCTTGACAAGTTTTGGCGTTAAGCTTTTTGAATAAAACCTGCATCCCCCATTGTGAACAGTGAGCTGAACTAAAAAGAAAATGACCAGAATTTCCATCTCGTTTTGCCCTATAAAATCATGGGTTCCAGATCAAAGAGAAAACCTGATTGTACATAGCAGTTGCTGATTAGTGCTCTCTAATTTACCACATCTTGCCTGCCACATTGACCTTTCCAAATAAATTTTTAAATTAAAAAAAGTATATATATCATAATAATATGTATATATAGCATAAACAGTATGCAACACCACAATTAGTTTTCATCTCCACAAAGTTGGATGACTGGTGGACATGTCGATGTGTATGCAGCACTGCACTCAGTTTTCATCTCCACAAAGTTGGATGGCTGATGGACATGTCGATGTGAATTATGGTTTAGAGTGTTAATGATTTTTTTTTAAAGATAAATAATGCTATGCCCAACGATAAAACAAGATTCAATATGTGACTAATGTTAAGTTGAACATGTCAAAATTCTTGATTGCATAGACTACATACGGAAATCGCAATAAAAACATTGAAACCACCAAAATATCTCATAAATTATATTTATTTTGAATTAAAATGGACGGATAAGAGTAACAAGACTATCATCTCGACAAATCCAAACATAGCAACTTGGGTTAAAATAGCCGACATCTATAGTTTGTATATTTTCTAATTTTTTAGAAAAAAATTACTTCACCAAACTTTAGTTATACCCACCGCAGAAAGAATCAAATCGTTGATGAGCTGTCTGTCTTTGAAAATAATCATCCAAACGACGTTTACTGAAGTCTTTCAGTGTACTATTATATCAATAGTCATGATTCGATGCCAACAAGACATGTCAATATCAGCAACTTTAATCAAACTGACACGTGAACGTTTTTTTGGGGCGTTTTTTTTTTCTTAGACGTACCATTTTTTGGCGTTTTTTTTGGTATAGTTGTACCATCCATAATCCATTCCTTGTAATATTCCATTCTTTTTTATCGGGCGATCTCAGTCACAGGTTTCTATGGATTAAAAAAAGTTCTGCGTCAATAGACAGAAGCCAATGTTTACGCGCATTTTTATCTATTCTTTCTCTGATTATATTTTCTGTGCGCAGATCCCATGGATTCGGTGCTACACAGCTTCCATAAATGGACCAAGAAGGCCGAGAGTTTGGCCTCTAGACCAACCGTAAGTATAACTTCAATTCTCGAATTCTTCTCGCTTGCCTGCCTGCCTGTGTTTTGAATTGACGGGACAAGACGAGTTCCTGTCATTTAAAGCCAACCGAGCGGAGACGAGAGATGACCTTAATTCCGCGGGGTCGCAGTAGTAACGGAAAACACCAAACACGTGGCACTGTTTAATTGATTAATAAACCATGAACTCAGTCTGACACGTGGCGAGCAAATAGTGGGTAAAGTGATGACCATGAATGAACCAATTGAAAAAGAGGAATCAGAAACAAGACCCCAAAGAAAAACGCCTTATGGCGTAATTACTTTTTTTAATCGTCGAGGAAAAAAAGAGTTGTCGGTTGAATAGTTCATGTCTTTTCCAAATTAAGATGAAAGAAAAAAAAATTATAGAAATAGATTATTAGTCTCTTTTCACTAATAAGATTAATATTTTTTTTTATAGAAATAGATTATTAGTCTCTCGAGTAGGTAGTGTTTATATGTTTCACTTCATTTTATTACAGTGGCCAAAAAAACAAAAACAAAATAAATTTAAAAAAAATAAAATAAATTTATATGTGTTGAATTTTAATTAGACTATTTTAATTATTAATTACATTAGTTAAAAATAAGAAGAAAAACAAAATTCATTTATGATAGAGTGTTACTTTATTTATTTAATATATATATATATATATAATTACGTTGAAGGTGTTAAACAATGGAGGTAGAGTCTCCTCGATTCCTCGTCACTCTGTCAAATGGCATTTCGACACATGTCTCATTGGTTTGGCGAATGGTAGTTGTACAGGTGTCTTGTGTGTTTGGACAGGTGTTTTGTTAACTCGGTTTGGATTTCGTTTGGTGCTTGAGGGTCCGTCCTACGCGTGTTTGGGCAATTGGACATGTGTCTCACGTGTTTTGACAGGGGTTCTCGCATGTTTTGACGGGGGTTTTGTTAACTAGGTTTCGATGCCTGCTCATTACCTCTATTTGTTGCTTGAGGGCACAGTTACCATTGTTGTGTCTTCATATTGAATGCCAAAACCCTTGTGTAGTTTAAGAAGCTTATTGTGGGCATTTCCCTATAGTGTGCTTGCAGTAGAAAGGCACTTTGTATAGGCAGCCTGGGCAGATCGTTAAACTTTTCACAGGTTTCATGTGTACTATTAATTCACTATTTTAATGGTAGATCGTGACTTTTTTACAGGGCTTATGCTCCCATTCGTGAAGCCATGGCGAATAATGAGATCAAACTTCCTCCTAAAGGTGGCTTCATCTTTGATTTGTGTAGGAGAAATGAAATGATCACGAACAAAGGTGTTCAACCTCCTTCGTTCCGCAAGATGGGAACAACCATTATAGACCTCGTTTTCTAGGTCAGTTCCATTGTTACTGCTCAGTGTCGTATCTCTGTTTTCTTATGTTGTTTGTTCCCTTCTTATCTTCTATATCTAATGTTCTCTAGAAATTTAGTTAACAATTGTATTAGATTTAGTTTACAATTAAGAATGGTCCAGAAGGGGCTTGGAGTGTAAGAAGTTAAAAGTGGTAATTGAGCATTCATGAAACGTTACAAGGATTGGAAAACTGGCAGATAGGATTTTTTTTTTGGAAAATATATTTTTAAAGATACGAAGATACAAATAATATGGGTTTTTTACCAAATGTTCATTGGATCATGGGATCTCTGGGAGCTATTGGTATAAAATTTAAAGTTCGCTAAAGAGAGAGTGCATGGATCAAAAGGTTTGGTTGGGTTATTTCTTCGTTTCCGATGACTAAAAGTTGTTAATAATCCCACTAGGCTTTAGGAGGTGGATTAACTTGGCCAATTGCAAGTTGGATTAAGTTTGGGTTTACTATAGAGGGTCAGCTGTTAAAATTGGCTACATAAGATTGCCTATAGTGGGTTCCCTAACTCAACCTGGAACAAATCCTAAGGCAGTTTTAAAATACACTTTCTTTAGATAACTTTCTTGATTCTATGGGGCAAATTTTGTTTTGTTTTAAGTGGCTTTACCCTTTCTGCTTAATTTGAATTACTTCATTTAACACCAAAAAGAATGAATGGTGTTATGGTTTAATATAGTTTAGACACTAAATCAAGCAAGGTTAGATGCAAGTTTTCTTGTGGTTGGACAGTTGAAAATTGCAAGAAAATGGTTGAGTCCTTACACTTTAACCTCTCGGTTTTTCCTTGTCATATCTTTGTTCCACTATATGTACCATCCTCTTCGGTGGGTGGCGTTAGGTGCCATACCAATTTTGGGTTTACTAGAGAGGGTTAGTTGTTAAAACTGGCTACATAGGATTGCCTACAATGGGTTCCCTATCTCAACCTAGAACAAATCCTAAGGCAGTTTTAAAAGACACTTTCTTTAGATAACTTTATTGATTCTATGGGACAATTTTTGTTTTGTTTTAAGTGGCTTTACCCTTTCTGCCTAATTCGAATTACTTCATGCAACACCAAATGGAATGAATGATGTTGTGGTTTTATACAATTAAGACATTAAATAATTAAGCTTAATTTTATTGTAATCCCTAACATATAATTAAGTATTGCAAATAGATGGTTGGCATTTTATCAACAATTCTACTTTGCATTTCCTACCAGGCTCAACCATATATTTTGTTTGCTGTGAATTAAGCTCCTTAAACAACGTTTGTTGAAGAAACTAGAGAAAAAGTATCTGTGAAGGATACTTTAAGTATTCCCGGTACTAAAAATCATTTAATTTGTGTCTCAATAATAGTTTCAAATTTTTAGACACAACTTTATAATTTACATTTTTAAAAGTTTCCTGCACACACTAAACTGACATGTGAATGGAGAATTGATTTGATGCACTCTGTTAGAATGCACAAATTGCAGATGAGAAATTTTGCGTGGTGGAATGTGCAGAACTATGGAAGTAGGGTTAATGAAATGAAATTGTGCTTCTGAAGATTGGATACATGTAGTTTTATTCGATTATACAGGTGCTTTTTGTTAGTTCATTGGGTTATAGTTGTTTCAGCAGAGTAATGTGCAGCAATTCAATCGACAAAAAATGAAGAGTCCTTCAACCAGCTGCCTTTCTCATCCTGAGGAGGGTGATTTTCTTTAGTTTTATGCTTGTATTGCTTTCAAGATGTAGTGCTGCTATCGGGTTTACAAGTGGGGTTAGTCATAGGTTGAATATTTTTCTCATCGTGGCTTTAGTGCTCTGTTTGAACTATGGTGGATACTGTAATATGTTTGTTGGTGTTGAATAAGAGGTGAAACTTCTCATCATTTGTTTGATTTTTTTTTCAATGGAGCTCAACATTTTGTGATGGTCATTTTATTTCTTTTGTGGTCATTGTGAACTATGTTGGACACTGTTATGCATTTGTTGGTGTTGAACTAGATGTAGAACTCTCTGTTATGTGTATGTAGTGCTCATTGTGAACTGTGGTGGATACTCTAATATGTTTGTTGGTGTTGAAGTAGAGGTGAAACTTCTCAACATTTGTCTGAATTCTTTCAATGGAGCTCAACATATTATGATGGCCAATTTATTTCTTTTGTGCTCATTGTGAACTCTGCTTGACACTGTTGTGCATTTGTTGGTGTTGAAAATGTAGAACTTGTCATTAGTTTTAGACTTTGTTTTAAATATTTTTTACCTCTTTCTTTTTTATGTGTATTCAATCTTAAAGAATTTTCAATTTTGCAGTGGTGATGCAGAGTAATTAATAGAACGTTGATCTGATTATTTATCATAAAAGTGTATTGAAGGTTCTTATTGTTGTGTAGATAAAAATATACTGGATGATAAATTGCCATGTCCACATAACTCTTTAAGGAATTATGTCGCTTTTAATATCTCATCGGTTTCTCATATTTTGTATGTTTTTTCATGTGTCCAGAATGCTGAAATTTTAGTTGTTAGCATGTGCCTATCTCAGACACTGTGTTGGTTCCTTCTTAGTGGTGGATGCAACCCTGGATACTTATTCTAGTCTTACTACTTCCCTACATATTCGTATTGATGGTTATCATACATCCCAAATTCAGCTTCCCCATTGGACCAATCTTGTGAAGACCACCACATACAAGGAACTTGCTCCATATGACCCTGATTGGTACTATGGAAAAGAAGGTATTCCAATACCATCCCTGCAATAAGTAAATGCATTGTTTTTCTACTCTGATTCAAAGATTCAATAGTATAGGTGATACTCAGTACACTTCATAATACACATCGATTATGGAGATGGAGGGTTTCCTTGAACCCTTCTTGAATTCATTTTAAGCATTGATTTTGATTCAGCCTTAAATGCTAATGTGAAGTTCAAAGTTTAACAATATGCCATGGAACCAGTTTTAGGTAAGACATTCATATTGTAATGTAGTTTTATTTCTATACTCTCTGCAACTATCGTTTCCCTTTCATTTTAAACTTTACTTTCGCCCTCATGCTCATAAATATGAATACATTCCTCGCAAGTCATATTGTAACCCTTTACCATAACCATTCCAGGGAAACTCTGTCACTTAACACTTACAGGTCATATGTCTCTTTTAAATAGTGATATTATTTGTGTTAACTCTATTGAAAATATAATGGGTTAAGTAATTTTACCATGTAATATTGTCTCAGGTTTATGATATGCTCATTCCAGTAACGTACTTATGCAAAGGCTCAATTTGGACACTAATTTGAATTTCCCATAATGCAAGCTATACGATTAGAGTTACAATGATTTGAATTTGAAATTATAATGTTTGTTTTTACAAACAATCTTTGCATCGAAGAAGTGCATTCTATATATCAATGGGGGAAGATGTGTAACTCCTTCTGTGCTCATCTTAGATCTGACATGTCCTTTAATGTGTGTGTGTGTGTGTTATAGCTGATTTTACTACATTTGGTAGATCACACCTTTATGGCCTTCAATGTCCCTCTGCAGACTCTTTGGACCCCATTTACCTATATTATAATTTGATGTTCCAAGATTATTCCCGAAAATCACTTATTTATACCTATACGTGACTTTTAAAGCTATACTTGCCTGTATACACAACTTTTGAGCTCAAACGCGTACATCGGGAAGTGTGCATGAAGACAAATATTTTTGGATTTTTCCTCATAGTAGTCCGAATAAATTGACTCTTGGCCTTCCATATGCCTTGAGAACGCTTGGACTTGACCCTCCATTACCTCTTTGGAGTGCTATATATTGAGCCTCTAGGATACATTGAAGGAGGAGAAATTGAAGAGTAAGGAAACTATAGTCCATTGTTGCCTCATTTGCTTATGCTTGAGTCTGCATTCCTTTGTCCCTTTGGAGCACATAGTGCTTCTCCTCCCAAGCTTGCCATTGAGAGATGGAGGATTGAAGTGGTGGAGGCCTAGGTGGAGGACTCGGTTTCTCTGGTTCGCAAAAGTGGCGACAGAGTTTGTCACTATTGTATCTCTGATTTATTCATAGAAATATCCATTTCCTATCCAATACATGTGCATAAATATGAATGTTGTATCCATGGATGTATTTATTTGCTTATACATGGTTGATTATATATGCTAGAGTAGCTCTAACACATCAATATATATATCATGCTTGTCTTGTTTGTTGTTGTTGAGAGCAAATTGTGAATGCAAGCATGTTGGAAAAGCTCAATGGGGATCTACATCAACTGTCCAGAATAAGGTACGATTCATATCCCTTAGTGTTAGATGATTTTATTGCTCCTGCATATTGGAAAGGATTGATTTCTGGTGTCATATTATCTGTTGTGGTACCCCCAAGCCATAGGAAGTTTTTCTCCATAACAGAATTGGCGACTTCACTGTTGAGAGAGTGAAATCCTTGGTATAATTAGTGTTATCAGGAGGCTCCTCTTACACAGGAGTTAAGCACGAGGCAGCATACATGATTTTGGTTGGGATATCCCTTGGCCACTTTTTGTGAGTGTCAGAGATATTTCCAGGACTGTATTCGTATCTGGGGGCTTTTGAGGTACCGGTTGGTGCTTTCGAGCTTCGGTATCTGCTACCTTTCCCATACGGTCGATCCCACCTACGATTGTCCACTTGAGCTTTGGTTATATTGGGGTGAACCTAGTTGCATTACCTATGTATCATAGAGGGTACTTGAAAAGGTTATTATGTGAGTGTCCTAGTCAGGTAGGGGTCAGATAACACAGTCGCTTTACGCGTTGCAGCTGAGGGCCACTATAATTGGTTACACACTTCCGCTTGTAGTGTATGGGAGTCTCGAGCCTCTCCTAGGCAAGACATACCTACTACATTCGGGAGCTCATTTATCCTCCCCTTGGATTGCTTGCATTTTAGTTGTAGATTTTCTTAGGAGTGTGCTCTTTGTGCACTAGTTGGCTGTTGGGATCGCGGTTACTTGAGTATATTTATGTTCTCTTGAGTTCAGGTCCTTTTATGTTTGACATGCCTGATATCACTACTAGTATCCCATCACCTGCTCCAGGTCCTAGTGCGGACCTTATTGTTGTACTGGGGGGGGACCACAGCCCGTTACCTTGCTCATAGATTCAGGAGTGGTCATATTCCATCCTCTACTCCATTTGCGGAGGATTTTCACTCCCTTTTCACAGTCTTAACACCGGTGTTCACCCTCACAAGAGTGATAGTGGTTACGTGAATGTTAGGTCTACACCTTACAATCCTTCTTATGTCCCATCTTCCACCACACTATTTCCTTTGGATGCAGTTGTCGTGACCAATCCTCCCTATACCCTATACTTTGGACTCTTTACTAACTGTTTCCAGCTATTTTGGACTAATATTATTGCCATGTAGGGTCTGGTTTTTTGTACACTCTCTTCAAGGCTTTGACCCGTTCGTATCTATCACAAGTATAATTTCAAACTGGCATATGGGTTAGGACTCCATATCCACTTGCATTATGCATTGCCTTATGACCATTTCACCTTAAATCGAGGTACAAACCCACTTCGTCATGTCACATAACCTTCATACTACTATTAGAAGTGGCATTATGTAAGTGGTAGAGCCTTCCTATTCATGGGTGCCCTAGTTAGATCCTGCTTTGCTATTTGGTACCCATGTTGTGAGTCCTCCCTTAGGTTTGGGAATCCCTTATAGTCCGGCCATGTCGTTGAGCAAGAGCTTCATACTCCTCTTGAACTTTATGTTGGCCTCTCCCCACAGAGACTCCCTTGTATATCAAGTTGTGATTGAATTTCATGAGTTTTTCTTGCCTTATTGAGCTTTATGTCGGCTCCCTGCTTCTGAGTTATAAGCCATGTAGCATGAGCTTATCTCAATCCTAGCCAATCAAATCCTTTTACATATCCTTTGTAGTTTGATCACCATTTACCTGGAGGAGACCTTCCCCCGAGTGTCCTTATCCTGCACATACTTCCTTGCATTGAGCATAGGTATGTTCCATTGCTTGGAACTAGTTTGCTTTCCCGCGACACTCGTCTCCTCCTAGCTGTACACTATAAATCACTTTTATTCTTTTTCAAGCTTTTCAATATCTGAAAAAAGTAAAAAAAATTAAAAACATAAAAAACTGGACGAAAAATGATATTATCTTTGGCAGCAGTCGAGTCATGTCGCCTTCAAACAGAGCACTGTATATCACATATGTTGGTTGGATTGTTAGTTTGACTTTAGGAGCTGTACTCATTACTCTGAGTTTATCTCCACCGATTGGTTATGTTTCTAGTCCCTATGGAGCCTTTTTCGATGCTTCCTGTGTCACAGAGATGTCCCAGTTTGCATATTGAGTCCATGTTGCCTACCTTTAGTCACCATTCACCTTATGCTCTTGTTCGAATGAAGTTGAATCCTAAGTCGGCCATTCATCAGTTATCTTGACTTTGCATGTCGGCCATTCCCAGTATAGTTACTGGTCCATGCACATATTGTTTGAGTTCTTCCACATTATACAACATTGTTGAGTACCTTGTGTTGGTTGATGGGGGATGCCTTACTGCCCTCCTTCCAATAGATTCCATTCCATTGACTTCAGATCATTTATTCTAGAATAGGAGTCTAGAGTCATTTGAGTGCCTTGAGACTTATAGTCATCAGTGGTAGGTTCTATTGCCATCGACAGTTTTAGGAATACATCAATGTCCCATGATTGATGAATTCTTTCAAGTGTTTGACCTCAACACATTTATTCACACTTGTTAGATTGCACTATGTACCTTGATTACCATTATCATTATCGGTGGGTGATCTCGTGTCTGTTAACGGTATACATCAATGTTTGGTAATCAAACGATGGACTACCATGTTAGACCTCGACACCTTTATTCACATTGTAGGACATGTACTCATAGAGGTTTGTGTAGAATACCTTCCATATATGCTACCTCCTTTATCATACTGATATTCGTGAGATGTCAGCTCTCGTGATTAGATTCCAGTGTATACCAGACATCTTCATCCATTATCAAGATCTTGATTCATTGTATATTGTACGTGGTGATGACCACATATGAAATTTTGTATATCATGCCTATTCATGGCCATTGTACTCTTATGTATTCAGGACTGCTATATGTATTTGCAGTCACATGCAGAGATTGATCATTGTATTGCACTGATGAGTGGCTGGTTCTTCCACCTAGGTCTTCATTACTCCACTTCTGGGATGGATTATATAATGTATTTTGGCCATCATGTTACCCCTTAATCTCACACATTAAGGGGCATCTGTTATAGTTGATTTTACCACATTTGGTAGATCACACCTTTATGGCCTTCCATGTCCCTCTGCAGACTCTTTGGACCCCATTTACCTATATTATACTTTGATGTTCCAAGATTATCCCCAAAAATCACCTATTTATACCTATACGCGACTTTTAAAGCTACACTCGCATGTATACGCAGCTTTTGAGCTCAAACCCGCGTACATCGGAAAGTGTGCATGAAGACAAATATTTTTGGAGTTTTCCTCATAGTAGTATGAATAAATTGAATCTTGGCATTCCATATGCCTTGAGAACGCTCGGACTCGACCCTCCATTACCTCTTTGGAATGACATATATTGAGCTTCTTGGATACATTGAAGGAGGATAAATTGAAGAGTAAGGAAACTATAGTCCATTCTCGCCTCATTTGCTTATGCTTGAGTCTATATCCCTTTGTCCCTTTGGAGCACATAGTGCTTCTCTTCACAAGCTTGCCTTTGCTTTGTGAGCTTTCCATTGAGAGATGGAGGATTGAAGTGGTGGAGGACCCATTTTCTCCGGTTCGTAGAAGTGCCGACAGAGTTTGTCACTATTGTATCTCTGATTTATTAATAGAAATATCCATTTCTTGTCCAATACATGTGCATAAATATGAATTTTGTATCCATGGATGTATTGATTTTCTTATACATGGTTGATTATATATGCTAGAGTAGCTCTAGCACATCAATATATATAT
>LPNX010101065.1:214952-460500 GCA_001517045.1 Pseudotsuga menziesii | reverse complement strand
AACATGTGGACTTAACTTAGATTTAAAATATTTAAAACGGTATATAAATAAAACTATAGAAATTAGATAAATTAAAACCATAAACATTGCATTACACACTTCCTCAACATTTCCACTCTAAAAAATCCTTTGCAGTTGGAGAAATTTGATCCTTCTAGAGGCTTGGTAGATCCTTTTAAGATGGATCTATGATGGTTTAGGTTCATTTGGAAATAACTTGATTTTAGTTGGTATGTCACCAAGAATGTCTATGTGATGTTGATTTGATTATAGAAGAGTTGGGACACCATTACGAGAGTGGTTGTTCCTTCTTGAGACATTTGAAGCTTGTTATTTCCCAAATGGCAACAAAGTATTGGACCCATGTAGATTTGAAACGTGTTGCTTTGAAGGTGGATATCCTTCACAGGAACTTTGATTATGTTGTTGAGGTAGGGTGCCTTTCTATGCTAAGAAACAAAAGTTGCTTATGAATTTCAATTCTTAGGAAGAAGTAAGTGATGCTCCAATAGAATTTGGGGATCTCTTTATTGAATATCAAGATATTGGCTTGGAGCTTGTAGCTCTAGATCAATCTACATTAAATGATCATATTTTGTGTCAATCTAGATCAATACTAGAAAGCGTCTTGGATAGAAGAGGCAAAACTAGTGATTTATGGCACTCTAAATTTCAATATTTCATAGAGGCATTAGCTGATAAATGGTCTGATTGAGTTCAAAGATGGCTTTGCTGCAACACTGTAGAATTTTATGGGAATAATTGTGTGCAAATATTGAAATTGGAGGAAGTTTTAGCCCTTGCAAAATTGAAACATGGATGAGTCTCTGTATGTGGTTGTAAATGTTGTAACTGGAGGCAGTTTTAGCCCTTGCAAAACTAAAGCAAGGTCTCTATGTACGTGGTTGCAAATGTTCTATTTGCTTTTGGTGATGTGTTTTAGAAAAAGGACATTCCTTTGATCACTCTTGTATGGGTAACCAATATTTGCATAAACTTTACTATTTTGAAAGCAAGTATTATGAAGGAAAATATTTGATTATCTGCTATGTTCATGAAAATGATTTCAAATGCTTCATGTCTAGTAAACTATGTGATTTCTTGAAATATTTCTCCTTGTTGAACAATAGAAAAAAAGTTGTCCATCCATGCAATAAGCAAAATGATCACTATAATATCAAGTATAGACCAAGCTGCATTATGTTTAGGTAATATTATTCTTCTTCCATCTTTTGCATTTCTTTTCATGTTTGGAGACTTCTAAAGGAACCATGATGTGTAAAGAATCAATTAACAAGACAATAAATTATGAAAGAAATTTCATTGTTTTTTTAATATGTTAGCTTCCTTGAAGAGTATGCTAGAAGGGTAAGAGCAATCTAGTACCATTGCGCCTTTCATTTGCTTCAAAATCTTAGATAAAATGCATTGGATGCATCTCAATAGCCTCTAAATATCACTCTTTGAATATCTCTGTTATGAATAGATCATTTGCAAGTACAGTTTCCTTGAGACTGGAGCCCTCATTTGGATGAGATTTTGTTTTGATTAGAAGATATTCTTCCTAAAAAGAGAATTCTGAATTACCGGTAGTCTCTTTAAATGTTGAATAGATTGAATGAGAGCTAGAGAAAATGAGCAAGACAAGTGGTTTAGAGTTGATAAATACAAATTATATTGTACTAAGGACCAGACATGCCAAAAATGGCAGCAAGAATGAACAAGTGCAATGAACATGGGCACCGATGTTTGAATATGAATTACTTAAGAAATAAGTTAGGAGATTTGAACTTGTTAGGAGCATATGGAATTTGAAAATACCATCCCAAATTCAAGTGTAAAGAAAGAGTTATTGCTAGCATTTTTACCTCTACAGCCAAGATTGGGCACCAACCTCTATTTATTATCATCATATTCAAGGACATTCATGTACATGATTTCAAGATATTTTGAATATATTGCTTGACGAGTTCCAAAATTTGAGGATCCATGAGGCGTTTTGTTGATAGGACAAGCTTTACATGAAGATGCATGACAGTATTATGGAGAATCAACCTATTATGTTTTGTATGTTTTGCATATAACATAAATGATTTGATTTGTACTTGTGCAATCATTGCCTATGTGATGTGACATATCATTAATTTATACAACCATTGCCTATCTTTTCTTAATTAGCTACAAATATATAATTTCCAAAGCATGTCTATTAGTTTTTCTTCCTTTCATTTACAAAGTTTGATGGTGTCCTCCATTGTTTCCTAATATCAAATGATAAGGACATTTCCACCTAATGACTCTTGTTTTATAAGAAAATACTACAATTAATTAATTTATTTGATGGAAATTAATTAATTTATTTGATGTTGACAATATTGCAGTGGTTTTGTAGCACGCCATATATTGCAGCAACTAGAGAAAATGAGCATTATTGAGATGGAACCTAATGGGTGAGTTCCACAACCCTTTTCTTGCTTACTAGGTTATTAATGGTTTCATCAATAGTTTAGCAAATAAGGTGTTAGTTGTTCAATGTTGAAACTATTTGTTAGGTTTCATTCTCGCTATGTTCTTTCATAGTTGCGGGGAAGGGGTGAGCGAAACTTGGTGGAACCTTGGTATTTTATAGTTTTATTTGTGTTTTTTCTTGGTGTAGACAATCTTACAAATATGTACAAACCTTGTTCACATTTTATGGTACTCTTAGAGAATGTCTTACAATCTCTTTAGGAACAATGTGGTCCATTTTCCTTGGACAAAGAGTAGAGGGAGAAACAATGCCTATTTGGAGACGTTGTGTATAATAGTTTATTTGCATATGGTCAGGTTGCAAGATGTGTCTTATGGTGGTTTTTAGTTTGCATATGTGCAAGCTACAGAAAATGTTCATGTAAATATCACCAGCATTTCCAAAAAGGATGTATATCTTTATCAATATTCAACCCCAAACATGGAAGAAAATGACAGACTCTTGAAGGAAAATGTTGTTTCCTTTTGCCTACTTCTTACTGGACATCCATAAGGCTTGACTTTCATGTTGACAAGATTGGCCTAAAACCTTGTTTTAATGATAGTATTTTCTCTACGTATAAATATGTTTATTCTTATGTTTTTGTTTTCTAATTTGGTCCTCAAGGAGTTTTACATCCCAATTTACACTCTTCAGTCATTTTGCCATGTGTCTCCATTGTTACGCTAAAACCCATGCTTCGATTAAAAGATTTTTATTTTTAACCCAAGTTATCTTTCCTTTGATTGCATTCACATCTAACCTGTGATAGAAAGATATTTTCATTGTGATCATATCGGATCATTGTTATTGTGTCTTCTATATGAATGTTTTATCTCGAGTTAAAAACAATTGATTGCTTTGTACATGATACTCAATTCCAATTAGATTGAATCAATCAAGACAACTTCATGCCAAGATAGGGTTTATCTATTAAGGAACTTTGAAATTATGGTGTTACTGGGTATAGATACCTCTTTTATTGCAATACAACTCCTTTATTTGGAGACATGTTGTAACTTTGAGAAAAATAAGTGAGGGGCAAGGTGTTTAACCGTCATCAAGTTTACTAGGTCAAGCGATCCTGAAATATAAATAGAAGCTTAGGTTCATATTTAGGTCTCATTTATGTACCTCATTGTGTCATGATCTTGTGAGAAACTTAATATATGAGGCGATATTAGTGTTCAATAGTTTGCAATAGTGTAACAACAGAATCCTTTTAACATTCGAGTACTCAAATGTTTAAGTGAGTATTGTCCCGGTAATAGGGGTCCCAATTTTCAATGCTTGTGATGTTTCTTTATCTCATTGCTTTTAACTGAAACTCATCAAATGATTGATAGTACTTATATTAGTTGACACTTCAATGCTATGGACTGTGATGTTTTAGATTTGTTATTTTTGATGATTCTCATTTGTTTATGTTATTGTGTGTTAGCTCTGACATTATAGAGTATAACATTCTTGTTTATTTAGATAAGGCTTAGTGTTTTTTTGACATGTAAGAAAGCACCCAAACCTCCAGCCTATAAGCAAAGGTAAGATATCTCTAATGGGTTACAACCTCAACAACAATTGGCTCAGAAAGAGTGAAACATGATGATAAGTGGGATTTGAACATGGGTGGAGAAGATAACATTTCTCCTCCCCAACCACATGAGTGAGAGGCAATTGAAAAACCTGACTTACTGTTTGCTTGATCAGGTTTTGATTCATAATATGTTATTGTATTTTTCTTAGCACCAATTATTAAAATACCCTGTTGATATAGAGATATGTTTGTTATATATATATTTTTTGTGTAACTTGGGCTATCTTGGTTCCTATTTTTGCAATTGCTCTGAATAAATCGGATAGTGTAGCTAGACCCAATTGACAGATCAAACTTACCATTAGTCTTGATCAGGTTTTGACTCAAAATCTATTATCATAGTTTTCTAAAATACTCCATTGATATAGAGATCTGTTTATTACATATTGTATTCATGTGTAACTTGGGTTGTCGTGGTTCTGTTATAAATTTAGTCATAAGTAGGAGTTCGGATATTGTCAATATTTAAAGATTAACAAGTGATCTATTTGGAACTTTGTGATCTTAATGTGGAAGTATGTTTATGCTTACTAGGAAGTAGTGTATTGAGTTTGCAAAGAGCACGCTATTTTAAATTTTAATTTTCTCTCATTGTAAACTATGCTTACCAAATTTTATCCATGGCCTACAAATCTTATTATCTAGTTTATTCATTTTGTTATTGTTATTGTTTTTGCTCATTAAAATTTATTTTGATATAGTTTTCTTTTTCCTGCTTCAGTGGAAGACATATCACATCCAGTGGGAAAAGAGACCTGGACCAGGTTGTTGGACGAGTTGTAGTTGTTGCACCTTCAGTGATTTGCAAATGTTTTTCATAATCTTGGACTAGAATTTAGATTGAAAATTCACTTCTTTCATCAAGAACAAACCACCATGTTTGCATTGAAGAAGCAAAGGTCATAGCCCTTGAAGAACACTATAACAAGGGACGTATACGCGAAGCAATTTAGATAGATAAACATCCAAGAAATTTCAATAGAGATGATGACCTAATCCTGTGTGAGGCCTGGAAACTAGTTATTCATTCCATAAGGCTAAATAAGGATAATAATAATAATAATAATGATAATAATAATAATAATAATAATAATAATAATAAATAAACATTTAATAATAAATAATAATGATAATAATAAGTCGTCAAATTTTGGTAGAGCAAACGGTCAAGAGGGGTTTCGTTTGCTTGGCGGCCCAGGATCAAAACCTGCTGCTCCTGGAATGTGACATTTAAATCCAACCATGTTAAGGGTTGGTGCAGCCAAGCTGGGTGCGATCCCCGGGTGATTTTGACGGCTTAGATGCCCCTGGATCATGGTTTCTTAGACCAAAGGTTCGCCCAGCAAGTCACAGGGCACTTAACCAACAAAAAAAAATAATAATAATAAAACACAAATAATAATATAAATAGATAATAAATACTAAATAGTTAATAATAAAAACTAAATAGTTAATAAAGCTTAACTAAATAATTAATTATTAAAAAACAAGCCGACACATTCACCAATAATATAAACAAATATTTGATATAGATATGAAATTAGTGTTTTCCAGCACCCTATTCTTTGGAAGGGAGATTGAGAGCGTGAGATCCGAGGCATGAGGAAATTAGTAGGCCGACGTTCCCAGCGTGAGCTCCGAGGCTGCATGCAAGCCTCTGCATGGTCCTCGTACCGATTGGGTTGCTGTCTGCTGGACTGGGTTGCTGGATTTGAGGCCCTCCCAT
Organism: Pseudotsuga menziesii; assembly: GCA_001517045.1. NCBI lineage: Eukaryota > Viridiplantae > Streptophyta > Pinopsida > Pinales > Pinaceae > Pseudotsuga > Pseudotsuga menziesii. The sequence continues at coordinate 454,671 of LPNX010101065.1, read as the reverse complement.
CTGAACCCATGCTTTGAGGTTGGCCCGACTCAGGTGGGGCAGCACGATGGTGGCGGAAGTAGGCTGTGATTCGCCGCCTAATCGATCGGATGCCTTCGATAGGCTAATCACCAATCACACCAAATGAACAAGAAAAATAGAACTACCGAAGTTCGTTAAAAGAATTGAAGATGTGTCGGAGGTAGCCCTCCCCCTGGAAGAAACGATTCAGGTTTCCCTGTCATTGGCAGATCGAGCTCTGATTGGGCAATTCACAGGGATCTGGCCCTCGCCCAAAACTACTGATAGTTGGGTCCAAAGGAACTGGCGACCACTAATAACAAAAAACGTAGCCTCCTACTCCATCAGAAGGGCATACTTCCTCTTCAATTTCGAATCCAAAGAAGACAAAGACTTAATCTTCAGGAATGGGCCCTACTTCATGGGGCTGCAAGGCCTCTACCTCAATGGGTGGACTCCATACTTTGATCCTGAAGCCGATACCCCTAAAGTTGTGCCAGTCTGGGTTAGACTGCCCAATCTCCCTATGCACTGTTGGAATCCCAAATCCCTACATACTATAGGGAACGCACTGGGGAAATATATTGACATGGCTAGTCCAAAGGATCAATACTCATGTTCCCGCATCTGCGTTGAGGTCGACCTCGAAGTTGGATTGCCAGAATCTATAAACCTAACGATGGGGAACTGGTCCCATATCCAAAAACTGAACTATGAACAACTCCCCTTCAAATGCAGAGGATGCCATGAATACAGGCACTTCAATCGAAACTGCCCTAAAACTCCTGAGAGCCAACATGACAAGGGGGAAGGATGGCACAGGGTGAATAGATCCAGATCTAAAAATCAAGTCAGAGGGGGACCTAAGAAGGGTGAGGGGAGTGAAGAAAGAGTTAGTCCATCCGAAAAAATCCAAGAGCCCTCAAAGACTATAGAATCTGCGGAAGCACGGGATGACACTAATGATACAGGAGATAGATCTAGCTACGAAGAAAGCAAGGATCCAGAAGCAGTCCTCTCAGATCAAGTGAAATATAATGAGGAAGGAATAGCAGGGACAAAAGAAGGAGAAAGTCAAGGAAAATCTGAAGAAGACCCTGAATCGAAAGAAGAAGAGGAGGAGGAAGGGGAAATTGAAATTACTACTCCAAGAATGGCCAAAACAAAAGGGAGGAAATCTAGAAAAGAAGTACAGGAGCAAGAAACATATAAGGATAAGCTGCAAGGATCCCAGCTAACCCTAGAAAAGCTGTTGAAAAATCCAAGAAACACCCGCCAGCATGGGCACGCCCTGAAAGGGATGCCTACGGCCTCCAAAAGTAAGTAATGAAGGCAATTTCCTGGAACTGCAGAGGGCTCAGAAGTAAAGGCAACGAAGAAGCTATGCTAGATCTAATCTCTCTTCACCAACTGAACATCTTGCTGATCCAGGAAACCAAGATGGAGGAAGCTGCATTCTTCCAAGTCAGTAAAAAATTTTGGAAAAAAAAGGGCACCGCTACTTTAAGCTCTAGGGGAGCATCCGGGGGTATAGGAACTCTCTGGGATGACAGGAAATTTGAAGCTGTGGCCATAAAAAATAGCACTCACTAGATCCTCACTGTGCTGAGGCAAAAAGACACCAACTCTCTGGTAAGTATATTCAACATATATGCACCTAATTCTTATGGCGAAAAAATAAATTGCTGGACACTTCTCTGTGAGGAAAGGAGTAATCTGCATGGTAATGTTATTCTGGCCAGGGACCTGAATGTCATCCTCAGTCAGGATGAAAAGAGAGGGGGCTCTAGGTCTAGAGACCCCATCATAGAAATTATGGAAGAGACTATCATGGCCTAGGATCTCATTGACATTAAGCCTACTACAGGGAAATATACCTGGAACAATAGGAGGATCAGTCCTGGGCACATTGCTGCCAGACTTGACCGATTCCTGGTTCAGGACACTTTTCTCCTGCTGGGTCTGAATATGACATCTAAAATCTTACCTTTTGGAGGCTCCGATCATAAGCCCATCCTTCTGGAAATGGTGAAAGAAAAAAATCTAGGCCCTATTCTGTTCAGATTTAACCCCATGTGGGCCAAACATGATGAGTTTTTAAAAATTGTTGTAGACTCATGGGCTCAATTGGTTACAGGCTCTCCCTTCTTTGTTTGGGAGGAGAAGCTGAGAAGGCTCAAGAAAAACTTGAAGAGCTGGGCCAAGATGCTTCCTCAACCAAATTACTCCAAACTTCAAGCTGTCCACGCGCTGGAGTCTCACCAGGCCGATATGGAGGACAAACCTGTGACTCTTAATGACATATAAAAGGAGACTACACTGCATTTGAACCTTCACGTGGCCTGTAGACAAGAGGATGAATGGTGGCGTCTTAAATCAAGATGTAAATGGTTGAAGGACGGTGATAGAAACTCCAGCTTCTTCCACAAACTGACTAAGTCTAGGAAAATCCATAACAGTGTACTCGAGATTTAGGTCAACAACAGAGTAATTAGCAAATTCGATGAAATTAAAGTAGAATCCACCAATTACTTCAGCGATCTATTCACTGATCAACCTACTCCTAATGACGCCCAGCTTCTGAATCTGGTCCCCAGGTCAGTTAAGAGTAGAGACAACGATAATTTGAATAGAATCATCACGCTAGAAGAGATTAAAGAAGCAGTCGATATCATGGAGGAGGACAGAGCCCCTGGACCAGACAAATATAATGTTAATTTCATTTCAATTTGCTGGGACATTATTAAAAAAGATTTACTAAAAATGGTCAAAAAATCTCAAAATTGTGGCAAGATTGGAGGCAGTACGAACTCAACCTTCTTGGCTCTCATCCCCAAGGAGAAAGAAGCCAAGTCTTTTGACAGGTTCCGGCCAATATCCCTGTGTAACATAGGATACAAAATTATTACTAAGATCATGGCCACCAGATTAAAACATATATTGCCAAATATTATCCCGGAGAACCAAGGCGGATTCATTAAAGGAAGGAAGATTTGGGATAATATCATCTTAGTGCAAGAAGGCATCCATTCTAGCCTGAAGAATGGAGACAAAGGAATGGTGGTGAAACTAGATCTAGCAAACGCTTTTGACAGAGTTAGCCATCCATTCCTCTTCCAAGTAATGTTGAGATTTGGATTTGCTCTTGAATTTGTATCCTGGGTCAAGGCCTGTATCAGCAAGCCATGGATTGCCCCTCTCATTAACGGAAGAGCTGCTCCATTTTTTCAAGCTACGAGAGGACTGAGGCAAGGATTCCCACTCTCCCCTCTACTTTACGCCATTCAGCCCTCGGTACTTAGTTTTCAATTGGAAAACGCCAGACAAGAGCAGGAGCTCCTAGGCATAAGGCTGGCTAGAGGGACTAAAGATATCAACCATGCATAGTTTGCCGATGATACCATCTTAATGGGAGGTGCTAGCTAGATTATAGCACGCCGATTCAAGATTGAATTGAACCGTTACTGTCTGGCCTCTGGAAGTAAAATCAATCTTAGGAAGAGTCAGATCTTCGGATGGAATATAAATCCTATGGAAATGTTAGATATATCCTGGATTCTAAATATGAATGGAGATGTTAGTTGGGATTCCTTCAAATATCTAGGGGTCCCTATCTTCAAAATTAAATCTAAGTCTTCTGATTGGAACCCCATAGTGGAAAAAATTTAAAGGAAAATTTCGGGTTGGGGGACTGGATGGCTAAATCTGGCTGGGAAGGTAGTATTAGTTAAAGCTGCCCTGAACAGCTACTTGCTTTACCAGTGCTCCCTACTCCTTGATCCTGTCAAAATTATAAATCAAATTGAGGGTTTATTGAGATCCTTTCTCTGGAATGGTGGGAACAATGGAGGAGGCAAAAATTTTGCTCTGGTAAGTTGGAAAAAAATTAAGTTGCTAAGAAATGAGGGAGGACTTCAAATCAAGGATCTAAAATTTCAAAATTTGGCCATTGGAGCCAAGTTACTCTGGAATATGCTTGATTCAAAACCTTCCTGGTGTAGTAGGGTTCTTAAAAACAAATACTTCCCGGGAACAAGGCTCAGATGCCTGGAAGGGGAGCACGTGAGAGTAAAGGGATCCCCCATTCTCAATCTCTGCAAAAAATCTTTGCCTCAATTTATTGAAAAGTTGTACTGGATTCCGAGTAATGGGAAAACTATAAAATTCTGGCAGGACTCGATACTAGGGAAATCCCCTCCACGACTACCATGACTGCAACTTTGGATGGACGCGAGCGGATTGAATACTCTTTGGAGTATCTCTGATTGGGAGTTGAATTATCCATATCGATGGTCAGCGTGGGCTTTGCCGGACTGCCCAGTAGCATTGGAGGAAGAAAAAAATCTGTTGATCACCCATCTAGCTGGGATTGCACCGATCTCTATTAATCTAAAGGATAGGCACGATTGGGGCACAATAACAGGTATCTACACGACGGCTGAAGGGTATTTAGAGTATGCTGCAAACTATAACGTGCCAATGAATCCCGAGATCTGGAATAATATATGGAATAATAGAACGCTGCCTAAAATTGAGGTGTTCAATTGGACACTGATCCATCAAAGATTGTTAACTGGAGAGAACCTGGAGAAAAGGGGGATAGTAGGCCCATTCCGCCGCCATCTCTGTGCTGTAAATTCAGAAACTATTTCCCATCTTTTTTTAAAGTGCCCGTATGCCATATCTATATGGAAGGAAGCAACGCAGATTGGAGGTGATGGGTATCAATGTATTGGAAGTATTCAGGATTATTTTATTAATTGGGAAAAAATGTACCAGGGCGAGCTGGCTCAGAAGAAAGGAGTGAGAGTTTGCTGGCTGAAACTACCTAAAATCATTTGTTGGTGCATCTGGATAGAAAGAAATCAGAGAGTCTTTCAGAATAAGAGTCAACCAGTGTGGAAGATAGCTGCTAAAATTAATGCTCTACTTGGTGAGGTGGTAAGAAGCTCCAAGATACCGAATAACAAAGCTGAGTTGACAGAAAAAGAAAATAAATGGATGCAAAGTCTCAATATTCATGCAGCTAATACTATAGCTCCTAAAAATTTGGAGGAATGGGAAATCCGAATGGACAAATCTCAGTTCGAGAATTGGTTAAAAGAACGGAAGATTTTCAAATTTTTCTTTGATGGAGCTTCAAAAGGGAATCCAAGAAGAGCGGGAGGAGGTGGAGTTGTCATCAATTCCAGAGGGAAAGTTGAGATTGAATACTTTTGGAATATCGGGTATGATTCTAATAATATGGTTGAAGGTTATGGGCTCTGGCAAGGCCTCAAGAAGGTACAAAAGGAAGGAGTGGATGAAGTTATGGTTATTGGGGATTCTAGGCTAATCATCTAAGCAATGAATGGGGGAAGAAGGGGCAAAAATGAGCGGACTGAAAGATTGATAAATAGAATCAGGTCTATGGCCAAAAGGTTCAGGAAGATAGAATTTTTTCATGTTCTTAGGGAGCTTAATGTGAGGGCGGATAGTGCAGCTAATAAATTTATAGCTGTAGGGTGTTATGAACTTAATGTTGATTCGATGGTAAGCATGGAAAGTCCCCCTTAGTTTGCAGGTCTATTGACTAAGGATGGAGAAATTTGGTGGCTGGTTGTATACTATTTCTAGTTCAACGTTTTTCAGCTGAGTCATCTATAATAATATAACCATTTTTGTTAAAAAAAAATAATATAAACAAATATTTATGGCATTAACAAACCTAGATGTTCCTTCGAGAGTCAATCCTTCTCTTGAAGGCGGACTCAACTCTAAAGTCTGAAACGCGCCGAGACAAAAAACTCCACACAGGTTCCAAAACTCTCCATTAATTCACTTCTTTTATCTATTTCATTTTCAATCACATTTGATCTTCAAAATTTTGTTTGAAAAACAAGGGTTCTAAATATGTTCCTAGAGCATGTCTAGAGGTTGATTTCCTTTGGAATGTTTCCATTTAGTTCTATACTTGGTGATTTTTTTGTATCTTTTATGTCAATGTACAAGTTTTGTATCTATGCTTCTGAATGATTTTATTCTATTAACATAAGAATTACATAGGTTTATTAATTTTGTCTTTGAATTTATTTCACTGGTATGTATCTATATGATCCTTCCACTTACAAAGTAACAAAATGAAGGGATGTTGTATTCGATTAAGTCCTTTCTGACAATTTTCCAGGATCTTTCCATTGGTTTCTACAAATGTTTTGTAGACATTTTTAACAGATATTTTTCCTTCACTCTTTGATGATGATTCCCCCCCGGGAGGGTTTACTCAAACACTCTTTCTACAGTGACAAGTCGGATGGACATTGATGGTCAGACTCTTACTGACTCATCTAAATTCTCTTCTTCTATACTGATTGCACCTCCTATGCTTCTGCAACTGTGCAATTGAATAATGTTGAAGACATTCTGCCATCTACTCCAGAAAGGCCAAGGCCTATGTCCAAATGGGCTCTACTTATTTAGAACCTGGCAGTTTCCTTCCTAAAGATGAACTTGGTCACTGTTGGCATTTACCTACTACAAAGATCTTCTCAATCCCTTTAATGATATTAAAACAAAAATAAATTATCTTGCAGATATTTGATAGTGGATTTGTTGTTGGTTTGAATTGCTATATGTTTACTTTCAATTTGAGAGTTTAATTGTGCAGGTTGTTCATAATTGTTGTTGCCAACAGAGTTTTCTCCAGCAATTAAAACTGGAACAACTCATTAACATGGCAAACATATACGTACATCCCTCTGCATGGATTCATGTGGAATAGTTCTCAATTTTTATTTTTCCTCTGTATTAGGAGTCACAATAAATTGTTGGGGTTGAAGAGAGAGTTGGAATTTGGAGAATTGATGTACAACATGACATGTATGGGTGGTGATATGACATAATTTTCTATACCTTAATAACTAATACAAGGTGTCTCATCACCAAGCCCAACACATCAAGCTATATAAGCCAGCCTATGATTTTTTTCAAATCATATGTAATAGTTTATGATTTTGACCTTCAAGTTTTTTTTATTCTTCTATTTTTTTTCTTGATTACATATTGTGTTTTTCTTTTATTCATGGTTTTATTTTTTGTTGTTGTTGTCATTGAAATCACCTTCATTGTTGTCATTTTTCATCATGAGAGTAATTACTCTTTCTTTTTGTAAAATCACATTTTTTTAATTCCAAGAACAAACTATGTTCAAGTATTTCATATTCATTTTATGTTTGATGTTTGCTTGCAATTCTAATAGGATTTCTTTATCTGTAGGTATCAAAGAACAAGTGAAATTTCTTCACATGTGTTTTCTTTGATCATTGTGTGTTTCTTCTGCAGTTACTCCAATCAACTATGCACATCTATCTCCAAGTCAACTGCAACAATTTGTTAAAAGCAAAGGATTCAAAATCAACTTTACAATTTGCAAAAGGGAAAGGGTCATTGCCATTTCATAGCACAAGGATTAAATATTCATGTACATGAACTCCTTATGTTGGTCGGAAATGTTTCCAACACCATCTTTTACTGTTGAATCCTACATGGGATTATTATTGTTCATTTCATACTTCGAATCACATCAAAATGTTTTTACTTTTTTTATAGTTGTTACACCATCAATTATAACAACACATTGGAGTCTTGTTTATTATGAGATTAGTTAATGTCATGCAATGCCAAACTAGTATGTGATGTTCATTGTTAAGACCAGTTGGCATTTCTATCATTTTGAAAAGCAAAGATATATCATACTTGCTATTTTGTAAAAGTGTTAAGTTCAATAAACCTATGATATATTTTGATTTGGATTGTTCCTCTCGACATTCCATATTCAAAAAAATTATACAAATTAAATCCATAAGTTTATATTGAAATAGTACCATTAATATTATTAATGTTCTCTTATCCAATATTTAAACTATTTTTCAAAAACAAAATATGCAATCTTTATTTTTTTTATGTCTTTTTAAAGTGTGAAAAATGATATCATTTTCCATTTTTTTTATAATTTAATATAGTTTTTTAAATTAACTTTTAAACATATAAAAATATTAATAAACATATGCAATATCTCCTTTAATACCCCCAATGCTTATGTAACCGAAACACACAACACTATGAGTATTATTCTAACTTGGTAAGTGTGAATGAAATTGTTATGTTTGAGTTGGTGTTGAGCAACAAGTTCTAGAACACCTAGACTTGTTATGTCTAACTGATGTTGAGCTATAGGTTCTAGAGCATAAAAAATGCATTAACTAATATTATTTGCATATTACTTATCTTCTTTTACTCTTTCGAATTGATGGAGGACGACCACTTAAATAGGGACCAAGCATGTTAGAGATAAGGATGGTTTAAGCAGTTGTTAACTAAAAGACAACTAGAAAAGAATATAAATAGGATAAATATAGATCTATATTAATTAATTAGAAATAAAAGAAATGGGAGAGTTAAAGAAATCTAAAAGATTAAAGTAAAGAAAACAACAAGTATGATTTTTACTAAACATAGATTTTAGCCTAAATCATAGGAATCTTCTCTTCGAGAAAAATAATAAATAACAACTATTACAAGGGCAACGACCCCTAGCATACAAGAGGGTTCAACTGTAGGTCTCTAGTTGCCAGTATTGATAAACTGGTTAGTATAGGAAGGATTGTGGGATAAAAGGGGAATTTTTGATAGGACTCTACGTAGAGCTGGTAAAAAACCTGGTTGCTACTCGGTTGATAGTAATCAATATGGAAAATTTAACCTGGTCCTTTTATTCTCTAGTATGTTTGGTTCAGCTAGGGAGTGACATGTGGAACGAACCAAGAATGGTTCAAGGTCTACGGTTGGGTGGAATGTGGCAGTTCCCTGTTCAGTTGGAAGCATACAAGATTCATCAGTATTAAATATTTTATGTGTCTTAAAGGTTATGTTATTATTGTTTCACATAATTATTCCTGAAATCTATTCGTGTTTAAGATTTGAATGATTAGATCTATTACAAACTATTGACACTGTTTTTATAATTTTGTAACCCTAAACTCATAGGACTGATTTATTTTATGCATGGTTTTACACAAAAGACATTATCAAAATATGTGTATGTGGGGTTTGTCAAATATATTATTTTATCACCATCATTTAAGCCTATAATTAATTTTGAAGTTGTTGATTGATTTTTATTGTATACTTATTTTTCACATAAAAATTATCGTAACCAAATTTATTAATATTTCATCATAGACCTTTCAGCCTAAAGTTCTCTTTTAATCCCAAGCAAGGGAAATGACTCGTTCATGAATCTTGGGACCAAGTCCCTAAACCTATACATAGTTAAATAATAATTACATGTTGTAACATAGTTAGTATAATACGAGTTTTAAATATTTTACGTAGCATATATAATCCATTATCAAATCAAACGATAAAACATAAAACTTCTTAAACATAGAGATTACATTGACATACCCTTAGCAAACAAATAGGAAAGTCATTTTAAAATATTATATAACTGCCATCAAGACCTCATAAACTAGGATAGTCAACAACGAAATCTCATAAGATTCTTATTACCCTCCATAAACAGTAAATAGAAATAACCTAGGGTCTATTTAGGCATTTCCCCAAATCAGAAATCATTATTAGTCAACATTCAAGCTACCATTAACCACAAAACTATCCTGCTACGATTTGGCCTCCAAATCTTTTCCCAACAAAAACACAACTCCCATCATGAAGCAAAATAAAATAAAAAGTTGTGAAATGTTAACTCAAACATTCATCTAAATTCCACAATGACCCAACCATTATCAAAATCGATCCCAGATCAATTTCCATCCAAACTTTGTATATAAAAAGAATAATCCCTGTCAATAATTAAATTTAAAACCTAGTAACAGTTTTTCCCAAACAACAAACCAAGGATCTAATTCCTTCGTCGATATTCATTCGAGATTTCAATTGCATAAGTGTTGGCACGAGGAATGTTGTATTAAGTTTTGGGTCTATGTGGAGAAGTCAGTCGCAGGGTGATTGGGGTTACAATGGAGCGAGGGTGGAAACGGTTGACTCTGATGATCATGGCAGTTTTTTGGGGAAGAACAAACGTAGTCTATGAGTTAGTTAGAGGTGGGCCCTCTTAGGGGTAGTGGGCACAGGGAATGCAAACAAAACCAATGGAGCCTATATCATGAAAAGGGTTCGTTGTTGTACATGGTTCAAATGGTTGTTTTGGTTCTAGTTATTGTCCTAATTCTAGTTCGAAGTCTCGCGTCTCAAGTTTTGAGTTTTGATTCTGAGCTCCGGTATTGTTCATTGTTTGAGGAACCTTCTGGTGAATGTGGTTATGTTTTTGGTCACAATACATGAATAAGAGTCATTAGGGAAATGTATTGTTAACCCGCAAGCTGTGTGCACATATATAATGTAAAAGGGGGCTACAAAGAGATGTATGTAGGTTGTGTGCGCATACAAAAGCGTTCTATACATGACTCATTCCAAATAAAGAGCGCTTTTGTGGTTTTTTCCCATATGGGTTTCCACGTTAAGATCTATGTGTTGAATGATGCATGCTAATGTTTTGTAATAAGTTGTGTTTTGTTGTGATTGGTGATAATATGTTTCTTTCTGCATAACTAAATTGAATGAGAATTGCTTTAATGGGTTTTAGTATGTTGTTATCGTAGTTGCATGTCGATGGCTTTGTGTGTTGTTTAATCTATCGGCCTTGTTGGTATGCTTATCGGTTCATTGGATGGAAAGATCCCCTTTACCACTATGAAAAATTGGCTCTTGCATCCCCCATATGTATCTTGGGTGAGACTGCATTTACATCGTAGGCATTGCCGACTGGGCTATGCCCTGTCGGGTCGGTGCCTTGGGTTTTGTTGGAGGAATTAAACTTGGGTCAATAGAAAAAGAGTCAACAAATGGTTATGTTTCTGGGACTGGGATCATTGTGAAGGGGACGTGTTTTGGCACCCAATGAAGCCTGAGATCCAGGATTGTCACCCGACGAAGTATTTTTTATTAGAAAACTTTTAGAAACAAAATTTGGCCAAAATTTCTAACAACTTGTGAGGAGATCTTGCAGGCATCAAGGTTTACGATTTGAATATCCCCCTATCAGGGAGGGAATCAAAGGGGTAACCATGGACCAACCTATTATGGATGATTTGCATGGAGAAGATACACCGATTAATGAATCTGGAGAAGATTATTATCCTCTTGAAAATCCATCTACCCCCACTCTGGTAGTGGTTCAACAACCTTCTTCATGAGACTTGGCTTTTCATTTCCCACTTGAAGTATATTCCAGGGCATAGCATTCGGTATTCTCCTAACCTTCAGATGATCCCTTGGAATTTGAATTTGTTCCAAATGCTCCGTTTTGGGACACTTAGGCCAAATTATTTCTGAATATGGTACTTCAACTCTGTCATATGTTCCACTTCCACCTCCACAACCCACAACATTCCTCTCAAAAGATGAATTTTTTGAATCAGTTCATAATACCGTGTATCACTTATGTATGTTGGGGGAGAATATGAGATGATGGGGCTTCCCTCCTATGGCTTCTACTTCAAAAGTATCTAATCCTGAATACCACACTCCTTCTCGACCTTATATTGTCACTCCTTCAAGAATACCGGTACAAGTGTGGTTTCTTATGATCTGGGCAAGTTCTCTGTTCCAACCCTACCACTTCAAAATATCTTGATTGGTTCAAACTCTCCTTCAAATCCAATGCCTAGGAGGAAATCCTCAACCCAGGTTACATCGAAAATTGGAAGACAATTTTCAACCATTAGGCAGAGTGTCGCTTTGGGACAACCTGTAGTTAGTGGTCACACCACGACTGGAGGTGTGTTTTTTCCTCCTCCATTCACAAGCCAACCGTTATGCATCTAACCTAGGTCCAATCAACCCACATGGGGTTATTCTTATCCTGAGAATTAGCATACAATGTTAAATCAAGTCTACCAACCTGTTGTCCTAGTAAACGTTTATCCTGGTATCCCCTACCTCATAAATATGAATACCTCATGGGGCCAAACCAACTCGAAAAATGTCCCCACACCTAGAGGACCAGTTGGAAGACTGCCCAAAAATCCATATGGGGGACCAGCGAAAGGACCACCAAGAGGACCACCTAGAATATCACCAGGAGGATCACCTTGAGGCCCATCTGGAGGACCACACAGAGGATCACCTGGAGCATCACCTAGAGGCCCACCACCACATAATCATCCCATTATGGGAGGACCATCATCACCTTTTCATCAATCAGTTTATGGTACTGATGGTACTCAAATGCCATATCCATACTACCAGTATCTGCAACCAAACCGACAGTTTGCCTTTCTATCTACGCTCGATATGCTAGACCTGTAATGTTTGACTAATGACCCCATACAACAAGATCCTTTGTGACCACTAATTTTGGTTAAATTGCCTTCATACATACCTAAATTTGATGGTAAATCTGGTGATATCTAAAGAACCATGTGATGACTTATCGCTTGTGGTGTTCCTCCAACTTTCTCATGGATGATTCTATCCATTTGAGACTCTTTCAAAGGACTCTCACCAGATCTGCCGTGAAATGGTACATTGAATTACCATCACATTATTTTATGGACTTTTGATCCCTAGATATGGCCTTTTTAACACATTTTCAATTACCCGTCCGCTATGGAACCAAGACGGATCTACTAACCTATCTTCGACAATCAACCTCTACTCATATTTTCGATCATATTCATGAATGGTAGAGGAGAAATAGATTGATAAAAGGTCCCGTTCCAGACCAATTACTTGTTGATTGGTTCACTAAATCATTATTTCCCATCATTGTCAAGGATGTAGCTATGGGTGGAGTAGTTACTAAAGAACAAGCCATTGCATACGCTCAGTATCTAGACCTCGTCTATGCTTGATCTGGCACATATTATGACATAATTTTGAATGCTCCCCGCCCTACTACTGACCTAGCTCAATTAAACATGTGACCACATGTTGACAATGTGGCGGGTTCTGTTCAAACCCAACCTACATCCCAATCAACTGCATCTTCGATTCCATCAACCTCAAATCCAACTTCAAAGCATGCTGGCCAAAAGTTCACGCAGTCATATCTTCATGCTCAAATCATTGAAGTAAATTTAGTTCAGTCAAACTCATCTCAAAAGACCGACGGTAAGAAGGAGACCAAAGGAAAATATAAAAAGTATTCCAACCAGCAGGACAATAAACCCTACCATGAAATGACCGATGCCAACCCAAAGCGAAAGGTGAAGTATCCATGTTTAATGTGCGGGGAAGACCACTTCACAAGGGAGTGCCCTCGTCGAGAAGAAGTTCAAAAATTCCTAAAAGGGAACTCTCAACCTATCATCCTAACAGACCCCTTCCCCCCACCACAATAGCAGCTTGTTATCCAACAACAACCCACCCCACAAGGATAATCATCTACAATTGCGCATGTGCTTATGATGTGTAGTGAAACGACCGGTTTGGCTACTAGAACAAAGACATATGATTCCTCTCCAAATAGGCAGATGAACACAAACAATGTTTAAAAATACTCCATTCCTAGAACTACCACTCCTCAAGATCCTCTCACTATTGAGAAACCCTCTTTGGATACGTTTTTGCGCCCAATGAAAAGTACAATTTGAAAGACCAATTTCAACCCTAAATCCCAGGCTACCCAAAACTACAACATCGTTGAAGATCTGTCCCAAGCCCCTTGTGCAATGTTGGCCCTTGGATCATCACAACATTGTCCTACACAGTGTAAGAACCTATTATTGATTATTGGAGGGGTTTACCTGGATATGTCTAATGTCATTATGTTTAAGCTTGAGTACCTCAAGTTGAGACTTTCCCACCAACTCGCCTTTCAAATTAATACTAACGTTGCAGTGAAAAGCATCCATTGAACCATTATAGATGAAGGAGATTCAACTTTCTTCATGTCCTTGTCACGTTGGAGAGACATTGGGTCTCTCGAGATAAATCGATCTCCCACTACCCTCAAAGCATTTGACGGACGCGGATTTCAACCACATGGCTTGTTGCAAACATTGGCTCTTGAGTTAGGAGGAAAAATGTTTCCATTCAAGTGGAAGTAATTGACGCACCTTTAGATTACAATCTGTTGCTGGGACGAAACTAATTTTATGCCATGACCGCCATAGCCTCGTCAAAATTCCACGTTTTACAGTTTCCCCATAAAGGGAAGATCATTACGATCGATCAATTAGATTTATTTTCAACAAATACTAACTCTCACTCGACAAATAATGCCCCTCTTTTAGGGCAAGCCACGCCTAGTTATGAGAGTGTAGGGGTCAAAATCCTAAAAGATTCATCTCTAATGGGAATTTTTCTGATACGCGACTATCCATTGCTTATCGCCATGGTAAACCTGATCTCTTCCTTGGTTCTACACCCCTCTAACTCACCCGATCCTTGGATTGTTCCTAGCTTGTCAGAACTTGAATCAATTGGAGATGAGATGATCCTCAGCCCAACTGAGGCTACGTACCACACCATTCAATCGGTAACCAATTCTCCTATGTCTGATGACCATACTTCAATGGCATCTAATCCTTACTATCTACCATCTTAGCTCAGCTCTTCTTCACCATCGTTGGATTCTCTTCTTCAAACTTTCCCCTCTGATGAGTCCATCAGAGAAATGATGAGATTAGATGAGTTTCCCTGGGAAGAACACCCCCACAGGCCATCTTTCCCTCCTCCTTTGGATATGGTGGAGAACAACATTTAGACCATTATTTCACTAGATGTTATAGTAAACCCTGAGTCTCCTATCCTCACACAAGGTACGACGATTGAAGGAAATTTGGCAAACATTACACCTACCATCCCCATTGACATTTCGGTGAAACATGGTCTCATGGAACACATTTTTACTGGCCAAATTGTTCTCTTGAAGAAATTGAAGCTTATAAGGCATTATTCAAACAATTATATGACGTATTTGCGTGGAGATATGAAGAAATGTCAGGTATTGACCCCGCTATAGTCGTCCTCATAATTAAGACTTATCTTGGGACAAAACCTGTCTAGTAGAAACTCTAATCAATGCACCCTCGAAAGACTGCTGCTATCAAATCATAAATTGAAAAGCTCCTGAGAGTCAGTTTCATTTACCCTGTCCCCTTGACAGATTGGGTCTCTAATACCGTTCCTGTTGTGAAAAAACAAGGAACTATTAGAGTCTATGTTGATTATAGGGATTTAAACAAAGCTTGTCCGAAGGACAACTACCCAACTCCCTTTATTGTCCAAATCATCAATAACTATGCTGGTATTGCCATCTTTTCAGTCATGGATGGATTCTACGGCTACAGTCAGATCTAGATTCACCCAACATACCAGCTTAAGACCGCTTTCACCTTCCCTTGGAGAACATTTGCTTATCGCAAAATCCCTTTTGGCCTAAAGAATGTTGGTGCTACATTCCAGTGGGCCATGTCGTATGCCTTTCATGACATTAAAGACATAGTGGACCTTTACCTTGACGACCCACCAACTCAGTCACATCATCATGAGTTCCATATTTACCACTTAACGACAATTTTCCTCCGATGTCGTCGTTATAATATCCAACTTAATCCTCACAAATGATTTTTTTGTGTTGAAGTCGGGCAGCTTCTTGGATTCATTGTTTCAAAAAATAGAATCCGCATTCATCCCCTTAAGGTGGAAGCCATTTTATCCCTACCACCTCCCACCAACTTTATAGAACTTCAGAGTTTGCAAGGGAAGACAAACTTTTTGCGCAATTTTGTTTGTAATTATGCGGAGAAAACACATGGTTTTCTGCGATTGCTTAGAAAAGGAACACCCTTTATTTGGAATGATTATGATCAACAAGCATTTGACAACCTCAAACATGTCATAACACATGCAAACATATTGCAACCGCTTAATTACACCTAGGATTATCTCCTTTGTCTCGCAACTTTTGTCTCTACCATTGGCATGGTTCTAGTACAAGAAGATAGGAACAACCAAGAGCATGTGATATTTTATGCCAGTAAGAATATTGATGACTCTGCAACATGCTATTCAGATGTTGAGAAGCTAGCTCTGGAAACAGTTATTGTTGTCCAGAGATTTCAACACGATATTCTACTTTGTACCATGACTGTTTTAGTAGACTCTAAGACAATGCATTACATCTTGACTCGTCAACCATTAGGGGGGAAGTATTCCTATTGGATAGTTATCCTACATAAATTAGACTTAGAATTCTCTAAGTCCAGTTCCAAAAAAGCATTGGTTTTTGCAGAACTTATGTATGAACTTACTTGTGCTTCCCAAGAGCCCAAGTTAAATGGACTCTCTTCCTCATGAGTTACTGATTCCTAATCAGCACCTCTGACCCGTGGTATTGAGATATCTCATTGTATCTCCAAACCCAATGCTTCCGTCAAAATTTATCTCATGATTACCATTGTCACATTCGCCATCATGCGAAGTTTTACATCATAGTAGGTGATACTCTATATCATCGGGGTATTGACTTGATTTTATGATGATGTTTGACCCATGAAGAGGCCGAGAATACCTTGAATGACTGCCACTCTGGGGCATGTGGTGGTCATCTTTCTTGGATGGCTACTACCTAGAAAATACTACGGGAAAGATATTCTAGACATTAATTTTTAAATATTATATCGAGCTCGTCAAGAAATGCCCTCCATGTCATATTTTTCAATCCAAAAAGCGGACGCATCTTACCATGCTTTGTTAGCTGGAATATTTCACCTTCTACAGACAGTAAGGTGTTCCACTGGTCCAAATGGTTCAGACCCAGAACAAATGAACAACAAAGGTTGAAGACCCTCCCTGGATACCGTAGATACTTGGAATGTGATGCTTCGATAGTAACCCTATGTACCTGCAATCAAATTAAACACGCAAACACATCAAAGCTGCCAAAATATAATCTACTGATCCATGTTAGTGACTAAGGAATCTAACAACATACATGTGAAATCAAACAACGACAGTAATGTGGGATGGAAATCAGCTTTGCTTTAAGATAAAATGGTGAAGTTTACAACCAATTAAGCCTTAGTGTTGACATGCATCTCCATGAAACCAAACACTCTCATCCCCATAAGCTCCAACTTCTTGCTCTCTATGCTCTCCAATGGCTTGGGCCAAGTAATCAATCCAACAACATAACAATACCTTAAGAGTTCTCCCCTTCAACCATGGACATGAGCTTGTATTTATAAGGCTCAATGGATAGGGATGGTTGAGAGATTTGTGGATGAGGTGGCTTATAAGATCCTAGAATGGGGGATCTCAAGCTCAACTAACCCACAATGATAGGGATAAGGGAGGACACGAGGCTCATCATCTAGAAGCCTCGAGAATCTTCTCTTTTTCCCATTTTACCCAGGGTACTGCATTTCTCCTTCTATGATAGAGCGGTTCAAGTAAGAAATGCTTATGGACTAAGGGTCATAAGCGGTGGCACTGCTTTTGGATAACAAAGGATAGGCAGTGTGAGCAAGGTACCACTCATGGACAAAGGGGAAAGCGCAGTGCTGAGCATTTTAATGAAAGATTGACAAAATGGTATGAGTTTCCACTCCAAGTGCTGGGATTCAGGGCAAGTAGGTATGTCAAAGGTCTTATCACATGATGGTGACAGGATTTTGGTATAATAGGATGCCCCCCAAAGCATGAGTCTTAGAGGGATACGATAAAGGAGAGCTTTGAGAGAACAAGTCGTCGCTACGAGGTGAAAATTCCAACTCGATCGGAGCATGTTGTCAAGTAGGCATCTGTAGTACATCAGTATGTTGACTCATAGACACAAGTAACCAACTCATGGCTGCAGACCGATACAAGGCAAATCCATGAGAGGAATAAACAAGCATGGCTACTAGAAAACAGCGTAGATCCATGTGATAGAGGACTCAAACTTGGACATAGCTACCAGACATACAATGTAGATATATGTCATACAAACACAAATTTGAGCATAGCCATGACCATACAAATGTGGATCCATGCTAGATATACAAAACTCCATCGCAACCTGGGGAAAAGCAATGAGCGCTTTAAACAAATACCTAGGGTCTTCGTCTCGTCTTCCATAAAGTATGATTCTATCCATGTGATTACAATGATCTGAAGTTGGACATGGTAGAAACCACTTGATTACCAGCCAATGATGTGAACCGTTAACAAGTGCGAGGGAGATCACCATTAATGTCAATGATTCCCAAGGTACCCTAGTACAATCTACTGAGTGTGAATAGATGTCCTGATGTCAAACACCCAGTCGATTCTATCGATCAAAGGTCAATGATGTGAACCTATGTCGAGATTGAGAGAATCTGTCATTAAGGCATACAGATCTCAAAGTACTAAATATTGTTTCTAAGACTATTTCCCGGATGATGAGCTGATGTTGACAGGAAAAGTCTCGTCGAAGGAGGGCCATGATGAGTCCCACATCGACGACACGAAACTCAGAACATAGTTCTGGAATGATGTGAATTCAGTAACCATAAGACTGACACAAATATTGTGTAGACTGCAGAGGTGAAACTTCTTCAAATCCCCTTTGAACATCGGGTGGCACGACAAAAGACTTGGCAGCATGACTGGATGGGACGAACACACAATGTGACAGTGGACAATGCATTCTTTTGAGAGACTCAAAGGATTGACATGACTCATGAAAGTGGATTGTTACTGATATCAGCTGAATACCCAATTGACTGACATGATGTGCAGACAAGTGCCATGTTCAAAGGTAATGATAGACAACTTCCATTTATTTGCAAAATGATTCCCTTCCCATTTCCCCCATCATGATCGATGAGTGCCTCTTTTTAGTTTCACGACTTCAAAGAGGTTAATAAACACTCGGTATAGCTTGTCGGAAGACAAGTCCAGACTCATATGTTTTACGAACCTGAGAGAGGAGGGGTTCCTTCCCAAAACGGGTCTCTCAATGTTTAATTTAATGAGTCCAATGAGAGAAAACTCGGTATCATTCATGTTTAGAGAGTCTGAACGATTACAGAAGAAGACTCCAAAAAGGGTCCTTTTTCGTATGATTTAGTCTCTAAGGCCCGAAAAAGTGTAAAATCATACCTTAGAGAACTCTTCCAGTCATGATTGGCTGGAGTGTTCCTTTTTCGTAAATAGTCTATCCGAACCGAAAAAGAGATAACCTACCATCGGAGAGATGACTCTTCAAATAATTTTACGAGCGTGAAGAAGACAAGATCGATCAACAATATTTTCACATTTTAAGAGTCCGAAAAAGAGTTTAAAGAAGACTCTATTAACCTTTTTCATATTTGAATCCAGAGCATGAAAAAGTAACAAACTAAGCTCAAATCACTTTTCATGTTTTAACCAGAGCACAAAAAATGAAAAGTAAGCTCAACACCATCTTAATGTTTTTAACGAGCTCGAAGATCAGTTGAAAGAATGCTCAGGGATTTGTTTCATTTTTACGCAAGCTTGAAACCAATGGGTAAACTATGCTTGAAAAATCCCATTAACATGGTATACAAAGGTTGGAATCCTGCCCCCAACATTATTGCTAGCGAAGCTTACCCCTAGCATGGTTGCTAGCAGCTTGACTTGCCCCCAAGCTTCGTTTCATTTGACGATTCTTCTTCCATACCCAACCTAAAAACTTGGTTACTAATGTGAAAATGTTCACCAAGGGGGTAGGAAGAATGAGAATCAAGAAGGTGAAAAGAAGGTTCAAGTTCTAACACTAAAGGGAAGACTCAAATCAAGGGAAGGGGATCTGTTTTATTTTTACACAAGCTCGAAACAGAAGGTAACTATGCTTGGAACATGGTTTCATTTTTATGCAAGCTTAAAACCAAAAGGTAAACTATGCTTAAGGAAATCCATTTCATTTTTTAATGAGCTAGACATAGAATGGGAACTTTGCTCATAGGCATCTGTTTCATTTTTTAACGAGCTTGACACAGAATGGGAACTTTGCTCAAAGGAATGGTTTCATTTTTATGCAAGCTTGAAACCAAAAGGTAAACTATGCTTGAGGAGTGGTTTTATTTTTTAATGAGCTTGAAACCAAAAGGTAAACTATGCTCGTGGAGTGGTTTTATTTTTTAACGAGCTTGAAACCAAAAGGTAAACTATGCTCGCAAACCTGCTCCTACCGAACATGATATCCAAAGGTTGGTAGGTTGCTCCCATTTCAAAAAAGATAGCGGCTTAGCTCCATTATGATATCCATAGACTAGAGCCATGCCCCCCATTTTACCTATGATGGGAAGAAGCTAAATAGAATAAGGGGAAGGAACCACAAGAACATGCGCACATTCAAGGCAGTCTGATTACTAGGAGTAATGCGATGGTCAGGTGTAACAAAAGAAAGCTGATCAATGGTCACAATCTTCCCATCATGGGGAAAATGCATAACTCTAAAGAGTGTGGACACTACGGCTTCCATGGCATAAACATAATCACATCCAAGGAGCAAATTAAAATCTAAAGGACCTTGGACCACCATAACATCAATACAAACAGTTTTCCCTCCTAATGTAATAGGCAAGAAAGGAAGGGTCCCTAAAGGTTCAGTAGGTCTTCGATTAAAAGCCAGTATCTGATCGGTGGATGGCACAAGTTGAGGTGAACCTAAAGCTTTCCAAGCAATTAAGGATAGAATACTAACAGAAGCCTCTTCGTCAACAATAGTGCGAAGTACCCGCCTAACAGTAACATTCATAACTATCTGGAAAGGAACACTCGAATGAAGACGAGACTCTGTTAGGTTTCTCTAGTTAAAGGAAATAGCCTCATTACTTGGAGAGGGTTCTATCAAAATAGACAAAATTTCCCCTTGTCGAGAACAATAAGAATGAAGCATAAACAATTCAGCAGGTTTTGGTTCATTCTTTACTGGAAGAGAAGAACAAGACGAAGATTTGGTCAAAGAGACTACTTCAATCTTAAAACTCTCTGATGAAAGAGTGGGATCGGGTGGAGATGATGTTGACTCAACCACTTCACTCTCTGAAGGACGAGTGGGATCAATTATATATGAAGCTGAATAGATTGGTCAGCCAGCGAGGAATCGAGGGATAAATTACTATCACTTGTTGGAATCACTTGTTGATGATCAGTAATATTTTCCAACCAACGCGAAGCTTCATCCATGCATGGAGAAAGAAAAGTACGATGCATAGCCTTGCATATCAAACAAGGATACAAGAATTTACCCTTACAACCTTTTACCAATGGGTCACTGGTTGAGGGATTGTCGTCAACATGATGATCAGAGGTTGATGACAAAGATGGTTTGGACTGTTTAGACCACTCTTCTTGTACACGGGAGAGACTGGGACACTCCTTAAGAAGGTGCCCCCACTTGCAAAGCTTATAAGGGAACTTGGGTTTTTCGGGTGTTCTCTTAGAACGGGCACCATTAAGAGCAGATGGTTGCTACTTTTTCTCTTTCTTATCCTTCTTCTTTTTACCCTTCCCTTTCTTCTTCTTCTTATCCACATGACTACTAACTGTAGAGCTTTGGTCAAGCGAAGAAGAAGAAAGGGATGAAGCCACAACCAACGAAGAAGGAGAAGGATTAGGTTGAGGTCGATCCTCTCTCAGATGAGAGGTGACATTTGAGACATTAGATGTAACAGGAATTACCGGATTAAACAGCCAGACCGGTAATCCTATATGTTATCTCCCAAAATAAATTTATTTTGATAGTATGAAGAATTTAACTCATGTGATGAAAGACACAAATATCATTGATAGTTTGAAAGCCTCTATTTTTTTATTTGGGTAAAAATTTCACAAGTTGTAGCTTTTGGTGGCTTGGACGAGGATCAGAACATCTCATTAGCCATTGAAATATGGAAGATAAATAACAGGTGGAAGACCCCTTCGGCGGTTAGGCGTATTGCTAAACTTTTTATTGCCATCAGAACATTTTTAAACAGTGATCGGAGGTGTAGTCCTCTATTATGCCGACATTTTGGAGTTTTAGTTCACTGTGGTGCTGCCACTATGGAGAATATAGTGATTGAAAGTTTTGATGGTTTGTGGTTTGTAGTTTCGATCATCGACATTTTGGAGTTTTAGTTCACTGTGGCACCGCCACTGCGGAGAATATAGTGACTGAAACTTCTGATGGTTAGTAGTTTGGAGTTCCAATTGTCGATGTTTCGGAGATTTAGTCCTCTATGTCACCGCCACTATGGAGGGTCTAGTGGTTTGAAGTTCCGACGCACTAGTGGCTTGATGTTCCGATCACCGATCGTTAGTGGTTTGATATGCCGACACTGCAGCAGCGTTTCGGTCTCAGGCGCTGATGGGTTAGAGGAAACGGCTTTTGATCCCCAATGCTGAGAAGATTAGTAGTTGGAACCTCCGACAATGCAGCAGCATTCATCTTTGGGGCATCGATGTGCTAGAAGACAGAGCTTCTGATCAGCGACCGCGACAGTAAGGTAGAAAAATCTGACGGATTAAACAGGAAAGGTCACTTCAGTTAAACACTAAGACACTGGCTGTTGGCGGCAATTTCACACTGAACCAGCAGTGGTGATTATAAACAACCACTTCGGTTATTGAAAGTTCACCAAGTGAACTAGATATTCACAATAGATAGACAAATAGTTAGCGAGGGTTTGAAGCCTTAATCTTAGAAAACTATCACTTTCAAGTATTTTTTGTGTAAACAGATCGGATTTTGAGGATCTATCATTTTTGTAGAAGGCTATAAAGCCCATGATTGATTTTATAATAAGGGTTCAACTTCAGGGATTTGCAAGCCTATTCTATTATCAAGCGTCTCATCTTGTTCATTCTAAATATAAGCTCTTTTGTCATGATTTGTTCAGCCATCGTCTTTATCTTTGCTGTACTTATGCCTGAATGTGCATTTAGGTGATTTTCAAGTTGATTAATAGCTAATAGTTGTCATCCTATTGGTGAGTTAATGTGATTTGATTTATAAGTACCATCCTTGTTAGGACTTAGCCATTTATATGCATCTGTTTTGTATGTAAGTCAGCCAGCTTGATGAGTTCTCCATTCCTGCACCTTTTTGTCAAAATACCGAACAAGTTGTAACTAAAAGCCTTGTAATTGAGTGATCTTCATGCATGTCTTGAGAGTGGAAGGTTATGTAGGTCATCTGACTTGATCCATATCAAAAAACCCTAAAAACATTTTAAGTTACCAGGCATCCTCAAGCTACAACCTAGAGGAGTTTCCTGGAATGATAACAAATTGGTGTCGTTTCCGGGGAGAGGAGATTGAAGCTCAGCTTCCCTAGGAGACGACATAGATCCATGCTTTGATGATAGACAAAGCTCTATTATGGTTGTAATCATCTATCTGGTGACTCCATTGATATAAGGTGGTTTCAAGAAGACCAAGTACCAGAGCAAACCCTAAGGGGCCACCAGCAACACTAGTTTCAGATCTAGAAGAAATTTTGAGGAAAGCTAGGGCTTTACTAAGACAGACCAGTAGTGCTACACAAAAAGCTACATCATGTATTTCAAGAAATCTTTCTGCTATTATTTCTTCTGTTGAAGTTCTTAATTCCCAGGAATTGTTAGATACATCAAAAAAATCTAGGGGTTGGGCATCTTCAAGCACTGCTGCTCGTGAAGATCCAATCCCTGGTGACTCCACTGGGATAAGTATACCATCACCTTCTCAGCAAATATCTTGATCAGTGCTGCCTTCCACATCCATGTCCATACCCATTTCCAATATGGCTACCCCTCAATTAACCAATATGGAAAGAATCCTGGTAGCTAGGTATGCACCCCTAATTTTGCCAAATCCTCTTGTAGGCATGCCTACTGGGGATTACCTCAAGTATATGCCTAAGTTTATAGGGGAAGGGGATTTCACTGCTGAAGAACATCTAGAGGCTTTTTATAGCTATGTGGAAAATATTAATATAGAACAAGAAGATGTATGGACCATGGTTTTTATGCAAAGCCTAGATGGCCAGGCTAGAAAGTGGTTTAAGGAACTGCCTGCTGGGTCAGTGGCAGACATGGAGGCCCTAGATGACATTTTCCTAAAGCATTGGGGAGAGAGGAGAGACCACCTCTACTACATCACAGAATTCAACAACTTGAAAAGAGAAAATGGGGAGTCTGTCTCAAACTTTACCAAGAGATTCAACAACATGTACAGCAAGATCCCCACTGAGATTAAGCCCACCGATACCTCAACTATGATAACTTATGCAAATGCCTTTGAATTTGACTTCTACCTACTTCTCAGAGAAAGGAGGTCTGCCTCCTTATCACTCATACAGGATGCTTCCTTGGAGGTAGATTCAAACATTCCGGCATCTCAGAAGGTCAAAGGGAAGATAGACAGGAAAAAGCAGCCATCAGACTATAGTGGGGCTTCTGCATCAGAGAACAAGATTCACAAAATGACCAAACTTTTAGATAACCTGACTCCTGAAATGTCTAAGTTGAAGGACAAAGGACATCCACCCTTGAGAGGTAAAGGGCCAAGTGACTTTGCTCCCCGAAACCCAAATTTTGTTCCTTATAGAAGAGGAAACCCCCTAGTTTAGATTCTCAGAAGGGAGAGAAATCAAGGGGAAGACCAGAGGATAAGAGCTCCATTTCAAAATGCTGTATTAGAAGATGAGCCCGAATTCATTGAAGAAGAAGGAGAAGTGGAAGACAATATCCACTGCATGGAGGATGAGGTGGACTATTCTTTTCTGACACAGACAGAATATGAGGAAGCCCTGATTGATGAGCAGACCATCAAAGAGGCTGTCTATCATGCTGATGGTCAGGGAGGTTACCAAATGAGATCTAGGCTGGTTTCTCCCCTCAAGAAGAATGTTGTACCTATCAAGCAGCTTGTTGCACCAGCTAGAAAGGTTGTTGTTTTACCAAAAAAGGTGGTTGTCCCATCCAAAGCTTTGCAGAAACCAGCACCTTTAGCCACACCTAATCAAGTCCAGCCCAAACCTACTGCTCATGAGGTAAGGTTTCCAGATAGGCTGCATTTTTCTTTCAGCCTTGAGTTTGAAATTCAAAAATTCAAAAATCCCTTTCCCTCTAATTGAGATAATGAAAAATGATGCCTTCAAGTCCTCCATTCTGAATTCCCTTCAGCCTAAGGTGCACATTGACACTGACTTCGTGAAGTTGCAATATGACAAGCCTATCATGATCCTAGGCCCCATGATCGAAGACCTAAAGGACGCCTGCCCACCATTCTATATATCCTTGAATATCCATGATAAAATCCTCCATAACTGTCTGCTGGATTCAGGAGCCTCTCATAACCTAATGCCAAAGGCTGTGATGGATGAGATTGGCCTCAGCATCACCAATCCCTACCATGATTTATTCTCCTTTGACTCCAGGAATTTCAAGTGCTTGGGCCTTATCAAAGACCTTGCTGTAAACTTAACTCAGCTACCTTTGAAAAGAGTAATGATGGACATCGTAGTGGCTAATATTCCTCCAAAATTCGGCCTCTTGCTGTCACGGTCATGGAGCAAAAGACTAGGCAGCACCCTTTAGATGGATCTGACATATGCCACCATTCCCATGTTTGGAGGGGAGGCTAAGACGCTGTATAGGGAAAATCAGCTAGCATACATTATAAGCAAGGAGAGCCACTCGGTGAATCACCCCATCTATGCAGTAGACACCGATTTTGGGTCTTGCATTTTGCAAATAGATGATAATCAGTAAATATCAGTTCAGCTCACTAAGCCCACCCATCAATAGCCCAAAGAAGTCACAACAGTGATCTGGACCATGTATTTTGATGGGGCTAGTGCTCAAAGCTCAGCAGGCGCGGGTGTAGTATTGATCTGCCCATCTAAGGAAAACATTCACCTGTCTTATAAGCTTGATTTCAAAACCATGAACAATATAGCAGAATATGAAGCCTTGCTGCTAGGAGTTAAAGCTGCCAA
The DNA here is from genome assembly GCA_001517045.1 of Pseudotsuga menziesii. Classification (NCBI taxonomy): domain Eukaryota; kingdom Viridiplantae; phylum Streptophyta; class Pinopsida; order Pinales; family Pinaceae; genus Pseudotsuga; species Pseudotsuga menziesii. Next base: position 428,708 of record LPNX010101065.1, on the reverse strand, counting down.
GGAGATGGGGATCATGTGCGTGAAGATTTTTGGGGACACAGACCTCATCATACAGTAGTTCAACAACACTTTTCAGACAAAGAATATCAGACTAAAGGCCTACAGGGATGAGGTATGGAAACTTAGAGACTCATTTATGTTTTTTGAACTGTCATATATTCCCAGGGATTTGAATCACCTGGTTGATTCCCTAGCTGTCTCTGCAAGTCTGTTTATTCCTCCTTTGCCCCGTAAACTTAGCTATGATGTTCATGTCAAGTACAGACCCTCTCTGCTAGATAATGTAAAATTCTGGAGGGTGTTCGAGAATGATGATGAGCTTAGTAAATTCCTTCAGTTAGTAGATGAATTCTCTGACATACTCATGGACCAGGAAAACCTTAACATGGAGGAATCAAAACAACTCAAGTTAAAAGATAAAGTGACTAAGTAGAATATTGTCCAATTGCCCAGCAACTACATACCCCAAGGTCTAGTACCATTGGAAGAATTGTTTGATCACAATGACATCCCTTTCAAGCCTGCCAAAAGGGAGCTAGATCCTGCTGTCCAAGAGCAAAACATAGGCAGCCAAAGCCATCCAAAACTGATAAATATATCCATTAGGCTGACTGCTGGACAAAATTTTGAATTTTACAGCTTGATAAAAGAGTTTACTGATGTCTTTGCATGGGAATATAGTGACCTAAAAACATATGACACCAACATCATATAGCACAGGATTCCTTTGGAGAAGGACACCATTCCTTTCAAACAAAAGTTGAGACCCATCAACCCTCTTCTATTACCAGTAATTGAGAAAGAGATCCACAAACTCCTCACAACCAAGATCATAAATCCCCTAAGGTATTCCAAGTGGATTGCAAATCTAGTAGTGGTAAGAAAGAAAAATGGAGAAATCAGGTTGTGTGTGGATTTTAGAAACCTGAACAAATGTTCCAAAAAAGACAACTATCCACTGCCCAAGATGGAACATCTGCTGCAGAAAGTCTTGGGGGCCAGAATCATGTCCTTCCTTGATGGCTTCTCTGGATACAACCAAGTTGCTGTGCACCCAGATGACCAAGAGAATACTGCCTTTACCACCCCCTGGGGCACCTTCATGTACGCTAAAATGTCGTTTGGGCTAATGAATGCTGGGGCTACTTTTCAGAGAGCCATGGACCTAGGTTTTGTAGGGATAAAAGATAAATTTGTGCTGATATATTTGGATGAATTAACAGTTTACTCTCATAGCCATCATGACCACTTGCAGCATTTAAGGAAGGTATTTCTGAAGTGCAGAAGGTATGGAATATCACTGAACCCCAAGAAGTCCCAGTTTGCACTCAATGAAGGAAAGCTCCTTGGCCACATAGTCTCAGCTGAAGGTGTAAAGATTGATCCAATGAGGGTGGAAGCAATCCAAAAACTATCAATACCAAGGTCAAAAAGAGACATTCAGTCCTTTTTAGGAAAGATAAACTTTGTCAGAAGGTTCATTCCAAATTTCTCCGAGCTGCTAAAGCATATAACAGTCATGCTAAAAAAGGATGCAGAAATAAAGTGGACTGACCAAGCAATAAACTCTTTTGAAGACATTAAGAAAGCCATCATGGAGGCCCTAACCCTGATTAGTCCCGACTACACCAAGGGTTTTTACATTTTCTCTTTTGCATCTTATGACACAGTGGCAGCTGTACTATTACAAAAGAATGATGAAGGTCTTGATCATCCAATTGCATTCTTCAGCGGAACCCTAAGAGATGCTGAGCTGAAGTATGAACCAATTGAGAAGCAAGCTTATGCTCTCATAAAATCTTTGAAGACTTTCAGAATCTACATTCTCCATGCAAAGGTCATTACATATGTCCCTTCAGCTGCTGTGAAGGATGTTTTGACTCAGCCTGACATTGATGGGAAGAGAGCTAAGTGGATTGCCAAACTCATTGAGTTTGATGTAGAGGTGAAACCCACCAAGCTGGTAAAGGGATTAGGTCTGGCCAAAGAAAACTGTGAACTAGTGGGAATAGATTTCACATGTGTCAGATGAACAAAGGTGCAGACTATGGTAGTAGCTGAAACATAAGCAAATCAAGATCAGAATAACAGTCCATCAATAGCTGAGAACATATCTTCATGTGAGTGGTACTCAGGTATCATTCAATTTTTGCAAAATTTAGAAGTTCCTCCTAATCTCACTCCTAACCAACCACGATCCCTTAAATTGAAATCTATTAAGTTTTGCATAATTGACAAACTGTACTGGAGGGATCAGTTTGGAATTTTGCTAAGGTGTCTAGATAAAAAGGAAGCAGAGCAGGTCATGCATCACTTTCATTCCAGTACATGTGGAGGCCACCACTACTGGAAAACCACAGCCCACAAGATCTTAAAAGCAGGATACTATTGGCTAGTCCTTTTTCTGATGTATGCACTTTTGTAAGGGCCTATGACCAATGCCAAAGATTTATAGGGAAGCAGCAGCTCAAATCCTTGCCCCTTAGGCCTGTTACAGTGAATGGGCCTTTCCAACAATGAGGTCTGGATTTCATAGGTGAAATAAATCCGTCTTCCAGTGGATAGCATAAATGGATCTTAGTAGCCACTAACTACTTTACCAAATGGATAGAAGCAGTGCCCACTAGAAACACCACTCATCAAGTCATCATGATATTTTTATATGAGAACATCTTCAGTAGGTTTGGTTGCCCAATAAGGTTAGTAACTGATAATGCACTAGCTTTTAAGGCTGGGGCATTAGTGAAAATGTGTGAATCAATGGGTATTCAACTGGTGCACTCCACATCCTATTACCCACAGGGTAATGGCCTGGCTGAGTCATCCAACAAAAGCTTAGTCAGAATCATCAGGAAACTACTAGAGCAAATCAGAAAAGCTGGGATTCAAAGCTTAAGTTTGCTTTATGGGCTGATAGGGTAATAGACAAAAGATCCATAGGGACTTCTCCATTAAAACTAGTTTATGGCATTGAGGCCATCTTTCCTATCCAACTCATCCTTCCAGCGGCAAAGTTCTTTCAGGAAGAGGAGGATGAACCAAATGATATGGTAAGAAGGATGATGGATTTGGTAGAATTACAGCAAATAAGGGAGCAAGTTGTAGGAATATTAGAAGCTCATCAACAGAGGATAAAAGGCATGTTTGACAAAATAGCAAAGACAGACAGCTTCCAGGTCGGAGATTGGGTCCTCAAGTGGGATGCTGTCAGACAGGACAAGGAGAAACATGGAAAATTCGACTCTTTGTGGATCGACCCTTTTATGATAGCCTAGGTACATAAGAATAACACCTTCAAATTGCAGAGTCTGGAAGGTGAAGAGGTATTTGATGGCCCAGTAAATGGGCGTTTCTTGAAGCTCTATTTTATTTAAGGCTCTGAGGCCTTATGATTGTAAATTAGTAGATAGTAGGTTGTTTTGTTTTCAGAATAAACTCCATGCCCAATGGAACAATAAAGGATAGTGTTAAGTTACTTAGTTGCTTTTAGGGAAAGGCATTTCGGTCTGGGTTCTTTGGATCTCATAGGGAGGTTCCCATCCCCAAGTAGGAGCTAGATGTTATCTCACAAAATAAATTTATTTTGATAGTATGAAGAATTTGACTCATGCGATGAAAGATACGAATATCACTGACAGTTTGAAAGCCTCTATTTTTTTATTTGGGTAAAAATTTCACAAGTTGTAGCTTTCAGTGGCTTGGGCATGGATCAGAACATCTCATTAGCCACTGAAAGATGGAAGATAAATAACAGGTGGAAGACCACTTCAACGGTTAGGCATATTGCTAAACTTTTTACTGCCATCGGAACATTTTTAAACAGTGATCGGAGGTGTAGTCCTCTATTACGCCGACATTTCAAAGTTTTAAATCACTGCAGCACCGCCACTGCGGAGAATATAAAGACTGAAAGTTTCGATGGTTTGTAGTATGGAGTTCCGATCGCTGACGTTTCGGATTTTTAGTTCACTACGACGCCGCCACTATGGAGAATATAGTGACTGAAAGTTCTGATGGTTAGTAGTTTGGAGTTCTGATCGTCGACATTTCAGAGATTTAGTCCTCTATGTCGCTACCACTATGGAGGGTCTAGTGGTTTGAATTTTTGACGCACTAGTGGCTTGATGTTTCGATCGCCGATTGTTAGTGGTTTGAGATGCCAACACTGTGGCAGCGTTCTGGTCTCAGGCGCTGATGGGTTAAAGGAAGTAGCATTCGATCGTCGATGCTGAGAAGATTAGTAGTTGGAACCTTCGACAATGCGGCAGCATTCATCTTTGGGGCACCAATGTGCTAGAAGACAGAGATTCCGATTAGCGACCGCGGTAGCAAGGTAGAAAAATCTGGTGGATTAAACTTCAGTTAAACACCGAGACATTGGCTGTTGGTGGCAATTTCACACTGAACTAGTAGTGGTTATTATCAGTGACCACTTCGGTTATTGAAAGTTCACCCAGTGAACTAGATCTTCACAATAGATAAACAAATAGTTAGCGAGGGTTTGAAGCCCTAATCTGAGAAAACTATCACTTTCAAGTATTTTTTGTGTAAACAGATCGGATTTTGAGGATCTGTCATTTTTGTAGAAGGTTATAAAGCCCATGATTGATTTTATAATAAGGGTTCGACTTCAGGTATTTGCAAGCCTATTCTATTATCAAGCATCTCATCTTGTTCATTCTAAATATAAGCACTTTTGTCATGATTTGTTTAGCCATCGTCTTTATATTTGGTGTACTTATGCCTGAATGTGCATTTAGGTGATTTTCAAGTTGATTAATAGCTGATAGCTATCATCCTATTGGTGAGTTAATGTGATTTGATTTATAAGTACCATCCTTGTCAGGATTTATCCATTTATATGCATCTGTTTTGTATATAAGTCCGCCAGCTTGATGAGTTCTCCATCCCTGCACCTTTTTGTCAAAATACTAAACAAGTTGTAACTATAAGCCTTGTAATTGAGTGATATTCATGCATGTCTTGAGAGTGGGAGGTTATGTAGGTCATCTGACTTGATCCATATTAGAAAACCCTAAAAACATTTTAAGTTACCAGGAATCCTCAAGCTACAACCTAGAGGAGTTTCCTGGAGTGATAACACTATAGTTAATCTAGGAAGATTTAGAGTGGCAATAAAGGGAGGACCAATACCTTCACTTGGAGGGAACACAAAAGGTACACCTTGGAAAGGGACCTCTTGATTGGTAGTCCCAGATGTGGATGCCATCTCTAAACTCTCTAGAAACCCCCTAACTACCACGCACAAGCAAGTACTACTCAAACTAAAAGCAACAAGCAAACATGTGAAAGGAGTGGATAAGAGTTAGGAATCTCATAGGATAGGCCAAAAGGATAACTCAGATGGTTTGAGGATTCCTACCCGATATACACAAGGTACGTGGGAGCTCAAATTGGTAGTAGTGTTGTCTAATGCATAACCGTACACAAGGGGCCTTCCAATATACAATCGAGTATATACAATTGAGTACGTGAAGTACCTTTCGATATACCTCAAGGGTACATGAAAGGCTGTTCGATATATCGACGGTACATGGAAGAACCACGTGACTCTCGGGATGTAATGCAAACAAGTAACGACAGCTCCTATGCTTAACGACGCCCGAACACGTCTCTAACTTATCACTCAAATTGCTAAAAGTTTTAACCTAGTACTACTGTTAATTTTATCTTGTGTGTTTAGGTGGAACCGTGGAGAGAAAACTTGAATTTAAAGAAGATGCATACTGATCTATATGATAATGCAAGTTTTCCTCTTCAATGAAATTCTACCTAAGAGAGGGAGAGAGATTTACTTTTCTTCCAAAAAAACGCACACCAAAATGCAAATGCAATTCTATCTTTTCAAAGAAAAGTGAAATATCAATGCACCCCAAATAATCTTCAAAGAAAATAAGAAAGAGATCTAGAGAACATATAACATAAATCAAAATGTTTCCTATCTTTTCATGCTTGAAAAAGACGCGTAAAAACTCAATGGAAAGATGATTTCACTAACATTTCCAAACAGAACTAACTCTAATGCACGCAAAGCTAAAAATAAATATTTCTTCTTAATGAAAGTAAGATCTAGAATCTCGAACAATCATGCACAAAACAAGAAGAAAATCATTCAACAAACTTGCGAATAAAGCAAAAGAGAGAGAATACTAAAACTTCTCTTTGAAACAGACAAGGAAACGAAGAACCAATCTTCCCTACCAAGCACTGAAAAAATCAGCATGCAAAGGAAACAAGAATCGCCCCAAGCAAAGAAAGACTCAAAACAACATGGATCACTCACGTGTTCCAAGTAACAAACCGAAACCTACTCATGAAAATGAAATGTATATTTCCCAATTCCAATGAATAATATCTACAGAAAAGAGCAAGAGGTTTCAAGCAAAGAAAATAATGTAAACTCCAATGCAAGAAACACAAACCCTCTTTGAATGCAGAAAGAATACAACAATCAAAGTGACTTCATAATACAAAGTAAGCCAAAAAACACACAAAAATCAAAATACAAAGTCTGGAACAGGGCCTACCTGGCACCGCGCAGATGAAGCTGCTGATAGGCGGTTTTGAGGCAAAACCGCTTCTTGCTCACTGGATTCACGCGGTGGCACCGCGTATTACTAACTGGGCTCAAGCGGTGGCACCGATCTTTGACAACAGAGCATGTGCGGTTCCCTGTATAAATCCAAAACATCAAGGAGAACGAAAGATCAAGTCAAAAAAAGACCAGATCAAGGTAAAAACTGATAGATTGAGAATAAAAAAAAGCATAAAATGTCAAAATAATTCAGATCTAGACAGATCTGGAAGTTTCAAACCAAAATCCACTAAGTTAGATAGCAGATCTAACTGAAGAGAGTTGGAGAAGGAGCCTGGATTTGGACAAGAGTTGAAGAACTGAGGAAGATCAGATCAACTGATACGTATATTCTTTCCCTAGCGGAGTCACCAGATTTGTTAGCTGGAATATTTCACCTTCCTGATTCTCATTCTTCCTTGGAGTGGAAACTCATACCATTTTGTCAATCTTTCATAAAAATGCTCGGCACCGTGCTTTCCCCTTTGTCCATGAGCGGTACCTTGCTCGCACCGCCTATCCCTTGTTATCCACAAGCGGTGCCACCGCTTATGATCCTTAGTCCATAAGCGTTTCTTCCCTGAACTGCTCTGTCATAGAAGGAGAAACGCGGTACCCTGGGTAAAATGGGAAAAAGAGAAGATTCTCAAGGCTTCTAGATGATGAGCCTCATGTCCTCCCTTATACCTATCATTGTGGGTCAGTTGAGCTCAAGATCCCCCATTCTAGGATCTTAGAAGCCACCTCATCCACAAATATCTCAACCATCCCTATCCATTGAGCCTTATAAATACAAGCTCATGTCCATGGTTGAGGGGGAGAACTCTTAAGGTATTGTTATGTTGTTGGATTGATTACTTGGCCCAAGCCATTGGAGAGCATAGAGAGCAAGAAGTTGGAGCTTATGGGGATGAGAGTGTTTGGTTTCAGGGCAAGTAGGTATGTCAAAGGTCTTATCACATGATGGTGACAAGATTTTGGCATAACATGCTTCATCCCATTATTTTCGTTGGTATCTTTGCCAAATGGGGCATTGATTTCATGCACTATAATCCCAACTCTACTAGGGAGCATGGTTATATCATCGTAGTCGTGGACTACTTTAAAAAATGGGTTGAGGCGATGCCTACATGTAAATAAGAAGGAAACACCATTGCACTCCTCATGTTCAACCACATCATTTCCAAGTTTGATTTCCCGCAATACATAGTCACAAACCACGACTCGCACTTTGAAAATAAAATCCTAACTAAATTAAGTGCTAAGTTAGGTTTTCGTCATGATAACTCAACTATTTACTTCCCTCAAGCGAATGGACAAGTAGAAGCCATTAATAAAGTTTTAAAAACTATGATACGCCGCATGGTGGGAATTCATAAGTCAAATTGGCACCGAATGCTTTTCTCATCTCTATGGGCATATCGAACATTGGTAAAAAAATACTATTGGATTCACAACTTTCCAATTAGTGTATATGGTCTAGAGGCAACTCTACCTATATTGTGCTAATTCCTGTCCTTAAAACTAGCAGTTGAACTATTACCACACACCACGACTGAGGAAGAAAGATTTATTTACTTAGCAAAACTTGATGAAACCCGTTGTGATGTCATGCTTTCCATAAACACATTGTATATAAAACCCACTTTCACCATAAACACATTGTATATTAAACCGATAAAGTCTTTTGTATTCAGCATCATAAAAAGGTTTTACAACAATGTGTTAAGAAAATATTTTGAAGCTCATAAGCTTTCTATCATCACTTGCTCCAAAACGTTGAATCCTATATGCTTTCAGAAAGCACTACATAGATAATGGGCCTACAAGGCTAGTCATAATGATCATGATAGCAGATCACTGCTCAGGCTACTTGACGAAGTAAATGCTTGAGCCTCCCAGGAACCCCTATTGTATGGCGCTAGTACTCTTGGGGAAACTCATCTAGGGATACCTTCGACATCCTAGTGGTAATCATCTCCAAGTTTCGCTCTGTCTCCACCAAGTCCTTTCGCGCATCTGGATCATACATCTCCCTTTCCTTTCCTTGTCTCTAAATAGGGGAGGACCCGGCTGGCCTCATTGGTCCCATATTTGCATTTAGTGTAACATAAGTGATCTTATTACACCAAAAAAATGAGGTATTATCAAAATCATAAAAACTTTGGAAGTGTGAGACTTATTTCCTACCTATGTCACCCCATCCTGATCCCTCTGGGAGTGGTATGTCAAGGTCACCTCAAAAATAGGTACCAACATAAGCATAATCCTTGACCATGAGTAATTGTTAGCCTATCCACCTGAAGAAGGTTGGCCCATAACTATGTATGGGACCATCATGTCGACTGAATAGCTCCATCCACCTCTTCATATGCAACTCCCATGGATATGGTCTATCCACCTATATATGTTGTGGTCAGAAAAGAGGAACCCTCTCCATAAAGAAGGAAACTGATATGGACCCATAGTTGAAATGCTTTATCTTCCCCCATCGGCATCTAGTCAGTTGATTCTTCATAATGCTCAACAAGTTTTCACACCAGTTGAATATTATGGGTTCCATGCACTCTATAACACATAGCATCTGGGATCTAGTAGCTTGATGATGGTCCTTAGTGTATTCCACCCACATTATGGAAAACAAAATGGTCCTTAATGTCACATCACAGACCCTCTTGATTGGGATTTTTCCACTGGCTACACTGGTCCCTAGCTCGCTGTAAGTATCAATCAGAGAGTTGATGTTCTCTTCACCTTCGCTCTACACATAGATGACGGGATGAGTACCTCTCCTTGATGTCCCAAACAAAAAATAAATATCCTCTATTTCCAACCTGAAAATGTTAGTCCCCACTCAAAAATACTGTTCAACTGGATGTTGCATTTTCACTAGGTTCCAATAAAGGAACTTGTGTCCTCATGCTTGGAATAAGAAAAGACTTCACCAATCTGCATTCTCAAAGGGCCAACATGTTATTGGCATAATTCAAACCTTCAATATCATCCATTTCATGACCCCTTTTCCACCATTCCAGCATCCTTGCCGATCAAAACCTACAAAATGGCAAGGTGAAGATTTAGAATGCCTCTCTTTTGCAAATTTTTTGGGATTTTTTGAGGTTTCTATCTTTTAAACACTGTTCCTCCATTGACGTGCCTGGGGTTTACCCATAACATGTGATAGACACTTCTCTCCCTTTCAGGACACACGTGAAGCACCCTCCACGCTATCCCCGAAAGAGGAGGTCGCATCAACCACAAAACCTAGTTTTACCCTAGAATCCATTTCTAAAAAAATCCCCATGACATGATGTTCAAAACAAAAAAATAAAGTAATGCAATGGCGTAGGGTATGAATAGGTTTACTGCAACTAACGGAAGAGAAATTGGTTTCCCGAAGTGCCCACAGTATCCAAAACAAGTAATTTTCTCCAAATGGCTCTTTCACTCTCTTGGTAAAAAACACAATGGTAAAATAAAATTACTCTCACTTGAGTTGAAAACACTTTTTTTTTTACCCCTTTAGATTAAAAAAGGAGAATAAATAATTTTATCTAGTGTTATAGCCATTAACATTAATGTTTGAGATTACATGTCAAATATCATTGGGGAATTGCAACTTGGTCTTCCTCTCACGATTCCACGTCAACTCTTGCACGTAAAACTTTTGAGCCTAGTTTTCACTTTTCATTCTATCATATAAAATATGAAATGTTATTAGAGCTGAATTTTTCTCTTCTTTCATGCTCTGGACCTAAACATGAAAAAGATTCTGAGCGCTCTTTATGTAAGTTTCGTGCTCGTTAAGATCTTAGTAAATCACGTTAATTTTACAATTTGTTTCCCCATACTTGTAAATGAATGGAACAATGTGAGTGATCTTGTTATTCTTCACACTCGATAAATCTTTAGGCGTAAGCTTGTTTCCAAAAGAGCGTTTGTCTGGTGATAGTTTAACCCTTTTTTGGAGCTGGAAAACTAATTACGAAAAAGGAATACGTCAGTTCACCATTGACTGGGAGAGTTCTCCTAGGTATTGTTTTATACTTATTTCGGGCCTTTGAGACTAAACCTACAAAAAAGTCCATTTTGGAGTGTTCTTTAGATCTTTTCAGGCTCCCTAAATGTGAAAAATCACTAAGTTTTCTTTCTTTGGACTCGTAAAACTTGCACATCGAAAGATCCCTTTTGAGAATGAACCCCTCCTTTCTCAGGTTCGCAAAATATGTGAGATCAGACTCGTCCAAAGGACGAGCTATACCGAGCATCTGTTACCCTCCTCGAGCTTGTTAATAAAGAAAGAGGTACTTGCCAAACACGATGGGGAAAAAGGGAAGGGAACATATCTTAATTTGTGCTGGTAGTAGCTTGTTTCACCCCTTGAAGATGGCACATCTTTGTTTTTTCATCCAAACAATTGGGTAATCAACTTGTCTTTAATTCGTATCGATTCCATGAGTCTCGTCACTCCTTTGGGTCATCTAGAGAATGCTTCCATCATGTCGCATTGCATCTTGTTTTTGGTTTCTGTTAGTTGATGCTGCCAAGTCTTTTGTCGTGCCACAAAATTTTCAAGGGTAGTCTCATGTTGAGTCAAAAATTTATACCTCTTTGCCATATTAATCCCTAAACCAATATTTCAACTTGCTTATAGACCTTGTGTCAATTCATATTCATTTGATCTACAACCCAAAATCATCCTTATATATCAGTTTCATGTCGTTGATAGGGGGATCATCATGGCCCTCCTTGGACGAGTCTACCCCTATCGACATCAACACATTTTCCAAGGTTTAGACTTAGAAACTACCATGTACCTTGAAGCCTGTATGCATCAATGGAAAGTATTATCACCTTCAATAGTAGGTTTACCACATTGATCTTTGATTGAATGATTATGAGAATGCTCAACTTCTACTCATTCATTCACATTACTTAGAATGTACCATGATGCCTTGCAATTCATTGTCATTATTGGTGATTCCCCCTTCACTTGTTCATGGTTTTCAGCATTGACTGGTAATCAAGTGGTTCGTACCATGTTTGGCTCCAAAACCTTTTATTCACATGGTTTGGATCGTGTTTGTTTCGATTATGGTTAGAATACCCTTGGGACTCTCTACATTTTGTACCCAAGTTGCGATGGAGATTGATTACGTAGATACACATTGTATTGGTCGGTGGCTATGTTATATCTGTCACATGGATCCACACTGTATTGGTAGGTGGTCGTTTCTATCAGTTTCATAGATCCACACTATATTGGTCAATTGCTATGATTGGCATGGTGATGGGTCCACTATTTGTTTTCAGTGGTCATACTTGTTTTCCCATATTGGCATGGATTTGCAATGTATTGGTCGGCATCCATGCATTAAGTTGGTTATTAGTCTAGTTTAGAGTCATCAAATATTGTTAAAGTTCTCGGTTATGGTTGTCATTTCTCCAACCGATGGTTTCATTCTACCAGCAAGTCACTACAAAGTACATCACCTATCAGTTTCCTCTAGGTTCATACATTGGGGGGGATTATGTTACATGGAATTCTCGTTACCTTGACTAATCCTAAACTACCTCATTACCTCAGTCCCTGAAGTCAATCAATAGATGGACAAATCCTTGTTTCCTCTACTCTAGAGTCACTTTATCTTATGACATCAACACGATTTTCTTACCTATCAATTAGAGTCGAAATCCAGATTCATATTTTGCATTATTTGCATCATGCATCATCCATGCATTTTCCTCTATTCCCCTGCACGCCAACCCATCTAGACATTGGTTGCTCCAATAATACACTGCGTCGACCTTTGTACATGCATAAACATGGGTCTATGAGAAGGTTCTAGATCAGGATCTCATGTGGATAATTCAACATCCCTATAATCCTGGATCTGGCTCACCTTTCACTTTTGTTGGATCACATCCCATCCATTTCCCTTAATCTTCTCAAATCCTCTTATCCATATTGTCCTATAAATTGAAACTATGGGCTATGGGTTTGGGGGGAGAAAGGCTAGAGTAGGTATATGCTGGAGGATTTGGTCCAAACTTCGATTAGAGTGATGTTGCTCATATTTTTGTAAGTGTGACTTATTGGTGGAAAGAGATCATCAGGAAAAGGATACAACGACAAGGTCTCAATAGTTTTACCATTTCATTTTTATTGCTCTTAATACATTTTTATTGCTCATTTTTATTGAATTCTTATGGCAAGAATTATAATGTTTTTTAGCTTATATTTATTGATTGACTTTGCAAATGATGACGATTGGATTTGGAGTTTGTCATGTTCCATTACTTGCAATTCGTTCAGGATCTGATCCTTATGCAGAGATACCAGCCCTACTGCCCCTTTTTCTTACGACGTCGTACTATCAACTGCGGAAGTGACCTCTGGCTTCAATCTTCATCAGCCCTTAGTTAGCTCATGGCATGCGGACTATACATTTGTTGTTCATTGACCTCTCCCAATGACGGTATCAAAATGTCCTTGCTCTCTAAGCTTCTATTTCCTCACCCTAATTCATGTGAGGGCCATACTTATCTTCCATTGTTTAATCATTAGGGCGCTATTCATCTATTTTCAAATATTATTTAATAATAATTTCGGATTTTAAATTAGATAATTTTAAATGCCACTACTTAAAATATACAAATAAATGGCAATTCAATAGCATGAATTGGCATTCAAAAGCATTTTCTTGCATTCCTCCACAACAATAATTTGAAATAAAGAAAAACCAAGGCAGTATATCGAAAAAAACTAATACTATTTTTTTTCTCTGTAATTTTGTAGAAACAGTTGATGAAAATGAAATTATTGCAATTTTTAAACAATATTTTAATAAAAAATACGAAAATATGGAATACAAAATCTGTTTAAATATTAAATGATATATTTAAAAATTAATCTATAAACTGTGTAATATAATGAAGAAGAAAAAATTATTACAATTAACAATGAAAAAATTATTGCAAACAAAGTTACGAATTAAACATACTTGTTCATGATTCCCGACTTCCGCTTTCCGTAGTGTGGAACACGGAAATTAGAATTTACAAGTTCATAATAAAACTATGTATATTTTCAACTTTCGCTTTCCGCAATCTGCATTGCGGAAAGCGAAAATCGGAAAAGTATTTCTCATATTTTTTTCTTATTTCCCGATTTCGGCTTTTGAAAAATTCTTATTAAACAATCTTTTAAAATAAATGAACAATAAATGCATTCAGTCATCTTGATGTTGGATCATATTTAAACTTCATATTTATTAACATAAATAATTGTTATTGGATCTTTAAATAAATTTCATATACCCAAATCAAGCTATTTACGTATATTGGATCTTTAAACTTTTAAGTTTATTAACAGAAATAGTATATTTAGATATATTAGATCTTTAAATTTCATATAATTTTTTTTTTGTAATTCTGTATTGGTATTAATCAACTATACAAAAAAGTACAGAATATGGATAATTATGGTCAAGGGAGAGGGGTGGTCTAACAACCACCCCAATTTGTCAAAAGCAAAAAATTCTACAGTAGTAGTGTAAAGAGCATCAGAACCATACAGCAAATGGAGCATGTTGCCTAGGTAGAGTTTAAACAAAATTACAGAGATATTCAAAAGAGCCACAATAACCCATGTGATATATGGGAGGCTACGTACAAAATTACTATACAGGAATGTTTATGAAGAGACCTTGAAAACTAAAAACCAGCATAAACTTAGAAGTAAACAAAATGAAGCGATATAGAGAGAAACATAATAGAAACAAACTCATGGGTTAGCATCACTGGTAGTGATAGTTGGGTCTTGTATCTCCTGTGTTTCCTCAATGATAGGACAAGGCCCAAAGAGTTTCTCATTTGAAGATGGTACACTAGGCATCACCGGGAGGGGAGTTGTTTTTCCCACGGAAGCATCTTATTCAAGAACTCGTTTGGAAAGTTGGGTAATGGTGGTCAGAATCGAAAAAGGCACCGTAGATGCAGGAGGCATGATAGGAGTCGGGCCGACTTTCATTGAACCAGACAGAGCCATACATACACTACCACTACCCCCATTACCCGTGGAGTCAAGTCCCATGGATAATATTTTCCAGATGGCCATGACATCTCTGTGGGTGATGACCAATTCTAATTCCACAATTTTGGCCTTCTCCTGTGAAATTGAACTGCGAGTATGGTTCCATGTGGCCAGCATTTCCTCCATCAGCAAACCCATCATGTTTTTCATGATCCAATAGTGGTTGGGGTTGCCACCATCAATACCACGAGCAAGGTTGTCATTTACCGGCCTGGTTTCCCAGTCGTCTATTATGGAGCTAACCTGCGAAGAAATCTCATTCGCATAACCATCTACCTTTGTCAAGTGCGCCCCCCTTGCACACGAACGCGACCACTCCCAACACGGCTAGACGTGCCATGCTGCCTGGACATAGACTGATGGTTTAGATGCAGAACAAAACCCAGGAAAGGCAGGTAGGACGGTTTTTGCAACAAAATCTGGGAAGAACAAGAGTGCTCCTAGATCAGAGGATAGTGGAACAACTCGAACGAGAAGAGAAGGATAATAAACAAAATCTAGACCCGAGCACTTAGCCAAGAAATAGCCCAACGGAATGAGGGAGAAGGCTTCATGACCACGCTAAAACTAATAGGAGGCACATCAACCATTAATGGGGAGAAAATATTGTTGTACCACTTCTAGTCCCTAACCAAGCAAAATTGCACTGTAAACAACAAACAAAATGACTGCTGGGTCAAATCCTACCTTAGCTGAGTAGTGATGGTGTCCTCCATTGAAGTCGATACGTGTTGATAGAGCTTCGTCAAGAGGGACCAATTAATGTCATCTTGGAGGAAATGGAAGGGGACAAAGAGGATTAGTCGTACCAACCACCATGGCGATCCCGTGCATAGGAGCATTGTTATGGTAATGATGAGTGTCATCCCCTGTGGGGCCTACTATAGCAGTGGAGGCGCCACTATTCATGATGGAGGTGACTACCAAATCAACTGTGATCCCAGCATTAAAACTCAACTGATGACCAACTTGGCCAGCCTCGAGAGCAAGACCTGCTTCATTAATGCGTAATGAGTGCATGATAGGTGGCAATGTGATGGGATGACAAGTAGAACGTGGTTCTGCCACAATATCCCTGTCTGTTCCATCCTTGCCAGCTTGACTTTCATCATCTACATCTGGGGTTAAACTTCATATTTATTAATAGAAATAATTGTTATTATTCAATCTATAAACTTCATATATGATGCTCAAGAAAAATATAAATCCAATACAATTACAAAAAACTGTTTCTTAGAAAATTTACTTTATAAATTAAAAATTATTAATCTTTAACATGATTAAATTTTAAATGACTTTTTAACTCATTTCTCTAAATAAAATAAAGTCATATAATTTTCAATATATATAAACAAATAAAAAACACATTATATATATTATAAATATTTTTAGTTTATAATATTTATAAATTTTAGTTTATAAATAAACCTCAAAATTGATACGATTTGTAGGAAGAAGAAAAATAACCAGAGAGAAAATGAAATTATTGCAATTTTTAAACAATATTTTAATAAAAATATGAAAATCTGCAATACAGAATCTGTTTAAATATTAAATGATATACTTAAAAAATAATCTATAAAATGTTTAATATAATGAAGAAGAAAAAATGATTACAATTAATAATGAAAAAAATTATTGCAAACAAATTTACGAATTAAACATACTTATTCATGATTCCCGACTTCCGCTTTCCGCAGTGCGAAACACGGAAATCAGAAGTTACAAGTTCGTAATAAAACTTTATGTATTCCCGATTTCCCCTTTCCGCATTTCCTCCCTTTAGTGCAGAAGTCGGAAATCAAAAAACTTAACTTTTGACTTTAGCCTTTTTTGCAATTCCGACTTCCAATTTCCGACGTCAGACTTCAGAAATCGGAAGTTACTTTGAGGATAAACGGAAAACAAAATTGAAAAATAACTAATTCCTAACTAACTGTTTAAGGACACTTCAACACTAAATTGGTATGATTTGCAGGAAGAAGAAAAATAACCAAAGAGAAAATGCAATTATTGCAACTTTTAAATAAGATTTTAATAAAAAATATGAAAATCTGCAATACAGAATTTGTTTAAATATTAAATTATATATTTAAATATTAATCTATAAACAGTGTAATATAATGAAGAAGAAAAAATGATTACAATTAATAATGAAAAAATTATTGCAAACAAATTTACGAATTAAACATACATATTCATGATTCCCGACTTCCTCTTTGTGCAATGCAGAACACGAAAATAGGAAGTTACAAGTTCGTAATAAAACTTTATGTATTCCCAATTTCTACTTTTCGAATTTCTTCCCTTTAGTGTGGAACTCGAGAATCAGAAAACTTAACTTTCAAATTTAGCCTTTTCTGCAATTTTGACTTTCGCTTTCCGATGTTGGACTCTAGAAATCGGAAGTTACTTTGAGGATAAACGAAAAAAGACTGAAAAATAACTGACTCCTAACTAACTGTGTAAGGACACTTAAACACGACGAGTAATGATTTCAAGATAGAACTATTGTAGGATATAACAGATGAAAGAAAACAACCAATTAATGTGCAAACATGCAAATCAAGATTACTTCTTTCCACTTACTTTAGACCAACTTAACAAATAAAATTGCAAAGAACAATGTCCAAAGTGTTAAAGATACACAATAAGTCCAAGAAACCATATTAATTAACAAATCAATATTAGAGATCCATAACCAATTACAAGCAGTATTAATGATCATGTATATCAAATAAAAACATTTACTCGATACACATTCCACATGTCAGTTCAGTAAAGAAAAATCAGTACATGAAATTACGCATTTATAGTAAACCACCAATAATCAGTAAGTCAGATAAATTAGTAGATAGACTGAAATTCATTAAAAACATTCAATGAAGAACCATGGAACATAATATGAAATGACTGTAATTTTATTAATCTGCAAAAATTTACAAAATGCTAAAACCACAAACTTTCCTGTTATGATCTTGGTAGTCCTTTCTCCCATGTAGTGTTAAACTAGTAGCAACAAGGAAGGTCTTCCTACATGCATGTGTTCTTGCATGCAGAAGACTTAAATTAGGAAACCAATTGTATTTAATTTACTTTTCCTAAGTTTACTTTGGAAAATAAATTAAAGTGATCTAAATTAACTTTAGTGAACCACTAGTTAAAGTGAAAGTGAAATTAGGGTTTTTGCTTTACCACTAGTTAAATTGAGAGTGAAACTAGGGTTTTCTCTTTACCTAAAGTTATAAAAGAGAGATCAATTGGTGGAGAGAACACACACTTGTATTCCGATAGAGACAGAATACAGACAGGGAGAGAAATTCAGACAGAGGATTTAGCTAAGAAGACAGAGGAGCGAGCAGCATGATCATCGAGCTTCATACAGCTGGGCTGTACACTCACATAGGAGGGTGTTGAGGTTTAGCTGGGATTTTCCCAGTGATTCTGTCGGGTACTGCATTCACTAGGCTTGGGTGAATTTGCAGTGATTGTAAAATTTCCATATTTTTTCATAATAAAATCTATATCTGACTGCTGCACCGGTTTTCCCGTCTTGGGTTTTTTAGGGGGTTTCCTTACCCAAAATAATAGTGTCAATATTATGATGTGATATTGTGATTTATTTCTCAGTTTTATATTCCACTGCATATTGTAAAAGATATTCACATGTGGTTATCAATTGATATTTTGCATGCATTGTTTAGCCCTAGTTGAATATTAAAGGAAAATTTACATGGTATCAGAGCTCTGGTGAGCTAAAGCTGAGAGATTTGCAGCAGCAGTGATAGATCAGGGGCGGATCTATAGGAAGACACAAACCTAGACTTCGAGATCTAGGGTTTGACAGGTATACTTCACTATGGCCATGCAGTTGAGAGTCAAGGATAGACTCCAGGGTGCTCAGAACTTTCCTACATGGAAAGAGAGGATCACAAGGATCTTGGACGTCAATGATGCTAAGGAGCACATTGACTCCACAAAAGTTGCACCCACAGATATGGCATATCTAATAGCCTGAAAGAAGATTGATTCCAGAGCCATGTTTATTATCAAGGATGGAGTGAAGGACCATATAGTCCCTCACCTTTCTAGTAAGAAGGCCGCATTGGAGATGTGGAAGGCTTTTGAAAGTCGATACCAAAGCAAGAACGAGAACCAGAGGATGGTGTTGCAAGAGAGGATGCACAACACCAAGATGACAAAGGGAGAAGGAGTGGTGCCTTATCTCACGAGGATCACACAGATCAGGGATGAGCTTGGAGCTGTTGGCTCTAAAACTGATGATGAGGAGCTAGTTCGAATAGCCCTCAATGATCTGTCGGACCTCAACTTGTGTGCATTAAAATTTTGTTGTAAAAGAATGCTATCAACAGGTTAATTAATGGAACAACATTAACAGGAATTAAATGCTCAGAATGGAAAACAACACTGATAATAGATGCAAAGAAGAAACACAGAAACAGAGAGTCATAAACAGAAGTTGATAACGGAGTTCACCCCCTCCACTGGGCTATGTCTCCGGGTCCCTCTTCAATGGGTACCGATCCAATTTATCTCTTTGAAATGGTACAAAAATGGTTCTGGAAACAACTTCAGCAACTGTAAATAGAATGTTGTACAAAGTCTTGAAGACCTCTCTTTTGGAAATTACAATTAGCATTCAAAGACATGAAAGCTAAACTATAACAGAGAATGTCGACTTCTACAGTAACAGCATCTGGACACTTCGCAGCAAAAGCTCTCTAAGCTTCTCATAACAGAGAAACGATGCTCTGCGCTCTAAAGCAATCTACGTCTCTCCACTCTGTCTGTCCTCTTCCGTCCCCCTGAACGGTGGCCAGCATCCTCTATTTAAGCGTTTAGCGAGAGGATAAGTAACGGGTTTGATTCGTCCGCTACAGTTGTTATTTTCTTGATTATCGTCACAACCATATGCTAAAACTGAATCATGCCATCCCACCAAGTCACGGCCCAAGCATTATGTTACCACAATGTTCCAGATCCCCGAACCGTTGCCCAACTCCATGCACATGTGCCGACTCACAACATGTTGTAATGACTTGCAACTAGGCTATGCCATGTAACGTAACCGTTTGATGTCACCATCAACTTCGCAGCATAAAAAGTCGCGGTATATAAGGACTTCGCCATATACCCAATCCACTGTCACAGCCCATAAATGTCGCGGTATATAAGGATGTCGTCATATACCCAATCCATTGTCGTAGCCTATAAATGTCGCAGCATGTGAGTAACCTCCATGAACCATTCGATGTTCAAATGGACAGCTCGCAAGCTGCGTGGCCCATACATAATTGTGCGCCCATGCGATAAGCTGCACACCATGCGATAGCTGCGCACCCATGCAATAAGCTGCGCACCATGCGATAACTGCGCGGCTCATATGATAACTGCGCGTTGCCACAAATGTCAAGGGATTTTAGCATATGAGTTAAAACCATCGATTAATGAACCTTGTACCATATTGGATCAGTGTAATTTGAAAGATGAATAATCCACCGGATCACTCAATGGCTTCTCTAAGCTATGGGACACCTTTGTCAAAGGTGTTGTGGCTAGGGAGAAGCTCCCTGATTGGCAAAGACTATGGGATGAATTTGTGTAGGAGGAAACCCACATGATTCAAGGATCAGGCTCATCCAACAATGCCCCATAGATTGTGGATGTGGAGGCTCTAGCCCTTACAGGGAAGATCAAGGGGAAGACAAAGAGGAAGAAGGATGGTAAGAAGAAACTTGATGTGTCAAAGGTCAATTGTTTTATCTGCCACAAGCATGGACACTTTACCTCCCAGTTCCCAAACATGAAGAAGAAGAGTAACACTCAGATGGCTGGATCTACAGAGGTGGATGAGTTCAGCAGGAACTTTGATGAGGTGTTTTGTTTGATAGCTTGCATGGAAAGCACCACAGGGAGAAGCATATGGTACATTGACAGTGGAGCATCTAGCCACATGACTAGACATAAGAGGTTCTTCAAAGAATTGAAGGAGGGTGGAATAGGGATCCACATTGAGCTGGGTGATGATGCGCGGTATCAAGCGCATGGAGTTGGCATTGTTTCATTTGAGAGGGAGTCAGGCAAATACCTCAGTTTTGCTGATGTGTTATATGTTTTAGGACTGACGAAGAACCTTATATCAGTCTCTACTCTGGAGGACAAGGGATATCAAGTGAAGTTCTGTGACCATAGAGTGTATATTAGGCCCGAGGGGTCAGATAGGAGCTTGGATCAGGTGATTGGCAGAAGGAGTGGGAAAGTGTATAGATTACACTTTGAGCCTGCAAAGGCTCTAGTCAGCAGCAACAGCAATAGTTAGGGTGAGTTGTGGAATATGATGATGGCACACTTACACCATGGAGCACTGAAGCATTTGAGACAGGAAGCCATTGGAGTTCTTCAGGTACAGGAGGAAAAGCATAACCACTGCAAGGGTTGTGCTTTGGGGAAGAACATCAGGAAGCCTTTCCCACAGAGTGAGCACAAGTCTAAGGAGCCCTTGGACTTGGTGCATTCGAATGTATGTGGACCTATGAGTGTCCATTCATATAGTGGTTACAGTTACTGCGTAATCTTCATTGATGACTATTCCAGGAAAACCCTGATCTATTTCCTGAAGGCCAAGTCAGAGGTCTTTGAGAGGTTCTGAGAGTTCAAGAATCTTGTGGAGAACCAAACATGAAAGAAGATTCAGGTTTTGAGGACAGACAATGGGGGTGAGTACACTTCCAATGAGTTCATGGAGTATTGTTCGGCTGAGGGGATCAAGAAGGAGCACAATGTGCCCCATACCCCACAACATAATGGAGTTGCAAAGTGGAAGAACAAGACTATGATTGGAGTAGCCAAGGCCATGCTATTTGTTTAGGTATTACCACTATTTCTCTGGGCCGAGGCATACATGACCGCAATATACATTCACAACAGGTGTCCCCACATAGCCTTGGGGAGAAAGACACCAGAGGAGGTCTGCACAGGAACTAAGCCAAATGTGAGTCACATTCGCTTATTTGGCAGTTTCTGCTATTGTCATGTTCATGCTGACAATAGGAAGAAGCTGGAACCTTCTAGAGAGAAGGGCTTACTTGTTGGTTTCACCGGGATTTCAAAGGCATATAGAGTTTACATTCTTGCTCATAGGAGGATCATTGTGAGAAGGGATGTCCAGTTAGATGAGGATAGGTCCTTGCAGAGATCTTTGGACTTACTAGCAGAGCAATAACCAACACAGGAGTAGGGAGTCAAGTTGGAGGAGCCAGATGTACAGGTACAGACACAGAGCACAGGTTCTAGTGGTCAGAGGGAGTCAGGTGGATAGGATCCTTCAAAGATTGACTTGAAGGATAAGCTGCAGCAGGAGATGGATATCCAGCAGTGATAACAGGTTGACACTAGGCCAAGGCCTAAGTGGTTTAGATCCACAGTACAGGATTCTAGGCAGGTAGATCCTCCACATACATCTTTTAGACGGAGTGTACCACCAGAGAGGCTTAGTTATATGGCACTGATGACAGAGTTGATTAACTCTGAACCTTCCAGCTTCATGGAGGCTACACAACATGATGTGTGGTAGGAAGCTATGGTTGAGGAGTATGACTCTATTGTGAAAAAACAGGTATGGGAGGTTGTGCCAAGACCAAAAGGGAAAAAGGTGGCGGGATCCAGATGGATCTACAAGGTGAAGCATGCAACAGACGAAAGTGTGGAGAAGTACAAGGTGCGCTTTGTGGCAAAGGGGTTTTCATAGAAGGAGGGTCTTGATTATGAGGAGACCTTTGCCCCTGCTTCCAGGCATTCTTCCATTCGGAGAATTATCTCACTAGCAGCTGAGATGGGTTGGCATGTCCATCAGATGGACATCAAGACTACCTTCCTCAACATAGTGATAGAGGAGGAGGTGTATATTGAGCAGCTAGAGTGGTTTGATGTGAAGAACAGGTAGACACATGTATGTAGACTGCATCAAGCTCTTTACGGGCTCAAGTAGGCACCTCGAGGATTGATAGTTATCTATGGGAGATGCGATTTCAGCGGATTGAGGCTAACCACAACCTGTACTTCTTGACAGGTGAGGTGCCTCTCATACTGGTCTTATATGTGGATGATCTCTTTTTGACATGAGATGAGAGGCTGATTGGAGACTGTAAGTCCAACCTTGCAGTAGAGTTTGAGATGAAAGACCTTGGGCTGATGCATTACTTTTTGGGCTTGTAGGTTTGGCAAAGAGATGGATGCTTCTTCATTAGACAGGAGAAGTATGCAGTAGAGATCTTGAAGAGATTCAGGATGGAGGATTGCAAGCCTATGGCCATAGCTCTAGTTTCCAACTGGAGGAAGATTGATGCATCAGGATCAAACGAATTTGATCTTACCTTGTATCACCAGCTTATCGGATTGATTATGTATCTGGTCAACTCTCAACCAGACATCATCTTTGTAGTCAACTCTTTGAGTCATTTCATGGTGGACCCTCGGAGAGTGCATTGGATGGCTGCAAAGCACATGCTTCGCTACATCAAAGGTATAGTGGAGTATGGATTGGTTTATGAGCACAAGTGGAGTGTACATTTAGCAGGTTTCACAGATGCTGACTGGGCAGGATGTGTAGAGGACCGAAAGAGTACTTCAAGTTGTTGTCTAAGCATTGGATCAGGGGTTTTCTCTTGGTTCAGCAGGAAGCAAAATTCAGTTGCATTGAGCTCGGTAGAGGTTGAGTACATGGCATCTGACATGGCTGCTTGTGAGGGTATGTGGCTAAGGAAGTTACTTGCATGGTTGTTTGAGTGTGAGCTAGAGGCTACAATAGTTCACTGTGACAATCAGAGTGGCATTAGGCTATCTGAGAATCTAGTGTTCCATGACCGGAGCAAACACATAGACATCAGATACCACTTCTTGAGAGATTGTGTTCAGAGGGGAACCATTTGGTTGGAGTACATACAGACAGATGAGTAAGTGGCAGACATTTTCACCAAGGCACTTTATAGACAGAGTTTTATGAAGTTCAGGGATAAGTTGGGGTTGCTACTGAATCACTTCCTCATTGAGAGGGAGTGTTAAACTAGTAGCAACAAGGAAGGTCTTCCTCCATGCATGTGTTATTGCATGCAGAAGACTTAAATTGAGAAACCAGTTGTATTTAATTTACTTTTCCTAAGTTTACTTTGGAAAATAAATTAAAGTGATCTAAATTAACTTTAGTGAACCACTAGTTAAATTGCAAAATGAAATTAGGGTTTTTTCTTTACCACTAGTTAATTTGAAAGTGAAATTAGGGTTTTTGCTTTACCTAAAGTTATAAAAGAGAGATCAATTGGTGGAGAGAACACACACTTGTATTCCGACAGAGACATGATATAGATAGGGAGAGAAAGTCAGACATAGGATTTAGCTGAGAAGACGAAGGAGCTAGCAGTAAGATCATTGAGCTTCGTACAGCTGGGTCGTACACTCAACAGGAGGGTGTTGAGGTTTAGCTAGGATTTTCCCAGTGATTCTGTCGGGTACTGCATTCTCCAGGTTGTTGAAATATTGTAACTTCAAAGAATATTCTATATGTATCTTTTTGTGGTCCCCGATGGTCCTACCGAGAGAACCACTTGTATTACATTGTACCCCGATGCTCCTAATCGGAAGAACTAATAAGAGTCATGAGGTAATCCCCTCTAATTGTAAAGGTGGGTCATCAGCACCCCAGTGTGGTTACTTGAGCCTACATGTGTAACTCGAGCCTACATGATTTAACTCGAGCCTACATGTCAGATGAGTTAACTTAAGTGAACGGATGAATATAAATAAGAGGTGTAGTGCTCCTCGTTTGAGACACACACACTCTCACTTGTGTAGCGCATTAGTCGAGAAGAGAAGTAGCTGGAGAAGGAGGAGGATCAGGCTTTGATCTCCTTGCTGGTTTTATTTTTTATCTTTTTTTGGGGCATCTGTATTGAGGAAGCTTTTGCTAGGTTTTTCCCTTTAGGGTTTTCCCAGGATAAATCTTTGTGTTCCTTTTTTTTTTGTGCTTGTCTATCTTTCAGTGATCCTGTTTATATGCTTTTGTCATGAAAATGAAATGAAATACTAATGTCTTAGCTAAGCATATGAAAATTTAACACAGGTTTGGGTGAATTTGCAGCTATTGTAAAAGTTCCATATTTTTTCATAATAAAATCTATATCTGACTGCTGCACTGGCTTTCCCATCTTGGGTTTTTCCGAGGGTTTCCATACCCAAAATAATAGTGTCAATATTGTGATGTGATGTTGTGATTTATTTCTCAATTTTATATTCCGTTGCATACTATAAAATATATCCATTTGTGGTTATCATTTGATATTTTGCATGCACTGTTTAGCCCTAGTTGAATATTAAAGGAAAATTTACATGTAGTTTCAAAGACAAATTCCTCCCTTTAAATAATATTACAAATTTTCCAAGAAAATTAAATTCCCAAGACGTGGGATTACAATACCAAACAGTTTCAAGGTTTTCCAAGGATGGAACACCACTTTGCAAGTAGGATCATGAGCTCGCCAATCTCTTGAAAATGGGCATGTCATGTGGATTTCTAGATACAAGACCTTCAGTGGAAGAATGGTTTTCAGATGTACAAGATCTACTGCGAGGATAAGCGCGAAAAAATTCAAAAATAACTGATTCCTAACTAACTGTTTAAGGACACATAAACACGATGAGTAATAACTTCAAAATAGGACTAATGCGGGATGTAAAAGATGAAAGAGAACAACCATTTAATGTGCAAACATGCAAATTAAAACCACTTCTTTCAGCTTAACTTTAGACTAACTTAACAAATAAAATTGCCAACAACTCTGTCTAAAGTGTTAGAGATACGAAATGAGTCCAAGAGACAATATTAATTAACAAATCAATATTAGAGATCAATAACCAATTATCAGCAATGTAAATGATCATGTACACCAAATGAAGACATTCACTCCATACACATTGCACATGTGAGTTCAGTAAACAAAAATCAGGACATGAATCGACACATTTATAGTAAGCCACACATAATTAGCAAGCCGAATAGATTAGGAGATAGACTGAAATTCATTAAAAAAATTCAACGAAGAACCATGAAACATAATATGAAATTACTTTGATTTTATTAATCTGCAAAAAATTACAAAGTTCTAAAACCACATACTTTCCTGTTATGTTCTCGATAGTGCTTTCTCTTGTCTAAACCTTCAGCTTACTCTCTAAAACTCCCCACTATACTTGGGAAATTTCTCCCTATAAATAATATTACAAATTTTGCAAGAAAACAAAATTTCCAAGACATGGGATTACAAAATCAAACAACTTCAAGGTTTTCCAAGGCTGGAACGCCACTTGGAATGTAGGTTCATCAACTCATCAATCTCTTGAAAATGAGCATGTCTAAATGGATTTATGTTTTGCACATTTGAAAGGTGATATGCTTCTTCTTTATTTTGTTCCACTCTTTCAGGTATACTTGTATCAGAGCCATCGAAGAGTAAGGGTTCTCAATCCATCTCTCGATCTCCTACATGGTCAGTTGATTTATCTATTGGATCTGCTCCTTACCTGCATGGAAATGTCGTTCAACCTGTTCCAGCTAAAGTTTTGGTAAAGGCGCCTAAGCAATAAGATCTAACACATGCAATTCAAAATAACCAAGCAAAACTTTAGAAGTTGAACACCTACATTCAAAAGCTGACTATCCTTCTCTTATCATAGCATGCACTGAGTCATAGATATTCTCCCATGTCTCAATTATAACCTCAGTCATTTTGGATTGCACGTTGTCCAAAATTGGCATATCATCTAGCCTATCTAAGATATGCATTTTCCAATCTATCACCTGTTCAAAATACCTATATGCTGCTCTTGTTTGATCATGGTGGGTTTCCAAAGTTTTAGAATGTTTCCCAAATGAATTATATAAACCCTGCATCTTATCAAAACAGGTACATAGAATGACCATGGCCTGGTGAAAATCTTTATGCACTTTGCAGAGTACTTGCTTAAACTCTTCTAGTGTTACATTTGAAAAAGAAGAGGTTGTTGATTCTCTCTAGCCATCCTTTAGCTGTTGCTCAAGGATGACAATCTTTTATGCTTGCTGTTGATTGAGAACGTTTGATTTTCCAAGATAATGTTTGACATCTTCTATCTTCTTCTACCATTTCTTGATTTTGCTCTCATATTATTCTTTCAGTTGCTTAACCTCTTGTGCTTGTTTTCCTCGGCTGCAACTAAGTCCAATATAGTGTTTTGCAATTCTTGTTCCTTATCAGTAAGGATCACACTCAGTTGTGAAACATAGTTGTAATTAGCTCCTGCAAAATCTCCCATAGCAGCTGCTGCATCTAATGCCCCTTGATTTATATCAAGGGTATCTGATTTCTATAAAACCTGACTTAAGGGAGGCATCTGTTTCGTTGAACCCTATCTTATCCTCTTAGCTCCTCTCTTGATCATAGATTTGTCCTTCTAACTCCAGTAGTATTTTCCCATAGATACCACAACATCTTCTCCAAAATATGCCATTCCTTTAGAGGCACAAATGGTTTGTTGTTGAGTGGTAACTAAGGGATCAATTTTTGTCTGGGAAAGAGAAATTTCTGTATTGAGGGATGAGATGTTCATAGGAGAGGTAAAACAAGTAAATGTGAGGGATGAAGAGGAATTGAGTATAGGCATTCCAACTATAGGAGAAAGAGTTGTAGAGATGCAAGGAATGTTTATTTGAGGAAGCTGAGAAAGTGGGAATGTTGGCAGAAGATGAGGTGGTGAATGGGGAGGAGAATAAGTATGAATGGGTGAGTCAACTGGTGAAAAATTAATTTCAGAAAAATATTGTTGGGAAAATGAACCACCTGAAACAAATTTAGAGTCCTCGGGACTAGGAATGGATGATACCAAGGAATTCAAAATACTAACTAGACAAGTGGAAGGACCAATATCTTCCTCAAGGTCACTGTCTATGTCATAAATTCCAACATCAGAGGGAGGCAGAGGATTTACCTGTCGTATGGTAGGGACTTGCACAAGTACCTGTTCTCTTTGAGAAATTTGCAGCAGGGGCACCATCTATTCTTCCTTGGCCTCATGTTGTGACTGGACCTACTAAGAAATGAATTGATTCTTTTGCTTCTTAACCTATGACTCAACCGTTTCTGTGTGAGTTCGCAATTGATAACTAATTTTCTCAAGATTCTTCTTAAACTCTACTCCCTTTTGTAGAGTGTATTCTATTGAGGCATGCTAAACACTGGAAGGACCATCAAGGGTACCTTTACCTTTGTCCTTAGACTCGGTATCAAAATGAGTAGCAGAGCTTGTTGCTTGCTCTTTTCTTCTTTCTCCATGTTTTGCTTTTGAAGGTCATGTTGTATCTTCAGTTTTGTTTCCCTGTAATGAAGAGTATGATCCTTAATGTCCTTTTCGTATTTGTACAGATGAGACTTAACCTCTGAATCATCAATCTTGCTCATTGCCTCTCGAAAATCCACATTGTTCTCAACATAGAATCATCGGGATCATCTTCATGAACATAATGAGACTTAGCACGCTCATGTGCAAAGGGGTTGGCAAGATAAGATTTTGGGTCATGCATCCTCTTGGGTGCCTCTCCCAGATTCATGATAGAAATTTCTTTTCCCAACATAGCTTCATGGGTAAAATTTTGAAGTACAAGGCAATCTAGATTCAAGACAAATTTGGGCCACGCCTTTTTCTTGTGCTTTGTCAAATTGGGAAAAACTCCATCGATAACCATTTGAAACTCAATTTCCTGTAGTACCATAGGATTAGGTACAATTCTTGGTAGCAGATGCATTGTATTGCTGCCCTAAATCCTCATATAAGAGAAATATTCTCTGACATACCAATCACCATGAACTGAAATTAATGCCTTGGCTCTCTAAGAAAATGTCGGAGTGTCAGCGTTGAAAATTTTATGGTACATTGATCCAAGGAATACGTCACAGATCTCGTAAATTCGAGGAACAAAATTTTCCTCCCACATATCAGAAGAATATATGTGCACCGGGGTAGAATTCTTGTTCCAGTTCCAATTTAAATCGGGGAAAGGAGAAGTTGCAGAGAAAGCATCCATCACAAACCTTGACATGTAAAATGCTGGTGTTCAGTTGGTTGAGGTTTTCTGATACTTCTCAATTTCGTCTCGCAAATTCAAAGATAAAACATGTGCCCAATTGAAAGAAACACCTGTAAACAAAATGTGATGAGCGACAAGAACCCACTTAGCTTTGAACAAGGAGCAATTTGTCAACCCATACAAGCGATAACACATAGCTGCTAGTAATGAGAATGGTTCCCTAATCCAGGAATTTGGATAGGCATTAGTGCAGGTTATCAACTATTCCTTAACCAGTTCTGTGTTGTTCATCCAAGACTTGACCACATCTTCGTAGTTGAACCGAGTAATGCCCTCATCAATAAATTTCGATGTCAAAATCTGTCTAGGAGGGCCAAGGGCATAAGCCCTAGCAAATACGTTAGAATGGAACGATGCAACGGGAGTATGGGTATTGTCGTTGAAAGACCATTCGTTAGGGTTTGCATAGTTCAACGCCCAATTAACAAGTTTTGTATAGGGCATGAAAGGGGGTCTAGTAGCAATGCAATGAACTTGAGAACTCTGAATTCGTTCACAAGACAGCTTATCATGGGTGACAAAGGATAAATCATCATTGTCAAAAAAGGGATAAATTCTAGACCAGTCCATGTACAAGGTATCAGACACACGTCCACTGGTATCAATGAACATACCGGTGTTAGGGTCTTTTTTCTTTTTCTCCTCAAAATTTGTTTTCGACCTCATGTTCCTGGAGGTGGTGGAGATTATCTCAGATTGGATTTTGGCAACCATGTTTAAAACAGTGACATGTGTTCAAACCAACAAAAAAATGGTCGAGTGGTAATTAATTACTGGTGAAAAAGCTTAGAAAATTGTAAATCCGTCAACTAGAGCAAGGAAAAATATGTAATAAAATCTTTAAAGACAGGAAGAAAGCACGAGAAAAATGGTAAAAACAGTAGTAACTTCAAACCGATTTAAAACCAAAAATTAAACAGCAAAAATTATGTAGACCGTAGATATAGGATATATGGACACCTACGACAGAATCGAAAAAATATAGCGGGATAGTGCTAAGGTCCAAATAATTGTAATTTCTAATTTCCACGTTCCCAACTTCGGAAGTCAGAAATCCCGAAGTAAATATTCGACCAACAAACTTGTGAGTTTTTTTATTTTCGCAATCCGAAAAGAAATATAGCCGACTTCCGTGATCCAAAATTGGAAATCGCAAATATCATAAAAGCCTTCGAACTTGGGTATCGGAAATCGGAATTTGAGAAAGGAACATTTCCTTATTGAAAATTATAGGACTTCCGGGATCTGAACATCAAAAATTACAAAGCGTAAAACAAACTTCAATGAACCTCCAAAAAATGGATTTCCGCTTCGCAATTTCGAAAAGCGGAAATCACAATCAAGAGAGACAAGTTGGAAAACAAGTTAAATTTTATTCCAAAAGTCAATAAATCCAAACAAAAAAGGGTCATTAAGGAAATTTACCATTAATGTATTTAGTCATGAATGTCTTGAGGTAAAAGCTCAGTTGTAAGTCGAGTTAGTAGTACACATATAAGTATTACTAAATTGTAATTTCCAGTCTCCCAAGGTAAGTCAAAAAGGTTTAATTGCAAAAAGACTCAATATTTTTACCCTCCAGACGTTCCTTTGCATCTCTCGGTGCAAATGCTAGTATAAGTCCTATCATACCATATCGCTTTGTGAAAGACTTTATTGATTTTAATGTTGTATGATATAAGCTTTATTGTGATATAACTTTATTGATTTTAATGTAGTACGATATAAGTTTTATTGTGATATAATATAAGTCATATCATACTTTATTGGTTTTAATGTAGTATGATATAAGTCATCATCATATTCGTGAATGCATAGTGAAGAAAATGAAGCTGGAAATGGCAATGGAGAATGACTGATAAACTATGAATCGGTCGTTGCCTCAGTTTCTAAAAGGTTCAAGATCCAAAGGTCCAATAACAAAGTAAGTAAGTGTACAAGATTTGAAGAGATCATAAACAAGGCAGTTTTCAACTAGGGTTTGGTTTTTCATGGCGATTGTGGTTGTCTGGTTTCTCGTGGAGAACTCGGAACTGAAGCTCTCATAGCGATGGACGTCTCTTCACACTCTTTACAAGTATGAGTTTGACTTTTACTTGTTTTTGTCGGGGCTTTGATTCTTGTGGCGGCTTGTGTTTTCTACTGTCATTTTATTTTTTATATGGATTCAGCCCCCTGTTTGGTTTTTCATGGCGATTGTGGCTGTCTGGTTTCTCGTGGAGAACTCGGAACTGAAGCTCTCATAGCGATGAACGTCTCTTCGCACTCTTTACAAGTATGAGTTTGACTTTTACTTGTTTTTGTCGGGGCTTTGATTCTTGTGGCGGCTTGTGTTTTCTACTGTCATTTTATTTTTTATATGGATTCAGCCCCCTTCGCAGGGGGCTTAGTACCAACCATTAAAAAGTGGGAAGTTTGATGACTTTTGGTTTTTTGTTTTCTGCTGTCACCTTGGTTTTGTGTTGGTTTTCACAGCTTAGGTTGTTTATTATTGTTTTGTTGGATTTCTCCATAATTTTTGTGAGTGTTACAGTGCCTTTCCTTGTCTGTCGATTTTCATTTTAAGGCGAGTCTCATCAGCTGTGGTTCTTTTGGTGTATTGTTCTCACTAATTCTGGAAACAGTTTTTACTACGAGGTTTTAGTATCACAGCTTATTAGCTCTATCTGAAGGACTTAGGGTCATGGTCGAAGGGGCTTTATCCCTTTCTCCTATCTATTTTGTTCTTTGGGTCTGTATGTTTTTCCAATTCTCATGACTTTGGTAGTCTTTGATCCTTTTGCTGGCTAACTTCATTCCTTTCGTGACTCTTACAGTGCCTGCCTGTAGGATTTCCTTCAAAGGCTGGTGCCGTCAACGGTGGTTTTTACGGTTTATTGTTTTTTCTTTTTTCATTTGGAAACGACTTACTCATTTTTTACTCTGGGGTTTCAATTTCTCAGTTTTCAAATTTGTCATAAGGCCTTAGGGTTTTACGGTCGGTGGGGATTTTCTCTTCTTAGGTGGGTTTTTTCTATCTACGGTTGTCTGGATATCCCCTGTTCTGTTGTCTGTTGGGTCTGTCCGTGTATCCATTGGGTCTGTTTGGTTATCTAGCAAGGATACCAGGGCTATTGTGAAGTTTGGGTTTGTTGGGTTAACCTCGTTTGGGTCATTGTTGTTGGTTTCAGTTGTTTTCTTTTCAGTTTTCTTTTCGATGTTAGGGTTAGGTGACTACTGCTTGGAATTTTCGACTGTTGGTCTATATTCTTTTTGTCTTTGTGTTAGGTTGTTCTGTTGTGGTCGGGGTTCTGATGGCGGATACCAAGGTTGTGGGGGACACTCCACGTGATATCCCTCGGGATGGTTTCCTTACTCACTGTGCCAGGAGGAATACGAAAGTGATAAAGGATCTGGAGGCTAAGAGGAGTTACACCCTAGGGCATGATGTTTACATGGACAGGGCGGAGGCCCTCTGTTGTCAAGATTTAGTGGGAAGACTAGAATATGTCTCTACGGGGAAGAAAGAGTGGGCGGATTGGGCCACCATCCATTGGAATCCTATCTTGAATTATGTTCCCACCATCAGCCTACTGGTGAGCCACTGGCTGGTATTTGTCTTTATGGAGGAAAAAGACGCTACATAGATTTTAAACTCACTTTGGACAATTAACAAAGGCTCCCTGGTACTCAGTAGCTGGCATTCAGACTTTGATCCTCTCAGGGAGAGGGTGACTGTCCGCCACCTGTGGGTGCTCCTCTGGATTTTCCTTTCCCATTGTGGAGCAAAGACTTTTTTATTGGACTTGCCAACTCCCTTGTGTGATTTGTGGCCATAGAGGATGACTTCCAGCTTATTTTTAACAAAAGGATGGATAAATTCTTAGTCGGAATGGACATCTCCCAAGGGATTCCTGCTGAAATTGGGATTCTTTGCAATAATGTGCCTATTAATTATAGACTAGATTATCTGAACATCCCCTTACCATGCAATTGTTGTCATGAGGTTGGGCATCTACATCGTACCTGTCCTTTACTTTTATAAGGCACTCCTCCCTCAGCAAGGATCAGATTGGATTTGCCTCCTGATAGGTCCTCTTCGCCTTGTCCTCCTCTACTGGAGACTTTCACCTCTGTTCCACCTGAAGGTATGTATAGATCATTTTCCCCTACTATTTATGAAGATATTACTAAAGGAGAACTCCTTTTTATTCAAGATGTTGAAAAGTGTAGGTATCTGACCCCTTCCTGTGCCTCTCAATTTGTTTTTCCACCGATCTCTATTGATACTGAGTCTATCCTGGTCCATCCGAGTGCGGGCTCTACTCCTTTGGCACCACCTGTTATCTCTTTTGATGTACCTGTCATTGCAACTTCTCCTCTGGTGGATTCGGGTAGTGACACTTTCCTTTATAACTCTGAGGAGTTCCCTCCCCTAGCTCCGCCTAAGACCTTTCCTACTTCTGATCTTCAACCAACCAGTCCTTGTAATTCTCTAGCTTTTTATGATTCTACCTTGATGAAGTCTTTGTCCATTTTCATTGCCAAATCTCCTCTTTCACCTTCTACCTTCCCTTTAGACTTGATTCGGTTTGAGAATGTTACTATTAGAAAAGCCAAGAAGAAGTCATTTACTGATCCTCAAGAGGGTATTAGCTCCATTTATTTTACACACATTTTAGTGAGGATTAAAAATGTAGCCAGGGCCTCCTCATCTCCCTCTCTGTCTTCTACATTGAAGGTGCTTAGAGCTTTGTCACCTACCATCCTTGGCCCCTTATGAGAATTCTCTCTCTGAACGTGTGTGGTTTCGGGGGGTTTACCAAACAAAAAACCCTCCAAGCACTTTTTTCCTCTTTATCTCCGGACATGATACTTATACAAGAATGGCATGTGTGGCTTCCATCAAGCCCTTCTGGCCTTCTCCAAAATCTTGCCAGGGTGGGAATTTTGTACATTGGATTCTGTTGGCCTATCGAGGGGCCTATTGACAATCTGGAATCCTCTGTCTTCCCAATGTAAAGCCTTTTAGAGCTTTGCTGGTATATTAGTCAAGACTAAGTTTTGTCACTCCTCCAGAGAATTTTATATTCTCAACTCTTATGGCCCCTATAGTAATAGGACCACTGTTTGGAACAATGTTGTTATTGGAGGTCTTTTAGGATTGCCTAACTTTATTTTTGCAGGTGACCTAAACCTTACTTTAAATGATGTTGAAATTAGGGGGAAATCAACCCGGAGGGATCCTCTGGCTCTCTTTTTTTCGTAGATCTTTGAAAAATCCAATATGATTGATTTGGCTCCATCTTGTGCTGGCCCTACTTGGAGGAATGGCAGGACGGGGGATGAGAGCATCAGCAAGAGGCTAGACAATTTTTTAGCCTCGGCCTCTCTTTCTCCTTACCTGGTGAGACATAGGGTATGGGCCCATCCTTCGGAGGTCTCAGATCACTATCCTATATGTTTAGAGTGGACTTCAAACTCCTCTTCTCATATTTACCCTTTCAAATTCAACAGAGCTTGGATTCAAGAGGTAGACTTTACCAATCTAGTAAAAGACTATTGGTCTTCTGAGATTCTCCATCAGGAGGACAATGACCTGTCTAGACGAGTTTATAAACTTTAAGGGGTTAAGTAGAAGGTTAAGGATTGGAAAAGGAAAAAGAAGCATCAAATGAATGAAGATTTGTATTAAATTGATAGGGGGATCCTCGCCCTCCTCCATTCCAAACCCTCTGGTATTCTCAATGAACAAGAGCATGAGCTCTTGTTATCCCTTAAGAAGCACAAGGATAAACACTTGGCACATGAACTCCTTACTTGGAAACTGAAAAGCAGAATTAAGTGGTCAAAGCTTGGAGATGCCAACACCAAATTCTTTCACAGTCATGCCTCGAGTCGCAGAAACTTCAATGCCATTTGGGCACTCAAAGATGAGGAAGGTAGGTTGGTGGAGGAGACTATACAACTCAAAGAACTGGGGGTGAAACATTTTACCGAGTCTTTCAAGGATGATGGCAAGTCAAATATAAGTGACCAACTCAAGGTGATTCAACTCTTTCCCTCTCTAGTTACTCATGAAGAGGCCTCTTACTTCACTGCTGAAGTGACCATTGCTGAAGTAGAAGGATCTCTGAAAGCTTTTCAAAGGGACACAAGTACAAGCACTGATGGTTGGCCTGTGGAATTCTATCTCTGGTTTTTGGATTTGTTGGGTGGAGACCTGCTCAAAGTTTTGGAATTCTCTAGGAAAGAAGGGTGGGTTATTACTTCTCTCAACTCTACCTTCTTGACCCTTATACCTAAGTGTAAAAGGCCTCAAACTTTTGTAGATTTTTGCCCCATCCCTCTGTGTAACCTACTATATAAACACATTTCTAAGATTGGAGCTAATAGGCTTAAACCTTTCCTTGATAGATCCATCTCTCATGAGCAGTTTGGATTCCTAACAGATAGGCAGATCCTGGAACCAGTAGCTATAACACAGGAATCTCTACACACTATAAAAACTAAGAAAAGGAGTGCCCTGATACTCAAATTGGATATGATCAAATCCTTTGACCGAGTAATTTGGACTTTCTTAAGGGTCATCTTGCTACAAATTGGCATTCCACTCATGGGGGTGAATTGGATCATGGGTTGCATTACATCCTCGAACTTTTCTGTTTTGGTTAATGACACTCCCTCATACTTCTTTCCTGCTTCTAGGGGTATTAGACAGGGCTGCCCCCTCTCTCCTCTGCTCTTTATATTGATCACTGAAGGGCTCAGTTTACTTATAAAGGATGCTAGATACAAAAGGTAGATTCAAGGTATTATGATCTCTTCCTCTCTTGCTCTTACTCACTTACCCTTTGTGGACGATGTCATACTCTTCAAGGTAGGGACTTTGGAAGAACGGTAGGCTTTTGCATAATTATTGGAATTATTTTGTACAGCCTCGGGAATGTGCATCAGTGTTGGAAAATCTACCTTTCTTGTCAGTGAAGTGGATGAAGGGGTGTTGAACAATATCTATGGGTTTCTGCCCTTTAAGATGGACTCTATTATGGTTGGCTTCAAATGTCTAGGTTATTATCTGAAACCCCTGGGATATGGCATCAAGCACTGGAATTGGATCTTAAAATTTTTTGAGAGGAGAATCAGTCATTGGTCTTTTAGAATTATCTCTCTGTGAGGAAGACTCATCCTTATTAGAGCAGTCCTTACTAAGTTTCCTGTGTATTGGTTTGCTCTGGAACCTGTGCCCATATCCATCCTTTAAAGACTTTGATAGTTTATTTTTGTTTTCCTTTGGGGAGACATTGCTAATATACACTGTATGCACTTGGATAGCTGGTAGTCTCTTTCCAAACCTAAGGAGTTTGGGGGCTAGGATATCAAGCAGGCATAGTGGTTCAGCACAACACTGAGACTGAAGAGATTTTGGATGGCTATTAAAGGTAATGGTATTTGGCATCAACTCATAAGGAAGAAATATCTTAAAAACCTTACAGTTGAGGATTGGTTGTAGAACAAAAATTTCTCTGTTAGAGGTACGTCTTATTTTTGGAATGGATTTATCAGAACTCTCACATGGATCGTCGGGTTGTTAGGATGGAAGGCTGGTAATGGTCTAAGCATCAATTTTGGTATTGTTCCAATTATAGGAATGGACTCCTTCCTTTTCCTATCAAAATATCTTAGAGGATACTTAAAGGATTATGGACTTCATAGTACTCTCCAGGATGCTCGAAATATGGGATTTGGTCTCAACAGACAAACTTTTTGGATTACATCGGAGGACTTAGAACTTGGGGGCAGATAGAAAACTGAATGGGATTTCTATATCAAAGATATTATGAAAGAGGGTATAAGGCTAACTAAGCAAGCAAATAAGTTGTTGTGGCTGCACAATCCAAAAAATGGCGAGGTAACGACTAGATCTGGTTATGACCTTATTGTCTCTACTCTAGTTGTTCCAGAAACTAAAATTGCCATGTCAAGAATCTGGTCTTGTACTATTGCCTTGAAAATCAAATGTTTTCTATGGCTGTCCATTGAAAATCGTATCTCTACATGGGATAACCTTATAAGAAAAGGATGGCACGGCCTGAACAGATGTTGCCTTTGCCTGAGCGAGGAGGAATCGGTCAGTCACATTTTTTTGGTCTGTCCCTTTATAATGAACATTATGGACTGGGCTAGAAAAATATTCGATAAGGTTATTCGGGGGACAAGCAATTCACTCATACAAAATTTGGAAAAAAAATTTCTTGGTGATTTGGTGAACTCACATTCGCCCTTGTTTATCATTTAGCATGTCTGGAACACTAGGAATCTCACCATTTTC
The DNA here is from genome assembly GCA_001517045.1 of Pseudotsuga menziesii. Classification (NCBI taxonomy): domain Eukaryota; kingdom Viridiplantae; phylum Streptophyta; class Pinopsida; order Pinales; family Pinaceae; genus Pseudotsuga; species Pseudotsuga menziesii. Next base: position 391,516 of record LPNX010101065.1, on the reverse strand, counting down.
GAAAATAGGTATATCATCTCCTCTTCAACCTATCAACATGTTTTGTCAATGCTGAATGCTTATCCCGTGCTGGTATTCCAAAAAAAAGAGAATAGTGGGCCCTACACCTATTCTGAAGTATCCTTATGGTTTTTTTGACAGTGCAGTTACGAATTAGATGGGGGGAGATGGCACTTATCTGGCCATCAGTCCTCTACATTCCTTCAGTCTGAAGTTGGGTTGTGGACACATTACTAACACCAAGGCAGAATTGTTGGCACTTTGGATTCTGCTTTTTTTGTTGAAGCCATTGGTGTCCCATCCCTCTATATATTTGGAGATTCCTCTATTGTGATAAAATGGGCTAATAACAAGGTAGTTGTATCTTCTTTAGAACTTGGCCATTGGTGTGACAATATCTATAAGCTAAAAGACTCTTTTCTCTCTCTGGACTTTCAACATGTATACAGAGAACACAACATGAAAGCAGATGTCTTATCTAAGGAGGCTCTCAAGTTGACCACTGGTCACTTTTCCTTCATGGAATTCTATGAAGATGGTTGTATTGGGGGAGGGAACTTACAGCTCTTTTAGAGCTCCGATGATGGAGCTTAGTCTCCTTTTATTTTATGATGATGTGAGGCACTATTCTCTTTCCTGATGCAAGTGCTCTTATACTTGATTTAGTCATCTCTCGAGTTCCTCCTTGGATAAGGGGTTTGGGTTCATATTTTTCTCTCTATAGGCAGGTCTGTTGTCCTCAGGGGGAATTGTCATTAGTTCTCTTGGTTCTGCCTTGTTTTTATTTATGGTTCTACTTATATCAGTTGCTTAATGGATTGTGGACTGATGATGTATTGGTTGCGAACTAATATTGTCCTTAAACTAGGATGGTCTTTTAAATTCTGATCACCTAAATATGTAATCATTTCCTTTGATTCAATATGAATACAAATAATTAACTTTTTTCTTCTGAAAAAAAAAAAAAACCATCATCATATTACTTTTATATTATAATAATCAACATATTCCAAAAAAATTAATCTAATAGATTCCCTCACCTTCTCATCAAGACAAGTAAAATGCTTTATTGTGATTTAATATAAGTCATCATCATATCACATTTATATTATAATAATCAACATGTTCACACTACTTGCTAGAAAATTTGTTGAAAAAAATCCCTTCAGTAATAACCCAAATTTGAATGTGACATGGTGTGACCGTCCAGGCTAACAACCCGAAGTTTTTTTTCATTGTTTACTTTTATTTGAATGTGCAAAGTTTTTTTTCATTGTTTACTTTTATTTAGGGTTCACTTGTATGTTCAAGTTTTTATAATTGTGTCTATCTAAGAAATTAAGTGGTTAAAGAAAAAAAACAGTACTCCATAATCCAATTAAGTGGTTAAAGAATTTTTTTTAGTACTTCATAGTCCAATTAAGTGGTTAAATATTTTGTGTTTATCTTAAATAGCAGGTAGGGTTAGTACTCCAGTACTTCATAATCCAATTAAGTGGTTAAATATTTTGTGTTTATCTTAAATAGCCGGTAGGGTTAGTACTCCATAATTCAATTAAGTGGTGATTTTTTTATTATTATGTTAATATGATTATAAGTATAAAACATTTTTTTAAGCATTGGTTTGATTGCAATTTGATTTAAATTATACTTAAAGGGTTTCAAGAACCTATGAAGCTAAGCTAGGTATGCATATAATATCGATTTAGGTAATATCAATTCAATCTCAAATTTGATACACTACAAAATAAAAAATACAAAAAAAGTCTATAATATCTATCATTTTTTAAATGTTATGTTTGAAAATTACTTTAATATGATGAAACTAAATATCTAAATCCATCTTTACAAATGGGTTTCACCGTGGTGAAACTAAATATCAAACTCCATAAAAAAATAGAGAAGCTTGTGGCTTCTTCAACCTCCCTTAGCATGTGAAGAGTTTGTTGGATGGTATAATCATAATTGTGAGGACATCTCTTATATTTGATTTTTTTTAATCATTTAAAAGTCGGTCTTTATGAGTATAACTATATATATATTTTTTTAATGAAAAAAATATTTTATTCAATGAATAAACATGAACTACTCTAACGAGCTTACATCAAAGTTCAGCCTTACAGGCTCCCATCAAAAACAAAAACCAACCTTTATGGCTTCCATCCAAAACCATAAGAAGTCACTGTGTTTACAAAATTTTACATAAGTATGAATTTAAATTGTTTCGTAGTGTATGGTCGAAAGCCCATCTACGAATTCCTCTATCTCCAGCATTCCTAGTTGATATGCCAAAGCCTATTTTGAAAGGGTGTCGGCTTCTTCGTTCAATTCTCTATAGATGTCTGCAAAGGATATCCTTCCAAACGGAGACTTCAAGCTCTGGATTTCAGCTAGTAAATGTTGTAGGTGTGGAAATCTGATGTTATTTCTGTCGTTTACCCAATCCACCACTATTTTGGAGTCACCGAATATCTGAATATCCTGTATTTGATTATTAAGGGGCACTTTTAAGACTGCCCATAAAGCAGGAAGTTCTGCCCTGTTATTTGATGCTTGTCCCAAAGCATATTGGATGAGCAACTTTTTCTTTGAAGAGATATGAATGACTTCCCTAGCACCTCCCAGCGGTGGTTCTCCCTGACTAGCACCGTTGAAAAAGGCCCATGGTGTATCTCTGTTTATAACCGAAGCTTTGATATTTCATTTTTTAGTTGTGATAGTGTTGATCTTGTGCTCCTAAATCTTGTTCATTAACAAAGTGATGGTGAGATAAGGAGGTGCCCAAGCATTATTGAAAATAGTTTTGTTCCAAGCCTCCCATATACTGTAAAAAAATAATAGGGAAACCTTCATATGAACCTACCCCCTCATTGTGCCACCATGTTTTAGTTCGTTCTTGCATATGGGCACAAGGCAAACAAGTGAGAACTCATTTCATCGCTCATTTTGCACAGTGGACACATTCCTGGGCCTTCAAAACCTCTCTTCTTCAACATTTCCCATGTTAATAATTTATTGGATAATGTCAGCCGCATTGTGATAATGGTCTTTAGAGGGCTTTGAATTTGCCATAACCTTTTCCACCACCATTGTCCCTCCCTCTCTATGAGTTTTTTAATTGCCACTTCATAGCCTAGTTTCGTTGAATACTACCATGTTTTTGGATTTTTTGTCTAAATAAGCCTGTCTGATTCTGAACTCTGCTGTATAAAATTGGAGACTAAAAAATTGAGAAATTTGTTCCATTTTTCCGCAACATCACCTATTAATCCAAGCTCCTGGGCGCTTTTCCACCTTCTCCTTCCTCTTAGGGCCTGATCTGAACATGCGTCTGCTAAGGACAAAATTATAGGTGTCCTTAAAAGGTGAACTAACCATGGAGATAATCTGAAACTTTCTCCTTCCCTGACCCATGGATCTTCCCCCACTCTCAGCTGTCTTCCATCGCCTATCTTCCAGGCAATCCAGTGACCAACTAAGGGGTAGGCCAGGATCATTGCTTTCCATCCAATTGAACCTTTCTTGAATGTTTTATCTAGATTTCTAATCCAATATGTTAAGCTAGCACCAGAGCAGTATTTATACAAAATGATCCTTCCCCAAAGTGTTTCTGGGTTTTGGAAGATTCTCCACAAGGATTTTGCAGCTAAGGCTTTGCAGAATAGCTCTAAATTCTTTATTCCCCATCCTCCTGGTTCCTTTGGCCGGGCAAAAACCTTCCATTTTACCAAGGGAATTCCTTCAGCCTGCTTGCTTGCTGTCCACAAAAAAGAGAAGCATTTCTTTCTGATTTTTGTCAAAATTCCCTTGGGTATATATGCTATTGAATCCCAGTACACTAGGATGCTTTACAGTACCTGATTTTAGGAGCACTATACTTCCCCCTCTTGAAATAAAATGATTGGCCCAATTGTTTATCCTGCTCTCTATCTTTTTGAATAACCAGACCCAGTCTTGGAATGAGTAATAGTTTGGCTTCAACACAAAACCCGGATATTTGAAGCCATCCTTAAAAGGAGTGATTTGGTAAGGCAACATCTCCCTTGCCCTCAATATCATATCATCAGGGAAATCGTTGTGGATAAGGTTGGATTTATCCATGTTGACCACCATTCCCGTGGCACTTTTGTATATGTCTATCAGAGAAATGAAAGCCTCAAGATTCTTGATGGAACCTTCACCAAATATTAGTACATCATCTACAAAGAGGGTGTGCGTCACTTCTTTAGAATTGGACACTTTGATGCCCTTTATCACCCTATCTTCTTTTGCTTTGTGGATGATCCTACTTAGCGCTTCTTCAACCAAAAGGAAGGTGAAGGCAAAGAGAGGGCATCCCTACCTTAAACCTCTTGTAGGACGAAAAAAAGTTTGATGGGGATCCATTGATCAAAACATCGAATGAGGTGGATTGCAAACAACCCATGATCCACTCTTCTACTTCCAGGGCTACTCCAATTTTGATCAATAACAACCTTACAAAATTTCATCCTACCCTGTCATAAGATTTTGATAGGTCTGGCTTCAATGAAAAGCCTCTTTGTTTTTCCTTTTTGATCATGTGGACTATCTCCCGAGCTAATGACATAGCATCATGAATCTGTTTGTTATTTAAAAATCCAAATTGTTCTTCAGAAATAATTTCACTTAGAATTGGTTTGATCCTCAATGCTATGACCTTAGTTATGATTTTGTATATCATGTTGCAACAAGAGATAGGTCCAAAATCATCAAATGTTTGAGATTTTTGTTTTTGGGGAATTAGGGTCAGGAATGTAGAAGTTAAACTCCCCAACACTTTCCCTAAACCTTGTGATTCTTTAACCACCTCCTGAATATCATTTTCCATCATATCATAAAAACCAAGGTAAAATTCCAGTGTAAAACCATTAGGACCGGGGATTTCTCCTTTTTGAAATGTATGTAATGTATAACTGATCTCTTCCTTTGATATTTCCTTTGTGAGTTCTTCATTCATTTGTTCAGTTATCATTCTCATAAAAAACCCTAAAACTTCCAGAATTTCCTAAATTGGGCACCCTTCTGGTTCTTTGAAAATGTTCTAAAAAAATTCCACCCTTGCCTCTGCTTTCTCCTCAAAAAGAGCATATCATTCTTCCTTCCATGTTTCTGATTTCACAAATAGTGTGTATGTTTTTTCTGTGTGAGGCATAGCCGTGGAAGAATTTTGTATTCTTGTCCCCTACCACAAGCCACAATGCCCTCCTTTTTAGACGTAGTGTTTGTTCTTCATTAGCCAATAGCAATTCTTTCTTGTTCTCCAAGGATTTCAACTGTTCTATTTCCTCAATGCTGAAAACTCCACTCTCATTTTCCTAGAATAAAACCTTTATCCTTTCTTCTACTTCCTTCAATTCCTTCTGAGAGGAGGACTTATGTATTTTGTCCCATTCTTTGGATATTTTTTTTCCCTATAGAGGTTATCTGCAAATTGTTGCATTGCAGTGTGATTCAGTTATCTACTTATGGGCTACCAGGGATTTTGAATTTGGACTCTATATTGTTCCTCTTCCAACCAAAGGGGGTTAAATTTGAAAGGGGCTGGAGGTTTTTTGTCTAGTGGAATTACTAACAAGGAGATAGGTCTGTGGTTAGATTCCCCCCCTATCTCTACTTAGATTTTAGGGTTAGGTTTCCATTTAGGAGATTTTCTTTGACCATGAATCAATCCAGTATTTTTGAGATGGCCTGTGTACCTCCTCTTTTATTCCTCCAGGTTGGTTCAAGTTTTAGAGAAGCAACATCCACCAACTTCTTTCTTTCAAAGAAATCCAAGAAAAAGGGAGTCAGAGCATCTTGTCTAGCATTTTCGCCCCATACTTCTCCCACAGAGAGGGTTAAGTTTAGGTCCCCCCACCATGATTACATTTGTTTGATCCATTGCTCGACTGAGACTAAACTTCTCCCATAAGGTTTTTCGATCGAAAAAATGTCCATACACATTCAGGATTGAGAACTCTATCCCTGTCTCTTTGTCGTTGAGTTTGGTTTCTAAAACTAAGTCATGTTTTGTTGTTGCAATTTTGCCTAAAACTGGGCTCCATGTTGTTAATAAACCTCCTGAATGCCCCTCAACATCTAAACTTTCCATTTCTCAATCTTTGAGGATCTTCTTGACTATAGCTTCTGCTTTTGAACCTTCTAACATAGTTTCCTGGATCATTAAAACTGTGGGTTTAAGGATGTTGATCAACCTTTTTAGGGTGGTTTTTTTAGAGGCCCCCCCAGCCCTCTTGAGTTGTAGGAAATAAGATGCATCAGGAACCCCCGCTAGGGGTTGTTACTCTAAGAGTCCGTTTGAGTGAAACTTGTTTACCTTGTTTGATATCTAGGGCTGCCTAAAATTGCACCTTGGAGAGTAGGATCTTTCTGCCTAGTCTAGGTTCTTGTGAGGTGTTGAGTGCCAATCCTCCAAATGAGATCCCCTCTTGTGTTTCCTCTAAAGAAGAGCTTCGAGACCTAAGATCGTAATATCTTTTGAAATCGGCTTTTTTATTCTTTAAATTCAATAACTATTCTTTCAAAGGTGGAACAGTAAAACAATAAGTGACCAAAATAGGGGAAGGAGGTGAAGTACCTTTAACCTTGAGTGAAGAGCCCATGTCCCAGACCCCAGTAAATTCTGTTTGAGAAGTGGATTGACTTTTCCAGCTGTAGTCTCCATTATGTTTGTATTCACCTTTACATTCTTCCATTTTTGGTGACCTTGTCACTTTCCCATTAATTTCGCCACCCTGCATGGATAATGTGTCTTCAACCTCCGGTGTTAAAATTTGTTTCCCTTTGCCTTGAACCTCTTGTACTACTTTCTATTTAGAGAGCCCTATTTCCTCCGTCTCTCTAATTCCTGAATTCTTGACGACGTCGATTAATGGTTTTTCCTTTTTGACCCATACCTTCTTGTGAATGGGCTTCGTGGCGTTTTTCGAACAATCCTTTTGCATGTGTCCGAAATTCCTGCAATTGAAGCATCTGAATGTAAGCTTCTAGTAATCTAGTCTTTGCCATCAGACACTGCCATGCATCACAATCTTGATCTCCTCATATAATCCATCCCGCATGTCCATTTCAACCAGGATCCTGATACATCTCCGATCTAATTTGGTCTCCCAATTGTCCTCCAAGACTATGAACTTTCGTAACTTGTTTTCGATAGCTTTGAATATCTTGGGTTGCCAAAAAACATCGGGAGGCCTGGCAAGATGACCCAAACCTGTTGCACATTATGTGGTGTTTTGTAAGCATTAAAATCGACTATCCATTTTCTCAAAATCAATCCTGATGAGCCCCAGCTCTAGTTTTGGTTTAACAATTTGGTGTTATCCTCCATGCTTCGGACTTTGATTAAAAACCAACCTCTGGGGAGCGTGTAGAAGGTTGGTTCATAGCTTAAGATGTTGACCAAGTTCTCATGTATCCAGTGGTGCAACGAGAGTCTAGAAGTTATTTTTCCGTAGAAGCACTCGACCAGCGCCTGAGCTAGGAACTCTGGAATTTGTTCAAGGGTGATATCCTTGCCGATGAGCAACTCTAGACTAGCCTTTCTTGCTTGCATCCCACTTCGTTTCTTCGGTAGGGATGCCGACCCCTTCGTACGATCCTTTCTTTGCCCTATGTCATCCACATCATGGTTTTTTGTGGAATCCATTCGCAGGTCTTTTCCAATAAGACCTTCCTCCTGTGCCATTTCCTTTGTGCATGTGGATTGAACTTCATCTTGTGTGTAAAAACACGATCTACAATCATTGTCCTCGCTATAGTCAACCTCCTCACTGTACATGGTTGAAACGTTCGATCGAGCCTCTCATTGCTCATGCAGCTCATTCTCTGCTTCCCTAAGACATTAAAATTTTAAAAAAGGTGGTGCGCTTCTCCCTCCGTGCGTGGAGCCTCGCCTCAAATTTTGTTGCCGCAGATCACCATCGTGGCCATCAAATATAACTATAGTTATAGATATATCTTCTATATATTTGAAGGTGAGATAGTCATTGTTTATTGCACCAAAGAGGTGCATTCTACAGCCCAGTAGGGGAGATGTGTAACTCCTTCCATGCTAATCCTAGAGTTGACACGTGTCTTTTATAAATAAATAAATAAAAAATATTATTAAAAATAACTTGTCCGCTTAAATTAAATTTAAATTATTTAGAGTTGCATATATATAATAAATTAGATAAACTAAAACCATAAAAATTAGATTACACATTTCCACTCTAAAAAAGGTTTGCACTTTGAGAGATTTGATCCCTCTTGGTGCTTGATAGATCCCCTTTTAGATGGATCTATGCTGGTTAAATAGTCTAATGAAGAAAATATAACCTAAGTCATTTTATTTAAATTCATACTAAGTTAAAAATTTGATTTAAACCTAATTAATTTGTATACCATAAATCCCATCTACCTATCCAAATTATTTAAAAATGAAAAAATACTTTTTTTCTTCTTATAAGACATTACAACTCTTCCAACTTATTTGGAGTAAAAAAATAAAGCATTTAATCTTTAAATTAAATTATTTAGGTTTAATTCATTAAAAAATATAGCATTTAATCTTTAAATTAAATTCTTTAGGTTTAATTCATTAAAAAAATATAGCATTTAATCATTAAATTGAATTATTTAAGTTTAATTCATTAAAAATCGCATAAGAATATTGGAAACTAATAACAATTTTGAGAGAAAATAAAACGTTGAAATTCAGTTTTTTTTTTTCTATACCATGAAGTCTCAGAGGATAAGAAGTACAAACACAAAGGCAAAACATGAGATGCCAATTCATGAGAAAAAGAAATCACAGGTTCTCCTGTATTAATTGGATTGATTTCTCCTCGCTTCTGTAAATTTCTTTGTTGCAAATTTCTCCTAAGTTCTTACATCCAAATATCTCCTCGGTTCCTGCATTCAAATTTCTTTCGATTAATATGCATTTGCTCAGCTGACTTACATATTTGCAGCCATTTTTATGCACATTCATTCTGCTTTTGCTTAGTTTTTGGTTTGCAGTTGCAGAGAAGTGATGGTGAATGTTTTGACTGGAGCAACAACCAAGACCATGAGCAACGTTGTTAGCGTTGCTACAACTTCGCTCATTCAGCTCATAAATGAGTAGCGTTGTTAGCGTTGCTACATCGGGTTTTGTGGGATCCAAGATTAGATCTAGCGAGATGCAGTTGCAGACATGGCTTGCCGATGGAGATCATCAATACTGCATAATCTCTGTTTACGACATGGGTGGCATTGGCAAAACATCACTGCTCAAAACTGTCTGCAACACTTACAAGAAAGGTAAGTTGTTCAAAGCCATAATTTGGACAACTGTTTCTCAAAATTATACCATTTAGGCCTTGCAGAGTAGTATTGTCGAGGAAATCAATTTACACTTGGGGAACAATACTTTGAATGTTGAGATCAGTTCCGCTATTGATATGAGAAAGAGGAAGCTGTATGCGTGTCTGAAAGAGAAGAAATTTCTAGTCATATTAGATGACTTGTGGAAAGACCTTCATCTGTAAGAAGAATTGGGCATCCCCATGGGAAATGACAAAGGTGGCAGAGTAGTAATATCTATGCACAATGTAGATGTGATTAGAAGAATGGGGGAAAAGGACTTCTCCATGCAACTACAACCGCTTACATGTGCCTCGTAAGGACCGAGCTTACCAAATGTGGGATGCCTTGAAAGATCCAATGAGAACAAAAACGTGGTGATAAGGGAGAAGCTGAAGCTTATCAAAATGGACAAAGATTAGAGTATGACTTTGTACCTTACGAAGATCATTCAGGTGAGGGATGAGCTCGCAGCAGTTGGGGAGACAGTTTTTGGCAGTGAGCTAGTGTGGACATCCATAAATGGTGTGGCCAAGCCATGGGGTGTTTGTGTGGAGGCTATTGTTTACAAGGAGAACATGCCTTCTTAGGATCGTCTTTGGGATGATTTTGTGTAGCAGGAGACCCGGAGAGGGTTGGCACAAGATAACTCATCAAACTGTAAGGAAGAGGAAGAAAATGTTTCTCTTTCTTCTAAGAGCAAGAAGAAATCCAAGAAAGGTTTGATCAAAATTAAGATGCTTTTATTGCACTCAGTTTGGTTGTTGTGCTTCTCAATATCTTGAGAAGAAGAAGAAGAAGAAGAAAGATGAGAATGTGACTGTCGCAACTACAATAAAGGTAGAGAACTTTGCGAGAAAGTTTGAGAAGGAATTGTCATTGTTCTCTCTTGTTTCAAGTGTCGAAAACAATGGAGTTGTGCAAAACAATAGTTGGTTTATTGACAGTGGAGCCTCATGTCACATGACTGGAATATGGCATATATTTCGTAAGATTACTGAGACAGATCTATACTAAGTGGTTCAAAGTGAAGGGAGAATGAAATGAGCAGTGAGTGGATTTGGGAGAGTCAGATTCCAAGATCATCAGGGAGAACTCCTAGAGTAGGATAGAGTTCTGTTTGTTTCAGGGTTGAGCGTTAAATTTCTCTCTGTGTCAACCTTAGAGGATGCAGGGTATTCAACATTGTTCCGAAGGGGACATGTGTACACTTTTCTAGAGAGGGCAAATCTGGGACATGTTTATATATAATCAAAGGGAACGAGACTAATCCAACCACAATTTATTGGAGATTGGTTCGGTGAGATGTACAAGTTCAGTGGACAACCCATGATTTCTAATTCAGAGTCAAAAGAGGAGCAAGGGGCACCTGAGGCTACAGTGGCACCAAGGATTCAGTCTCAACTTCAGAGGGAAGAGAGAGAGTCTCTTTAGAGTACCAACAGGAGGCTCAACTAGTATGAAGCTCAGGGTGGGAGAATGGATTTTCCTAGGAGCTCAATAGTTGCGAGGAGGATGTATTCATATTTGAGTTCAGTGCAGGTGGTAGCGTTGGTTCCAGGTTCAGAGGGAGCTCCTACTATGAATATTGTAATGGATTTGAGGACAAGACCTAATGATGACAATGGCAGTGAGTAGCTCTCTCGCTAAGAGGGAGTGTTATCGTTTTGTAGCTCAGGAGGTACTTCTGCACCTGGTTCATGGGTGTAGATGTCCAGAATAATGTAGTCTCAATAAATTTCATAAAGTGACTTTATTAAAGTACTTTGTGATGTGATGTTTTAATTTAAAAGTGATATGTACTTTGTATGTTATAAAAGTGACTTTTAAGTTAGAATGTGTGCTTTTTAATATTTAGGGTTAACTATGACTTTTCAAAAAGTAAGATTTTATATAGTCATGACTTAGGGAGTTTAAGTCATCTTGAGAATATATCTCAACCATAGGTATTGTGGCTAAGATTTAATATCATCCATTGAAGATGAAAGGTCACCAACAGTGACCCAAATGTGTAAATAAAATGACACTTGAGGCTTCATTGTTGAGCACACTTTCCAAGAGAGTTGGAAGAGTGGCACAATTTTCAAGAAGGTGAGAGTGGGCAGTTGAAGGGTTGATTTGTAGCAGCAGTAAAAAGGGGCATGAATCCTAAGGTGGGGGCATGAATCCCAAGGAGGGAACAACTTCGAAGGTGGGCATGATTCCCAAGGAAGTTTCACCATCAATTTGATCAAGCAGTATAGTTGACGTCAAAGGAGATTGTACTACTAAGTTTGGCACATAAATTGAGGTAGTTGTGTGTAGCTAAGAGAGGGTTGTACTATTGAAGTGACTGGGCATGAATTCCAAGGAGAATTGTTGTAGCAGTATTTTTGTTATTTTGGACAGTTTTGGAAGCCTGAGAGACACGGTTTCCAAGGTTACAACACTATTTTCAAGGTGAAATCTTGGCCCATATTTCAAGGAAAATATATGTTATATACTATGTTTGATGGTTGTACTTTACTGCTGCTATAAAATATCCTAGTTTTTACTGCTCCTAATGAAACATCTTCTTGAATGGGTCATTTGAACAAAATTTCCTATGTCTGCAATTTAATTACAACCTATTGTTCATGAGTAGTTGCAGCTGCTTAATGACAATTTAATGTTGCATATTAACTTACAGAGGTATGAAATTTATTCCTGAGTTGTATGGTGGTGATTTTTTTACCGCTTAAGTTTTATATCATAGTGCATTAAAGTGTTTGAAAAAAGTTGTCAATCACTGTGCATGTACACAAATTGATTTTTGTTATTATTTAACATTATTTACATGGTGTTACATGTTATCTTGTTATAGTAACATATCTTCATGTTGGGATTTAATTCCACATTGATAATCATTTCTCGTCTTATTAGAGAAACATGGATATATAGATAGCATGATGTACCTTTGGATCATTTCTTTCGCTTCAAGCTTCCAAATATAATGGGCCAAGACTTGATGTGACATACAAATTCCATGAGATCTCATTGCTTAGCTACCTAAGCAAGGGTAATATTGGATCTAATCGGAGTAGATTTTTAGGTATATTAATATTCCTTTGACCTTTTAGGTCCCATCTAAGGATATTTAAGACATGTTTATCTTACAAGGGGAGGAGACAATTAAGAAACAACTAAATAATCTTATGGATCTAAATGTTAGATTCCATACTTGTATTAAGATTATGGGAACTACCCGTTTATTATTATTTCTATTGGGTCTTGTCAACAAGTGCCCTTAGAAACTTGGAAAATCTCTTTATAGCTTTCTCTAGTTGAGTATGGAGGATGCAAGTTCTTCTATCATTTTAATTGGAACTTTTGGTGCTCTCTCAAAGACTAAGGGATATGGGAATAATTATAACCCACACACAATACTAGGGCTTATATTCTAACTGGGTTATCGTGGAATTAAAAGATAATTTATCGAAGAAGGTGCTTACACATAATTGGATTTACTAAGGATTCCCCTTACACAAGAAGTCATGGTTAAACCCATCTTATAAACTCTCATTGACACCTCATCTAATTTCAAGGTGGAGGAATTTTTTGTTGCATAGAGCATATGGAAGGCTTGGGAGGTTTTGAAGCCTCAACTAAATTGGAAAGGCCGAGGCTTCTCAACCCTAAAAAAAAATTAAGATGCATTGACACAATCAAACGAACTTTTTTCCACAAACTTGGGACTGGGTCCTTCATTAAAACTAAAGCTTAGCTTCAAGGTGTCTAATCCAAACAAATTCATCTTGGATTGGATGAAGGATTTTTTTTTCTAATTCTATATCAACGAAGTTGAGATTCTAACCTTTGGCATCCTACTGGAAGGATTGAAACTAGAACAAGGTCAATTCCTTTAAAAGTACAAGTTGAATCATGATTACTCTTCCATAGACATGTATTGGACTTGCAATTGAATAAGTCCATTGAAACTTAAATCCAAGCAATCAACTTGACTCTTTTATTTGCGTAGTGTTTAAAAGCCTTTGATTGAGATTGATAATCCTTTTTCCTTGATTCCTCATTCGCATGACTCTTTTATTTGTGTAGTGTTTAAAAGCCTTTGATTGAGATTGATAATCCTTTTTCCTTGATTCCTCATTCGCATGACTCTTTTATTTGTGTAGTGTTTAAAAGCCTTTGATTGAGATTGATAATCCTTTTTTTCTTGATTCCTTTTTTCTTGATAATCCTTTTTTTCATTCATTTATTAGTCTAACTCATCATCCCCCAGCATAAATGTCCTTTGTGTAGTCACCTCAAAAGCCCCAAAATCTCAAGTTAGTTTTGTGTATATGATAAGTGTTGAGATAAAAACATCATAATATCTAGGTTTGAAACTATAATAGATAAAATTCAAAGAATATCAATCTTCTTCCCAAAAGTTAGATATTCATGGTTTGCAAGCAACTAGTGAATGATAAGAAGGGAGAATACTTAATTCTGAAAGTTGTATCCAATTAGATTTGAACGCGTAAACCTACAAGAAAGGTAGAGAAGAATACCTTCCTCAAATACAAATGATCACATAAGCGAAAATATAATTAATTTACTAACTCTTAACCAATTCACCAAGCAAATTTATTCACGAATCTAAACACCAATTGAAACAACAATAAATGAAGAACAATGGTATTTAGAGAGAGGAAAGAAGAGATATATTCATTTTTTTGAAAGAAACAACAAATATAATTGCTGGCATTTCTTGCCACCCTTGTCCAGGTTCCTCCAATCGTGGGTCACTTAAGACATATTTAAAACTCCAACTACACATGTATAAGGGAATGAGCGAAAAAAATGGATGCCTCTCCTTCTATCATTGTGAAGGATGCCCCCAATGATAAGTCTGACTCTATTTTGAAGAACCCTACAACTAAGGGAAAGGAGTTTTCAACTTATATTAATGCTGAATCTGTGGATATCCCTATTGAAGGGCAAGGATCTACTCTCCATATGTCACCAGAGTTTCTTAATTTGACAGATTCCCAGATAGAAAAGATTAATGAGTTGGAAAGGCTAGACACTTCAGGGCGATAGATTATGGCTCTTACCTTAAAGAAAATTTTCCTCCTAATATTGTAAGTGATTCTAAAATGGCAGGTTCTCAATTCTCTCGAATCTCCAAGCAAGCCTTTAAGCAAATCCTTTAAAATATTTCTTTCAATTCAGTTCTCCCTTCAGATGCTCTCGAACTTCATCCCAAGGAACCAACCTCAAGGAAAGTTGGTGTAGATTGTCTAGAGCCTTCTACTGTGGTATTTGAAATCTCCATTACTAGGATGGGCTCTCCTAAGAAGGTAGGATCATATCACTACTCCCTCCGCTCCAGATATTATTCTGAATGTAAGGCCCAATCGAGAAAGTTATGGGTTGAAACCCCTCACGTTGCAGGGAGTGCTAAGGTAGGAAGGATATCTTCCTTCAAATTAGCTCAAGATTAAGCTCTAAAAGAAGTAAGCCAAGGAAACCTAAGTCTTCTCATTGGTATCCTTAAAACACCTGATGCCCCAAAGAGGGTTCCCAAATGAAGCTCTTAACTCTTAATGTTAGAGGCCTGGGAGGGTGGGCCAAACAACTAGCCCTAAAATGTTTGGTGAGCTCTATCAAGCCGTAAATTCTCTTGATACAATAATATATGATTGTAGGAGACATTGTTATTTCTATATTAAAGAAGCCATTGATTGGTTGAAATTTGTTTCTCTAGATGTCGTTGGGTTCTTTGGAGGTCATATTACTATCTAGTGCTCTTCTTTCTCTTTAATTCATTCATATGTTGTGTTTTCAGCACCCTGCACAAAAATCCATAGTTTTGAATTAGGCAGGGACCTTCAATTAATTAATGTATATGGCCCCTATGAGAACATGGAGGCTTTTTGGAACTCTCTTTGGGATAATAGTTGGATTTTCCATGAGAAATTCATTCTTGGGGTGGCTTTAATTTCATCATGGCAAGAGGTGAATTTTAGGGTACCTATGCTAGGTGGGACATGATTTGAATCTCTTTTCTAGATTTGTTTGAAGCCAAGGGGACGGTGGATGTTGATACATTAAAACTAAATCCCTCTTAGACCAACAATATAGTGGGGCATGTGGGAGTAACCAAATGGCTTAATCATTTTTTTGTACACCACTCCATTATAGACAATATTAATTTTAGACCATGGGTTGAGTAGACTGGAATTTCGTATCACTTTCCCATGTCATTAGAGTTCAACTTGGGATCCAACAAGCCAAATGCCCCATTTACATATAATCTGTTGGGTATATGTTATATCCTTTGCATGTGCGTACGGAGGGGAGGTGCGCATGTCAGCGCTGCAGCTCGGCGATCCCAAAGGCACCTTCGATGGAAACAGACCGTAGGCCCTGTTTCTGATGCGAGCGCAGCGAGCAAAATTTTCTGGCTATTTATAGATTTTATGGCTATTTATAGCTGTTTGTGGCTATTTTTAGAATTTGTCTTAAAATATGTAACTTAATCCTGGTTAAGGGATTGGATTCTTTTTTCTAATCCAGGTTAACGGATTAGGGTATTTGGATGTTGCAGAATACCTATATTTTGTATTGTGAGGATTTCATAATGTAATGAAGAGAAAATAGGAGGTGAGGCTCCAAGGTTTTCTGGTTTTCCCGGTTAAGGGTTTCCAGGGTAAATCTCTATGTTTATGTGTGAATGATGTGTTGTGATCTCTATTTTTCTTAAAAGAATCTGTATGCTTTGCTTCTCTGCACAGGTTTAAAACTTACATGTGGTATCAGAGCTCGGTTTTGGCATTAGGGGGATGCCTTTGCTGCTAAGGGTTCGACGCGGTTGATAGATCTCGGGTCTGTGATAAACCTGGGTTCAGTGGGAGCTTTGCAGTGTTGATTTGTGCATTGAAAGAGAATGGCGAGCACTTCAAGAATCGATATCGAGAAATTTAACGGCCAGAATTTTGAGCTATGGAAGCTCAAAATGGAGGATCTTTTGGTAGATCGGGAACAGTGGATTGCTGTGGATCCGGGTACAAAACCCACTGCAACATCACAAGAAGATTGGGATAAATTAGAAAGAAGGGCAAGGAGTACAATACGATTGTGCTTAATAGATTCTGTGTTGTTGAATGCATCTGGTGAAGATAGTGCAGTAAAGCTATGGGCAAAACTAGGGAGTTTGTATCAATCAAAATCCCTTGTGAACAAGTTGTTTCTGCAAAAGAAGTTGTTTCACCTCAGAATGGATGAGAATGACACTGTAACAGAGCATTTGAATGTCTACAATACTCTAGTAAGTCAGATAACCTCTGTTGGTATTAAAATGGCTGAAGAAGATAAATGTATTACATTATTGTGTTCTTTGTTGGATTCTTGGGACAACCTAATTGTTGCAATAGGTAGTTCTAGCCAGGCGACCTTAAAATTTGATGAAATTGTATCATCCCTAATATCAGAAGAGATGAGGTGAAAAACCATGGATAATCATAGCATGGATGCCTTGTCCGTGAGAGGTCGCCCCCAGGAGAGAAACAAAAATAAAGGATCTGGGGGGAGATCTAAATCTAAGGGTAGATCTAAATCCCCAGGAAAAGGAATAAGGAGGTGTTGGAAGTGCGGTAAAGTTGGGCACTATAAAAAGGATTGCAAATCTAAGAATGTTGAGAAAGCAAAGGGATATGAGGATACCCCTTCCACAGAGGTGAAGAACTCCTCAGAAGAAGGAGGGGATGTGTACCTAGCTTCCACGGGTAATCCTTCAGAACGTGATACATGGCTGATTGACTCAGGTGCGTCATGTCATATGACCCCTCATAGGGAGTGGTTCTGTGAATATGAAAAGTACAATGGAGGAGATGTGTGCTTGGGAGATGATTCACCAGCCAGTATCATTAGACTTGGTAGAGTCAAGCTAAAACTGAAGGATGGAAGGATTAGAACTCTGCCTGGAGTGCTACACATTCCAAATCTAGCAAGAAACTTGATATCTATCGGAAAGATGGATGTTGCAGGTGTAAAGACTGTGTGTGGAGATGGTGGTTGCAAAATGGTTCGAGGATCAATGGTATTGATGAGGGGAGTTCGGTATGGAACTCTGTACAAACTATTGGGAAAAACCATCATTGATGAATGTAACAATTCTGTTGTGCTAGAGGAAGGAGGTAAAGATGATAAAACCCTGACTGAATCAGGAGGAAAGACAATGTTGTGGCATCAAAGAATGGGTCATATCGGAGAAAAGGGACTTCGAGCACTACAAGGTAAAGGTATGGTTGAAGGTATGACTGATTGCACTCTGGATTTTGATTTCTGTGAACATTGCATATATGGAAAACAAAATCGAGTAAGATTTGCATCTGATGCTACAAGAGCAAAGGGAATTCTAGAATTAATACATAGTGATGTGTTTGGACCTGTTCATGTTCCATCATTAGGAAAATTTGTGTATTATGTTTCATTTATAGATGATTTCTCAAGGAACATATGGATTTATTTCCTTCGAAATAAATCTGAAGTATTTGCCAAGTTTAAAGAATTTAAGGCTCTTGTAGAAAATCAGTCAGAAAATAAAATAAAGGTGTTGAGGACAAATAATGGTGGAGAGTTCTGTGGGAATGAATTCAAGGACTTTTGTAAGAAGTGTGGAATAGAAAGGCAAAACACTACTCCATACACACCTCAACAGAATGGAGTTGCTGAGAGGATGAACAGGACGTTGATGGAAAAGGCAAGGAGCATGCTAAGCAGTGCTGGGATAAGAGAAGAATTCTGGGTAGAAGCAATGGAGACAGCATGTTACTTGGTAAACCGATCACCCACATCAGCATTGATTGATAAAACTCTACAAGAGGTATGGACTGGTAAGAAACCCTCTATTAAGCATCTGAAAGTTTTTGGTTGTGATGCTTATGTACATGTTCCAAAGGAGAAAAGGAGCAAGTTGGATAACAAAGCCGAGAAGTGTATCTTTATTGGCTATAAAGATGGTATGAAAGGGTATAAGCTTTGGAATCCTATAACTAAGAAGACTGTTTACATTCAAAATGTTGTGTTTCGAGAGGTCAAAGAAGTCCCTAGACAGGAAGTGAATCCAATGGAAAAGGAACCAGAGAAAATAGAGTTTAAGTTAGAAGGTGAAGAATCCGACTCAATAGAAGAAGCATAATCAAAAGAAGAAGAACCTCATACTCCAGTTTTGAGGAGATCATCTCAAGAAATAAGGCAACCAGAAAGGTATTCCCCTCCTGATTTTCGCTCTCATTTTGCTATGTCTATTACTAATGATGATCCTAGAAATGTGAAGGAAGCTGTTAATTCAGAGGATAGTGATCTCTGGAAAAAGGCCATGGATGAAGAAATGAATTCCTTGGACAAAAATGAAGCTTGGCAGCTAGTCCAGTTACCAACTGGGAGAAAATCCGTTGGGATCAAATGGATATTTAAAAAGAAGTTGAATGCAGAAGGTAAAGTGGATAAGTATAAAGCCCGCTTGGTAGCAAAGGGATATTCTCAGGTAGAGGGGATTGATTTTGGTGAAATATTTTCTCCAATTGCAAAATTAACTTCTATTAGATTTCTTCTTTCTATTACTATTGCTTTTGATCTTGAAGTAGAGCAGATGGATGTGAAGACAACGTTCTTACATGGGGATCTGGAAGAAGAAATATACATGAAACAACCAGAAGGGTTCATAGTAAAGGGAAAGAATGAGTTGGTATGTAAACTAAAGAAGTCCTTTAATTGTCTAAAGCAATCTCCAAGGATGTGGTACCAAAAGTTTGACACATACATACTTGGATTGGGGTTTGTGAGAAGCAAAGCTGATCACTGTGTATATTCCAAACAGGTTGGTGATCACTTCATTAACATAGTTTTGTATGTTGATGACATGTTGTTGATTGGAAACAACAAATATTTTATAAAGGAGGTGAAGTCTCAACAATCCTCCAAGTTTGATATGAAAGATCTCGGTGCTGCAAACTTCATTCTGGAAATGGAGATAAGAAGAGATCGTGCAAACAAAATGATAAGTTTAAATCAAAGAAAATATGTTGAGACGATACTACAGAGATTTAACATGCAAGAAAGTAAGCCAGTTAAGGTTCCTATTCCTGTAGGTGTAAAGTTATCTGTAGAGCAGTGTCCCAAGACACAAGAAGAAGAAGAAGACATATCATGGGTTTCATATGCCAATGCAGTTGTTAGTTTGATGTATGCAATGATCTGTACAAGACCAGACATTGCTCATGCAGTGGGAGTTTTGAGCAGATATATGTCAAAACCAAGAAAGGAGCATTGGACAGCTGTAAAGAGGGTCTTCAGATATTTGCGTGGCACCATAGATTATGCAATCTGCTACCAAGGAAGGCCTAGACCAGATAGAGTAATAAATGTACATGGATTTGTTGATGCAGATTGGGCTGGAGACCTTGATCATAGAAGATCTACAAGTGGGTATGTGTTTAACCTATTTAGAGGAGCTATCGGTTGGATGAGCAAGAGATAAGCTGTAGTTGCACTCTCAACTACAGAAGTTGAATACATGGCAGCCACTCATGCAAGCAAAGAAGCTATGTGGTTGCAAATATTGTGTTCAGGTATTGGGTTTGTACAGAAAGGTGTAAGGTTGGAATGTGATAGCCAAAGTGCAATCTTCCTGGCAAAGAACCCTGCTTATCATGCTAAGACAAAGCATATTGATGTGCAATATCACTTTGTGAGAGATATGGTTGAAGAAAAGAAGGTGCTGCTAGAGAAGGTTGACACCATGAAAAATGTTGTAGACTCATTAACAAAGTCTGTTAGTACAGAGAAGTTCTCTTGGTGTAGAGAATCTATGGGCATTTATGCCCTGAACCTGTGACTTTATGAGTACATGACTCATTGCTATGCAAAGGAAACAACAAGTGGGAGAATGTTGGGTATATGTTATATCCTTTGCATGTGTGTATGGAGGGGAGGTGCGCATGTCAGCGCTGCAGATCGGCAATACCAAAGGCACCTTCGACGGAAACAGGCCGTAGGTCGTGTTTCTGATGCGAGCACAGCGAGCAAATTTTTTTGGCTATTTATAGCTGTTTGTGGCTATTTTTAGAATTTGTCTAAAAATATGTAACTTAATCCCGGTTAAGGGATTGGATTCTTTTTCTAATCTGGGTTAACGGATTAGTGTATTTGGATGTTGCGGAATACCTATATTTTGTATTGTGAGGATTTCATAATGTAATGAAGAGAAAATAGGAGGTGTGGCTCCAAGGTTTTCTGGTTTTCTCGGTTAAGGGTTTCCAGGGTAAATCTCTGTGTTTATGTGTGAATGATGTGTTGTGATCTCTATTTTGCTTAAAAGAATCTGTATGCTTTGCTTCTCTACACATGTTTAAAACTTACATAATCTAGCCCATTGACAACTTGCTAACTTAAAACACTTGGTCTTTGAGAGAAGGAGGAAGTATGATATATTATTAGATGTGCCTATCATTAATTATTTCACCAATGTTATCAAAGCAGCCAAGGAGAAGGTAGTGGCATGGTCACATGAGCACATTAAAAATAGGGAACAATCCTTAGTAAAGATTGATGAGGACCTGAAATCCTTGTATGAATTATTTGGAACTATCCATCCCTCAGAGGTTGATGTTTCCATAGTTAAATATATTAAGGAAATGAGGTATAAATAACTTCTAGACAAAGAAATCACGTGGAGGATCAAAAGTAGAGCTACTTGGCTTGTTGTTGGGCACCACTATACAAAATTATTTCATCACTTTTCCAATCATCAAAAAAAGTATAAACACAATCTAGATATTGAAATATCCTACTAGGAATGGTGTCTCAAGGTTTAAAGACCTAGCAAAATCTAAGAGTATCCCATTTCTCCAAAATACTTAAGGAACCTAACAGGACTAACATCTAGGAAATCCTCCAAAACATCTCTTGTTATCCTAAGATGGTTGAAGAAGTCGACGATGATATATTATTCTAAATGATCTCCTAGGAAGAGTTGTTCCAAGTTATGGACTCCTTTCAAAAGTAAAGCGCCTCAGGCCCAACAGATGGATCATAGAGTTCTTTATTGACTTTTATGATCTTATCAGTGATGACCTGGTTATAGTAATAGACGATATCACGATTCATGGAAAAATGGAAAAAAAATTTAATGCCACATTATATGTGCTCATCCCAAAGGTGGACAATCCAGACTCCTTTGATGGGCTCCAACCAATTTTCATTTTTAATTACGTCTACAAGATTGCTTCCAAGATCATTGGTTTGCGCCTCAATCCTTTTATATCTGATTATGTTTCCTCTGAACAGTTTGGTTTCTTAAGGGAAGACTCATCCATGAGTCCATTGGCTCAGCTCAAGAGACTCTTCACTCCATTAATCTTTCATCTGATGTTGATTTTGTTCTAAAATTAGATCTTTCAAAAGCCTTCGACTAGGTATCCTAGATCTTCTTGCGACTCCTTCTTTCACACTTAAGGTTTTCCCATAGTATTTTCAAATGGATTATGTCTTATGTGACCACGACAAGCTATGTAGTGCTAATCAATGGCTCGATCTCCCCTTTATTTATGGAAACTCGTGCTTTAGACAAGGTTATCCCTTGTCGCCCTATTTATTCTTGCTAATAGTCGAAGGCATAAGCCGAGCCTTATCCTAATCTAATAGAAACAGGAAAATCAGAAGTGTTAAAATTTGAAGTAGAATCAATATCTTGCATTTTCTTATTGTTGAGTACTATTTGATTTTTGGCTTAGGTTCATTAAGGGAAGCTAGACAAAACAAAGAAGTTTTTGACACCTATTATTATGCAACAAGTGTGGTAATTAGTTGTGATAAATATGGGTTGTACACTTTTGGCATGTTAGAACGCTCCTCAAGCATAATTGTTGGATTGTTAACACCCCTTTGAAGGACTTCGATTTTGGTTTTAAGTACCTTGTTTTTTTCTCAAGCCCAATAATTATCGTGCAGTCTGGAAATGGCTTGCCAAAAAAATAGAAAGAAGAATACTCCATTAGTGCAATAAGTGGATCTCGTGTGGTGGTCAGATTGTGTTAATCAAAGTTGTTGAAGTAATACCAGTTTACTAGCACCTCTTGGCAGATATCCTGAAAGGAAATTTAGATAAGATTAAAACACTCTATGCCAATTATCTATGGAAAGGAAATCCGAGAAAAAGGGAGCTAACCTCGTTCATTGGAATTTAGTAGCTATAACAAAGGGAAATGATGGTCGGGTATTAAAAACCTTTTGATGTTTGGGAAGGCTCTCATACTGAAGTCGATTTGGCAGTTGATTTCCAAAGGTATTTTATGGAAGGATATTATCATGCAAAAATATATTGCTCCAAATAACCTCCTTGAATGGGTTAGAAGACTTGTGAAATCCTCCCCTCATGTTTCTATTCATTAGCAAGCTTTAATTAAAGCCTTCAAGGTAATTGGAGAGAGACTCACTTGGGAATATAGGAATAAGGGAATGTATAATGGTTGGAACTGATTGTATTATAGGATGTGGCTGCAACATATTCCTTTCACAAGATATTATTCATGAACTTCATATCAAAGGACTGCGCATCTTGACACAATTAAAAAATATGAAGAGACCATGATATGGACCCAAGATTGGTTGACAACAGAGGATATTGGGTTCGTTGATGTTCAAGCTCATTTATGGAGTCTTTTTATTAATGAGCTCAAGAAAGGACATGTGCATTTGAACAAGAAGCATGATGATCTAGCATGGGTTTGGCATGGGGGTTGTATCAAATACAACGTTTATAAAAGACATGCTTCTTAGCTTGATCCTCAACTCCTCTCTAGTGACAAAATTTGGAATAAGATGTTGAAGGTTGCAACCCTTTTCAAAATTAAACTATTTAATTTGGATTATTCTCCATGATCACACCCCTACATAGGATAGAATTCAGAGGAAAAGAATGAAGGGACTAGGATGGTGCTCTCTTTGTTGAGCTACAAATGACTCACATCCATATATTTGTAGAGTGCCCCTTTACTAAACAACTTTGGAAAGATGTGAATATTCTTTGGGATTTGTGGATATTTGGAACAAAAATTTAGTGATGGGAAATCTTTCTCATTTCCTAGGAAAAAGATAATTGAAGTTTATTAGGCCAATGCCTTTTATTGTCTTTTTGTTACTTTATATTGCGCAAAATGAGGCAATTTTTGAAGTCAAACTTGTCCCCTCTTTTCAGGAAGTAGCTCAAGCCTTATCCATCTTTTTTTTTTTGCTAGAATATCCTTGACTTGCGGGGGTGGCCTTTATTCTAAGAAACCATGACCCACGGACATCTAAGCCATCAAAATCACCCAAGGATCGCACCCGACCTGGGCCACACCAACCCTCAACTGGTTGAATTTTAGGTGTCTCCTCCTAACTATCTCACCCCTAAGGGGAATTGAACTTAGGTCTCCCTACTAACAAGACCCATACCTTAATTGAATGATCTAGCGGGAATTGACTAGGGCTTATCCATTGTAAAACACTTTCAGAAAGTGAATAAAATTTCAGTTCCTCATGTCAGAAATCACCCTCTCATTGATAAATCCAAAGCTTGGGGCTTCTTTGATGGAGATAACCAAGCTCAAGGTTCCATACATGGTTCTCGGTTTGTTTTATTTATGAATGATAATGTTCATATTGAAGGTAAAGCATTTCTAGGACAAGGCTCAAACAACATGGCATAGATCTTTGATCCTCTTATTTTTCTAGGGGATTTTCAACTTAGCAAGCTAGCTAATGTATTTGTCAAAATCCTTGAAATGATCTCTTTTAAGCACATCTATAGGAAATTTAATGAATAAGCAATATCTCTTTCTAAGACAGGTTTATTAGGTCCTCTCATGCAAGTCTTTGAAGAAAAAAATTAACTCTAGGACTGTGGTCTCAACACAAACTTTCTCCCTTCTCAGTATTTAGTTATGTAGATAATATATATTTTTGGCGGTTACATGAAGTGCAATTTATGTGTATATGCACTCTAGTTCCATATGTTGGTAACAACTATAGGATTGAATTTGTTGATCATTTTGGACATTCAATCTGTTGAAGAAGCTTGGGGTCTTTTGATAAACCAATTTTGAGCTTTTTGAAGAATGTATTACATTTTTTCTTGAAATATAATATGATTTTTGTCTAAGGAAAAAAGGGAATGATTAAAACTTGAGAGTTTTAGATCTCAAATCCCACACAGAAGTTATTTGGAAAAATAAGAGTTTCGATAGATCTGAAGATCATAAATACTATAGATTAACTCTTGACATTTCTCTAGCATACGGGTACACAAATGATGGCCCTCCCCTCTTTGCCTCTTGGTCTTAATTTATAATCTTTAGAAGGAGAATGATAGAGTTGGTAATGGGTTTCCATGAAGTATAGGTATACAAATTGCATGAACACAACTCAGGATTGCAATAATTTTCAATAATTTTATTTTTTTACATAGTTTCCAAGGGGTGTGTTCCTTTTGCACTCGCAAGAAGCATATAAGACACTCCTTTTCCTTATAGAAAAGGGTGTCCATGTGGAAAAAATATTGAATAAAAAAATTTGGGGTGAGTAATCACTATAATTGGTTGATTTTTTCAATGGAAGAGACATCACGAGAAACCCTCTGAGCACTTCCCCTTATTTTGGCAATGGTACCCAGTGTAAATCGTTCGGTTGTAGTTTTGGAAACCTAGCTCAATGGGGATATTGAGTGTGTACCCCAGTATTCACAAAGGTAGTGATCCTAGTGACTTGACCTCATGACCTCCTATTTGTAATTTACAACACTCAACCACTTAAGATAACTCATCGACCTGTCTTGAATTGGTCGATATGAAGGCCGTATGAACATTAATGACTTAGTAGTATAAAAATGATGATATAACACTAAGTCATCATATAATTGGCTAATAACTTTATATGGCCAAATCCTCCCTACTTCCATCTCTTGGAAAGTTTCCCTTTAGGAGATAAATTTTCCTAGTTCATTGAATTTATGAATCTTACTAGCTTAAATCAAAATTAAGGTGTTATTTCTCATATGACATAAAACAATAATTATATATTCAATTAGGTTTAAACTAGTGATTTTCTTGGTTTAGTAGTTCTCTAATATATGTCAACCTTTATGTGTAGATTATTGTTCAATTTCAAAAAAAATGAGTTAGATATGGAGCAAATGTAAAGTGTTAGTGTAAGTTTTCCCTCCCAACTCACGACCTTGGAACGATAAACTATTAATACCTACACTTACCACGATTATTATCGGTTTAATGAAAGTTAGGGACCTTTTATATTCCTAAAGGTTAATGAATGTTGGGGACCCTTTATTGTGCTAAATGTTGTTGGCCAATAATGATTAGGGGCACCCCTAAGTATTAATATGATCATCATGATCAAATATTCATAATGAAAACTACTTATTTGATTTTTTTGTTATGTGTGATACTTTTTGTGTGTGCCTTAAAGGCAATAGTTTGTGGTTATTATGGGTTTTTACAATGTTCCCTATATGGATTGTTGATTCTTTATTCTATGACCAAGTTGCAATTTTGATAAGCATTATTTTCATGGGTAGTTTCAATAGGTAGTACTTAGCCCAATCATTTTTAGGTTATTGTGGTTGCCTTACATCCCTTCTTTTTAATTAAAAATTTACTAATATGCATAGTGTTGTTTATATTAATAGTTAAAGGACACAATTTACGTAAAAAGGAAACATTGTTTATTGAGACAAAAACTATCATAAAGAAATTGACTTCTTGAGGTTAACTAACTAATTAAATTAATAAGAAAAATGAAACTAAAGGGTTACATATCAATGATAAGAATGCAATAACAACATTAATGTGAAATACTCACATAAAAAAGGAAACCAAAGAGCAAGAAAAAGAGAGAACACAAAATTGGAGAGTGATCGTATTTCACCAAGTCTCTAATATGTACAAATATAAAAATATATTGTTAGGTAAATTTACCCATAAAATATAAATGCAAATAAAATAATGGAAATAAAGCATGGATATAATACACATGGTAATAAATCTCATAAATTCCTCCCTCCTTTGAGGAAGTTGTCCTTGATTTTTGTTGGAATATGGAGAAATTGCTATTCAAATGTTTGAGGAGAAATTGCTTTCCTAGTAAAGTGTCTTTGAGGGTAACCAAATAAACTGTGATTTCACCTTTTCTAGTAGATCATTTTCATACATTCATAAGTGTAGCTTCACTAAAATAAAGTTGAAAAGCGAGAATGGTTGCCTCTATATGTGGCGTGGATGTCTGACTCAAACTAATTCCTTTAAGTGAAGGGATTCATATAACTTGAGTTACCCAACATTCACCCCATCATGGGTAACTAGATGAAAACATTAAGACCCATTTGTGTGTGGTTGTGTAATCCCCATGCATGATTCTTGAGCTTAGGATGTTTATTATTGAATTGATATATGTCCAAGTAGATCCAAACTCTATCAATAGCCTACAAGTCAAGAGAAACTTGACGTATATCATGTAATTTCTTGTACTTCCCTTATGTCTATTGAAGTGTTTTCTAGACTCTATTAAATCTTGGCCAATATTTGCACAAATGAATAACCTTTGTCTTATTCCTTATGTTGGTAAGATGTGGATCGAGTTGAAAGATTATTGGAATCTCAAAAAGGCCATAACAAAGCTCGAATGGAGAATGTCATATGGATACATGGATTTCCCAATTAGAGTTGTGTTGTAAATTGTGCAAGTAACATTACAATTATTTGTTCTATTCATAGTAAATGTAAAAACATGGACCAAATTTTTATTGTCTAGCTAAGTTTATATGTTAATTTCTAGATGGAAGGGAGTCAAGACCTTCAACTAGTAACCTAAAATCTTTCATAATGAGTTCCATAAGTGACTTAGAAATATGGAGGAATGATTGGAAATGGTGATAAATAATAAAATCAAATGGCTCCACACATACTAGAAGAATAACTTGACAACTTTAGGAGCATTAATAGGCTTGTTGCAAGCAATGACGACTATCGATAATTCTTATAGAATCTGTAAACTACCATGAAGATACAATCATGTTTCCACTAAGTGCTAGGAATCTTGTTGATGATATCCATGAAAATGGATTCTAATGGTGTGGAGAGAATTGGAAAATATTACAACAGGCCATTTTTTATATAATAAACTTTGATTTAGATTCATTTTGAGCATCATTATATGTAATATTTGATGTGCTTCCTCACCAAAATGAAAAGAATAAGTATTGTTGTAGGTGTGGTGATGTTTTCTACGGTACCCAAAAAATGCCTCTATATGTGAAGAGTGGTCCTCCTTAAGAAAAAGAAGACGCGTCGAACATGTTGGTACACAATTTATTTAATTTGTATTTCAAATCATTTTGTATAGTGTGTATTATAGGAAGGGGCTTAGTTGACCATCATGGGTTGGTGGACAGGTTCCATGTTGGGACCAAAATAGGGATTAATGAAATACTAGTCTCTAAAGTCCTTATATTCTTCACATCTCACATAAGGACAATGGATTCAATATTCAAAGACGTTGGTAATTAGTATTGGGAATAGTTTCTTGGCCAAGGATATAGTTAGACGATTTCTCAAGTGCTTGGAAAACCTCATAGAATCATTTTTCATACATGTTTCATTGAGCTTTCTTGGGGACGGGTTCTATAAATGATGAGAAACTAGATGTCCTGTAAATTTAAGAACAACACATATGGAATATTTATAATAATTGTCTTGATCTAAAAAGGATGGTGCAAATTTAGGAGAGAAAGCAATAAGCCTTGGATTAATACAAAGAGCTTTAAATCTATGGAGATTGACTTGTATAACAACTTATCATCTAATAAGTAAAGATTGGGTGGGGGAGAGATGAGTTAATATCTCTTACCATCCATGTGAGGTCGTTTGATGTTGTAATACCCATTATAGTATGTCCTCTTGTTAAGTTGGTAGAGTTAAATTATTGAGAATCACATCATAGCAAGCAATGGTTGTGACATCAGACTCAACTATATTAATGAATGCCTAATTGAAAAAATGACAATACACTTAAAAGTGATAGGTGTGGAAAAATAAACTTGCTTGACCCATCCATGACTATATAGTTATGGATGCGGTGTGTTAGCGAGTTGGAGTGATCTAACTAACTATAAAGAAGCTGATTTCCTTTAGTTGTAATTATCAATGATCAATTATTTGAGTTTTTACCCAATCTAAAATTTGTGAGTGAAGGAAGATTCATTGTCATGGTCTATGTAATATTTGACCATAAAGACTTAAAAAGGGTCAAGAGCGTGCAAATTAGACTCATGTTATCATTATTCAATATCAAGATATTTGATTACTTATTGTTGTTCAACAAGGAGTACCTTGGACTTTTTGTCTTGTTATGCATGGAATTCATCATCAATGGGCCAATTTTCTATTATAAGGGTAATAGGTATTCTTCCCTTGGTCAATTGGATTAGCTATCTCTTGATTGGAAGTAGTATCAATTGAGAGAGTAGGAGAAGAAGTCCCATTATTTGATTGGTTTGTGAAGAGATTTTAGTAGATTTTTTAGCCTTAGGAAACTCAACTTTGGTCTTAGAGTCTAGTTGAATGGCATGATCCGTCGTAAATTTTAGGAAGAGTTATAGCTTTGCACAAATGGGAGGAAGAAAATCTTAGGTAAACGCATTGAGAATTATGTCTTTAAGATTCCTCACCTTAAGTTTGTGGACACTTTTTAAAGACCTCAATGCATTGTTGGGTAGTATATATAGGGACCTATCTAAGTTGTAACCACTTTTCCAACATTCTATCTTTGTACTTTAATGGGTAGAAACCTTTTTTAGATGGAAACTTTGATTTCAACTCATGTGTTGATCTAATGTTATATTATGGCTTTGGAGTAACTGTGTGTATATTATTGGTTTTTATATTGATTACAATGGGTTTGCAAATTGATTCATAAAGTTATAGACATTATACATCAACACATTACATAGAAATTACCTTGTAAACCTCTCTCTTGGAGGAAAACTAGAAAACTAGTGAAATTTCATTCATCTATTAATCACACAATTAAAAACAAGTGTTTACAATCATGACTTGATATACCACAAATCACACTTCATTACATCACGACATGATCTTACTCCATAGCCATCACAACTTATTTATAAATGCAATACAACCAACAACTAATTAATGACAACACATAACTTCGTAACCACTTTTAGTTCTTCTATTATAGTTGACTTGACTAGGACATCTTTGGTCGATTACCCATTGAGATTTGGTCATTTCGTTGCCTTCTCGTTGACTAGTTGTTTACCTTTAACCAAACAACTATTCCAGTCAATCGGCTAACCAAACTTCCATTGTTTATTTCCTCTGACTCCATTCAGCTTATACTAGTCAACTATTGACTTTCCCAGTCAATATACAAGTAAATAATATAGCATTCCCAACATTCTCCCACTTGTTGTCTTCTTTGCATAAACAAGACATTCAAAAATTTGGTTCACTTTAGTAGGGATGACAAGCCCATCATTTCCCTACACCAGCAAAACTTCTATGTTCTCAAAACTTGGTCAATGAGTCTACAACATTATTAGCCATGTATATCTTTTCCAATAAAACCTTCTGGTTCTCTACCATCTCCTTCACAAAATGGTACTAAACATTAACATCTTTCATCTTTGAATATATGTTGGATTATTCACCAAGAAGATTGCACTTCGACTGTCACAATCTAACCTAATAGTGTGTTGTATGAACCTAACTCATAAACACAATCTTTGCAACCAAACAACTCCTTACATGCATGAGTAGCTGCCATCACTATGTATTAACTCCAATATTTATATAGCCCTAGTAGCACCAAATGAGAACCTTACACAACTATGTTTACCATAAATACAATGTTCACAAAGTCTACTTCTATAGAGAAATTAGGGAGACATTTGACCATATCTTTATTGTGCATAGTACAAATAACTTTCTCACCTATATGTCCCATTCATTAATGCCACAACATGGTCGAGTCAAATAGACACGAAGATACGATGTTGAACTCTAGAAAGAACATAATAGCAATTTTGTTAGTGTTTGTTCTTCCCAATAGCTTATACAACGTTCCAGTCGAAACTCCCCTCATCAATACCATCACTCCTTGCACCATCTTACATGTATCTTTCTCAAATACAAACTGCACACCTATATTCCCCATCTTACTGATTGAGATAAGGTTTCGTGCCAAAACTGGGATATGTAGTACTCTTGAAAGTGTTCCTATTCTTCCATATTTTGGTTTCATTCAAACTTTACCTCCTCTGACTATCTTTTTCAGTGAATTACCTCCCAGTAGAACATCACTACCATCAATATTCTCATACTGACAAAACCATTTTCTACAAGTTGTCATGTGATATGATGCACCAATGTCTATAAACCAAGAGTCATGTATTGGCTGTGCACTTGTGGATGCCAAATATCTCCTTTTTATACTTGCAAAGACTTACCATCAATCAACTGAATTTCATCAAAAAAAATTCCTTGATTGATTTTCGTCAACTTACACTTTCATCTATAATTCCCAACTTTTCCACATGTCCAACATGTTTTCGTCTTTGGACCAAGCAATCTGGTCTTAAATCTACCCCTTGACTTCGAATTTCTACTAAAGGTTTTGCATTTTCCTTGCTCTACCAGTTATCCTCTTACCATTAAGGCTTCACGGGTCGCTACTTCCATGTTCTTTCATCTCATCTCTTCCAAGAACATAGATGCGAACACATTATTGATATTCAATGTGGTATTGTTGCTTCCAATAAGCCATGACCAAGCTATCCAAGGAGTTTGGAAAACACAATAGATTGATGCATTTCTCCTCCTCGGTGATTTTAATATTCATGGACAACAAATGACTGATAATAGTGTTTAACACATTTATCTACTATGTAATTGAGTCACCTTCACCCATCCTCAAAAGATGTAACTTATTTAGAAGAAACAACTTGCTAACCATATATTTCGAATAATATAAGTTCCCTAACTTTTCCCATATATTCTTTGCAGTTTATTTTTCTAAGACGTTCATAATACAAAATATGCTAAATAAAGTCAGATTGTACTCCTTTCCTTTTTGTCAATCTTTTGCCAGTCTTCAGCATATTACTCGGTGTTGTTCATGGTCAACAACAATCTATTGTTCTCAATCTACAAGGAGATCTTTCATTTTAAGCTTCCATAGCTCAAATATTTGCCATTAAGATTTTCAATTTCTATCCTCAATGTGCTAGGGATTATAAATCAATGTTTCTAGAAATATCCCATTGTAAAAGGTATTCAACAGATGAAGGACCAAGGAAAACCCTCAAACACAAAGGCATCCCCCTGTATCCAAATACAACTCTGATACCAACTATTGGTTCTAATACAAATTACAACAAGTTTGCGAATTGATTCATATAGTTAAATACATTAGACATAAGGAAATGACACACAACACATCAACACAATACACATAAATTTCCCTGGAAACCTCTCTCTAAGAGGAAAACCAACAAACCAGTGAGCTTTCACTCATCTATTAATCAAACACTCAAAAAATAGTTGTTTACAACCATGACTTGTTAGACCACCAATCACACTTCATTACATCATGCCATGATCTTACTTCATAGTAATTACATATTATTTATAGATGCAATACAACCAATTGCTCATTAATGACCATCCATAACTTCCTAACCACTTTCAATTATTTTGTTATAGTCAACTTTAGTCGATTTCCCGTTGAGCTTTGGTCATTTCAACGACTAGTTGTATTCCTTTAACCAAACAACTATTCCAGTTGGTCAACCAACCTGAATTCCACCATTTATCACCTCCAAATCCAATCAACTTATACCAATTAACTATCGACTTCTCTAATCGATTTACATGAAAATAATATAACATTCCCAACATATATGCCATAAAGAGAGGGCCTACTCATCCTTGCATGCCCGATTTATTGGAAGCACATGAGTGTTTGTCAAAATATCTGGTGCCTAAAAGTTGGTTCTAATTTTGATCCATAAATTGTCGTGGATATTCCACTAAATATTTCATCACAACGGATCTTACAACTTAATTCATTTTGTTAGTTTAATTCCATAATATAATAAATACACTCGAACTGAAAGGGAAATAACTATAGAAAAATAACACATCCACACAAACAACACAATATATAACCTGGGAAAACCCATTATGGGGAAAAACCCAACGAGAATGGCTACTATAGGATCTCCTACTTGCTTTGTTATGCTCTAAGATCCACTCCCTTACTCTTTCTCAGCTATGGAACAATAAAGTAACATCATTATCAATCGTACAAGTTGACGCAGGGGTTGTATGTTGACGCAGGGGTCATATGCTAACGCAGGGGTCATATGATGACATAGAGGAGGTCGTATGCTGAAGTAGGGGGACATACATGTTGACATAGGGCCATACACACTGACATAGGGGGCATACGATCATGTTGGGGTTTCTTAGCGAAGTTTCAATTGTATAATTTTTCCAGGTTGGATAAAATCCAATTTTTGGATTGTATTTTTCAAAATCTTGTTAATAAAATATCTTCTCCGACTGCTGCACCGGTTTTCCCATCTTGGGTTTTTCCGGGGGTTTCCATACCCAAAAATATTGGTGTCTTTATTGGTGTGATTGCTATTATATGTTTTCTCACTATTTATTTTCCACTGGATTATTTGTGAAGAAACTCATTTGTGGTTAACAGAAGAGATTAAAAAAAAATGTGTAGCTCAAGATTGAGTTTTAAGGAAATTTACATTTTTTTGTGCTCCAACAAATACATCAAAGCAACATAAAACTATACATTTAAACCTGGCAAAGAGAGAAAACCATAAATAAATTGCGATGAAAATAATGCCTTGATCCGATCAAAAGCCAAAGGCACATTAATATAATATGCCTTGGTTACTTGACAAGAAGAAAGTCTTGGATACATGCTCACTGCTTGCAGAAACATGCCTTGCTTATGCAGGCTGAACATTGAGAGTTGGTAGATAGCCTAATCTATTTCATAAATCATGGATCCAACTCCTATTGTATGGTTTGAGAATATGCCTTAGTAGCTTTAAATTTAGAACTCATCCCTACTTCTAAAAAATGTGTCCACACTCCAGAAACCACCAAGCCTTAAGTGACTCTAGTAGTTATCGAATAAATGAAGGGTTATTTTGAATATGAAACTATTTTTTACACCCCATTTATGAGGAGATCATGGCACTCAAGAGGCAACCTACATCTATTTTTTTTATCAGATCTTCGAAGATAAAAAAATGTCCAGGCCCACACTTTATCAAAAGAAAAATTGTCTTTGCATCATGGAGTCTGCAGGCTGTGGAATACCATGATGAGCACTGTATGCATTATTTACATGCTACTTTCTTTTAATTTTGTTGTTATTATGTCATTTTTAGACTCTGCATGCTTTGCTTCCTAATTAGACTATGTGTGTTTCAACATACTCTTTAACTAATGTGTCATTATGCATTTATTTTAATATAGTTGCATCACACCATAATATTTTTGTGAATTATTTTTTTTGGTAGTAATTAAAGCAAGTTGCATTTTGTTTCAAGGGAAAAAAAACTATATTCATAGAGGATGAATATACATGTTACAAGTCCAGAGAGTAGAACGAACGATGCTACAAACACTTGAAAAACTATCCATTGCTTATAAATTCACATCCAAAACCAGGCAAACTAGTCCTGATCCCTTTACTTACATGCATCCGAAACAAAAGTATCCTACATCTTATTTACAAAAAAAAACTTTTCATGATACGAAAAATAAATGCAATAATTAATAATTAAAAATTAAAAATGATTTATCTAAATTAATTTAGGCATCTGGAGTTCCACGGAGGGAGTTTTTTTTATAATTAATAGTTAACAATGATTACATTCATTACAACCAGTCACGTCATGCCAAGTCCAACAAACAAGGAAATAAATTTTAATATGATTGGCACTAAGATATCTTTATCACTCACACCTAGTCCACTCGTTGAATCGAGGCCATGATTATTCCCACTTGCATCATTCTGGTAGCGAGAAAAACTTCTTGAACTTCACCCATTCTATAATTTACTATATCCATTACTACTTTCAATAGAGGTACAACGGGAATGGGAAATAGTCTCCCAATTTAGAAAATATTTCAGGAGTTATAGGGAAATAGTCTACCATTAGGATACCAACAACCTTCTCTACATGGCCAGCCACATTATTCAATGAAGAATGGGCCATGAAGGGAAAAATGGATCATATCCCACATCACTTTTAGCACACCCTCCTCACACTCTAGAATGTTCAACTAAATGACATACAACTGAAGCAAATCTATTTGAAATATATATATTTTCAATAAGATAGTTTTTAAAAACAACATGCAATGCCCGGATGCAGGTGTCCCACATGATATTTCGATGAGAAGCAAGGTGAACACAGAGCTCCCCTCCTCCTTCCATGTGGACCATTCTTGAGCCGCATGCCATGCATATTAATTTCTTTGGCATGTCAAGTCTAGGCCTTTATTGGTTATGGCCTTTCGAACTCCGAGTAGAGCAAGTGACGATACTATGGCAATCATGCCTCTCCTTAGCGATTTTATGGACCCTCCAGAAGCAAACGTTATGGATTTTTAGAAGGAAAGTTTCCAATTCTTGATAGTCTACAACTGGAATCCTTGTTGTGTTTCCCTCCAGCATCCTAGCAAAAGCCATTCCCTGGGTTGGTTCCAAGGTAAAAGTGTGTTTTCCGCACCCTAGAATCCTCCTGCGGAAGGCGGGAAGCGGAAAATGGGAAAAAGGTTAAGGTAAAAAAAAAAATTCTTCGATTTCCGAGGTCTGCAACGGAAGGCGAAAAGCCAGAAGTCGGAAGGTCGAAAGTTGAAATACAAAGTGATTGTTTCATAAGTTTTCCGATTTTCGAGGTCCGCAGCGGAAGGTGAATATCCAGAAGTCGAAAGGCAGAAGTCGAAAGAGAAAGTTATCGTTTCATGGGTTTTTCGATTTCTGAGGTCCGTAGCGGAAGGCGGAAAACCGAAAGTCAGAAGGCGGAAAGTCGAAAGACAAAGTGATCGTTTCGTGGGTTTTTCGATTTTCCAGGTCCGCAGCAAAAGACAGAAAGGCGGAAGTTGGAAGGCAGAAAGTCGAAGACAAAATGATCGTTTCATGGAGTTCCCGACTTCTGAGGTTCGCAATGGAAGGGGGAAAGGCGGAATATGAAAGGCGGAAAAGTCAGGTTCAGTGTGGAATGACTTTTTTGCTTACAGAATGGATCTATGAGATGTGAAACGACTGTTACAGTGATGTTTATGATTAAGCATGAATGTTAAAGGATGTATATGACATAAACACTGTGTTTAAAGGGAAAGAAATAATAAGTTTTAAATTATTATGCATATCATTCAGGTGTATGGGCACTGGGTACATGTATAGAAAGATATCAGAGTGAGCAGTTGAAGTCATGTTCCTCCCTTATATGTTGATGTATAGGGGAGGGTACGCGACAATGTGGTATCAGAGCAGGATTAGTGGTTGTGTTCTCCTCGTAGGCAGGAGGGGACGTGACATTGTGGTATCAGAGCAGTAGTAGAGTAGCGGGGAGGCTACATCATGGTATCAGAGCTATTGGTTACAACATTGGGCATGGATGGGCCAAGTGAATAGTTTCAGAGCTATTAGTTGCAACACCATTATTACGCAGCAAACAACGTGTTTAAATTTTGAAATTGTTATTTAGCTAATAATATGTGTATTAACACATTTTTGCAAAGTCTTAGTGCAGTTTGGAAAAGTTGGTTTTTGTTCGGCCATGAGAACCTACAGCATGAATGACGCACAGGATCCCTATGAGTTGAAGGCAGATGCCATGGGAGAAAACATTCGAATTGGAAATGCTGAAATAGAATCCAATGGAAGAAGATATCAAGAGACTCATTTAGATATTGCAACCACCATGAGAATCCTAAGGGTGGGATTGCAAAGTTGCAGAGAAGACAATGAAAGAATGCTTAGAGCTCAGGAAGAGCAGAATTAGCTGAATGCAGCCATGCTGCAAAGTTTGACAGACATCCAAAGGTAGATGAACTCTAGGCATCAGGCAGTAAATCCGAAAGGAAGTAGGAGCGGTACCAGAAGAAGAAAAAGGTCTTCTAGTGGACCGTATGACTTTGAAGGA
The DNA here is from genome assembly GCA_001517045.1 of Pseudotsuga menziesii. NCBI lineage: Eukaryota > Viridiplantae > Streptophyta > Pinopsida > Pinales > Pinaceae > Pseudotsuga > Pseudotsuga menziesii. The sequence goes on along the minus strand of LPNX010101065.1, from coordinate 354,885 downwards.
TCCACTGGGGGTTCAAGCTATTCATCTCATAGGAATAAGAGGAAGAGGCGTTACTGAAACAGTTCACATGATGAATTTAAGAAGGAAAGGCCTCCTACCTTTAATGGCGAGGTAAAGACTAGTCAGGAAGTTGAAGCTTGGCTTCTTGGGATGAAAAAGTATTTCCAAGTCCAAGAATACCCGGGAAACATGAAGGAAAGGGTAGCCATCTTCAATCTGAATGGAAGAGGATCCATATGGTGGGATCACCTCAGGAAAGTGAAGAAGATCAATGACAAAAAGATCGTGTGGAAGCAGTTCAAGAAGTATTTCAAGCAGAAGTACCTCTCTGACAGGTACTATGACGGCAAGATTAAAGAGTTCCATGAGTTGAGATTGGGACAACTAACCATGGAAGAATATGCAAACAAATTCTTGGAACTATTGAGGTATGTCAGATACATCAGGTATGATAAAGTGAAAATCCAGTGTTTCCTAAGTGGATTACCTCAGCCATAAAAAGATATAATTGAGTTTGATGAACCTAGAACTCTAGAAGAGGTTATAGGGAAGGCCAAATATTGCTATGATCAAAACAAAAGCAAATGTGATATCCATAAGGCATGGAAGGACAAGAAGAATGAGAAGTTTGACCAAAGGAAGAAAGGTTACAAGCCTTCTCACTTCTGAAATTAGCAAAGGCATCCATCACAAGATGTGACTAAGCCAACTAGAGTGTTGGAAGACAGGCCAAGAGATCCAAAAGAGATCAGAGAACCACTCCAGTGTTGGAGATACAGAGAAAACCATATGCGCAGGAACTGCCCGCATGAGAATGGGTATGTAAGGCAAGGTCACAACGTCCAAGGAGCTGAAACGGTGGGTCAAGTAGCAAGGACCGTCCCTAGAATTTATGCAGCCCTAGAGGACCATCAGGTAGATCATCAATCAACTATGGTTGAAGTTGAAGGTAATATTGTTGAGCAATCTGTTTTTGTTTTGATTGACCCTAGATCTACTCATAGTTCTATCACTCCTAGAATTGTTGAGATTTGTGCTTTTAAGAATTTAAAGCATAACAAATCATGGTTAGTTCAACTAGCCATTGGAACCAAGAGAAAAGTTAGTGAAATGGTAGAAAATGCCCATTAATCATGGATGGGTTAGTCACTTATGCATACTTGAATGTTCTGCCACTTGGTTCCTATGATATTCTCATTGGAATGGACTGGTTAGAAGTGCATAGAGTTAAGATTGACTGTTACAATAAGACTTTTGAATGCATGGATGAAGAAGGGAACCCAAGGGTTGTAAGAGGCATTCCAAAGGTGATATCTTTTAGGCAGATTTCAACAATGCAGTTGAAAAAGTTCTGTAGAAAAGGTTGCAGATTGTATGCAGCATAGAATGAAACTCCTAGGTTGGATGGCTTTCATGTATTGCAGGAATTCGGGGATGTTTTTCCTGATGAAATTCCAGGACTTCCTCCAAAGAGAGACATTGATTTTACAATTGATCTTGTGCCTGGAGCAGCACCAGTTTCCAAGACACCCTACAGGATGAGCACACCAAAATTGCCAGAGCTGAAAATGCAACTACAAGAGTTGTTGGAAAAGAAGTATATTAGGCTGACTATGTCCCCATGGGGAGCACCAGTTCTGTTTGTGAAAAAGAAAGATGGTACACTAGGGTTATGTATTGATTACAGACAGTTGAACAAAGTTAACATGAATAAGTAATACCCTTACCTCGAATTGATTACCTTTTTTATCAAATGAGAGGAGCAAAGGTATTTTCCAAGATTGGCTTGAGATTTGGTTACCATCAGGTAAGAATCAAAGATGAAGATATTCATAAGGCAGCCTTTAGAACAAGGTATGGACACTATGAGTTTGTAGTGGTACCATTTGGTTTCACAAATGCACCAACTACATTCATGTGTCTCATGAATAGTGTTTCCAGTAAGTATCTGGACAAGTTTGTTCTTGTCTTCCTAGATGACATTCTTATTTATTCTAAGAATGAAGAAGAGCACGGAGAACATTTGAGACTGACATTGCAATTGCTAAGAGAGCATAAACTATATGCAAAATTGAGCAAATGTGACTTTTGTAAGGATAAAATTCATTATTTGGGTCACATTATCTAAGAGGAGGGCATATATATGGACCCTGAGAAGATTGAAACCATTATGAATTGGCCAACCCCAAGAAATGTGACAAATGTGAGATCTTTTGTGGGACTTGTAGGATACTACACAAGGTTCATTGAAGGATTCTCTAAGGTTGCACATTCAATCACTTCTTTACAAAAGAAGGGGATGAAGTCTGAATGGACACCGAGATGTGAAGAAAGCTTCCAACAATTGTAGAATATTCTTACAAGTGCACCAATTCTGAAAATTGCAGACTCAGAAAAAGATCTTGTGGTGTGTACTTATCCATGCAATCAAGGACTTGGAGGAGTTCTTATGCAAGACAACTACGTGGTATGCTACGAGTCAAGAAAGTTGAAGGAGCATGAGAAGAACTATGCTACTCATGATCTAGAACTTGCAACCATAGTACACGCTCTCAATATCTGGAGGCATTACTTACTGGGAAGAAAATTTGAGCTAAGGATAGACCGTTGTGGTATGAAATACTTGTTTGATCAACCAACGTTAAATGCTAGGCAAGCTAGATGGATGGATTTTTTGTGTGAGTTTGATTTTGAGATCAAACACATAAAATGAAAAGAAAATAAAGTGGTCAATGCACTTAGCAGGAAGGTGCATGAAATGCATGTGGCATCTCTTGGTATTTCCCAACCAGATTTAAGGCAACAGATTATTAATCATACTACCGAGGATGAAATGTATGTGCAAGATAAAGGACAAGTTGCAGCAGCAAAGCCTTGAAAGGAAGTACGAGGAATATAAATTGGAAGAGGTTGAACTTCTTGCCTATAAGAACATAATTTATATTCCAAATGTGGAGGACTTAAGGAGAATTGTTATGGATGAACTCCATCAAACTCCATATTCTGGTCACCCAGGACATCAGAAAACAATTGCTACAGCCAGAAGGCAGTATTTTTGGCCAGGAATGAAAAAGGACATTATTGAGTATATTTCTAAGTGTATGAAATGTCAGCAGGTGAAGGTTGAGCATCAACACCCAGTAGGTTTATTGCAACCTTTGCCAGTTCCAGAATGGAAATGGGAGTCATTTCCATGTATTTTATTACAGGATTGCCAATGACTGTGAGACAACATGATTCCATCATGGTTGTGGTGGAAAAATTGACAAATGCATCACATTTTATACCGGTCAAGTCCACATATAAGGCTGATGCCATTGCAAAAATATTCATGAAGGAGATTTCCAGATTGCATGGTTTGCCAAGGAAATAATTTCTGACATGGATACCAAGTTTACTTCCAATTTTCGGAAAAGTATACTGCATATTTGGGTACAAAGTTGAACTTTAGCACCACCTACCATCCTCAAACCGATGAGAAAATAGAGAGAGTGAATCAGGAGCTAGAAGACATGCTTTGCATGTATGTGATGGACAAACCATCCAAGAGGGAGGATTATTTACACTTGGTAGAATTTGCATATAACAATGGACAGCAAGCATCATTGGGAATGAGTCCATACGAAGCTTTGTATGGAAGAAGGTGTAGGACACCGGTGACTTGGGATAACCCAGTGAACATGATTGTGCTTGGTCTAGAATTGCTCAAGGAAATGGAGCAAGAGGCTGTAAAGATTAAGCAAAACCTGAAAGAAACCCAAGATAGACAGAAAAGCTATGCAGAAAAGCATAGAGTGCATAGGGAGTTCAGTGTTGGGGATCATGTTTACCTTAGAGTGAGGCCAAGGAAGAGTTCCTTGAAGCTTGGAAGTTGTGCCAAGTTGTCACCTAGATATTGTGGGCCTTTTGAAGTGCTTGAAAGAATAGGGCCAGTTGCATATAGACTTGCATTGTCTGTTAGCACTAGAGCTCATATTGTTTTTCATGTTTCTTTGCTTAAGAAATATGTACATGATCCTAACCATGTGATAAATTGGTATGTGATTCAAGTGGAACCTGAGGGAGAGTTCCAAACCGAGCAACTAAGCATCCTTGACAAGAAGGTCACAGTGCTCCGAAATCGAGCCATTGGACAGGTAAAGGTGCAGTGCAAACACTACGGTCCGAATGAGGCTACGTGGGAGTTGGATGATGCCATGCGATTGACACATCCATTTTTGTTCAATTTTGTAATGCACTAAGGACAGTGCTAATGAAGGGGGAGGGGAATGTAACACCCCGGTTTTAACCCCATGCTCTGAAAATTGTACATGATGTATATATTGTTTTTAAATCATGGCAAGGAGCTCAAGGCCAAGGCCCTGCCATTGATTTGGTGTTTTATGTATTGGCGATCAAGGTTGATGTTGATGGGTATAGTGCTAAGTCATGCACATTACATTTTGAAGTTATCATGTAAATATATAATTTAATAAAATACCACAACTAGCTATGTACTGCAACGTGAGAGATGGGGGCATGATTCCACAAGGGATAAGGAGGGGAGTTGTCCAAACCCCTGAACCATATGGTGAGACTAGATGTCAATGAGAGGACCCATAAGCTCTCATCTACCCTTTTGTCCTCTGCACTCGATCATTCAATTCTTCCAAAAGAGCGGTTGAGGCAGTTAATGCCTTGGGCAGAGCAAGGCATGGCAGTCATATTTTGTGTCTGAGCAAGCCTGTATCCTACAGTCTGAGCAAACTTGCAACCCGCAGTCTGGGGAAGCCGCGTTCTTGCTTCCGAATCAAGTAATCATGGGGATGCATTCCCATCATATCATTTCTAGACTCTCCCAAAATGTTTTAGTCATCCCTCATTCCACTCTAGAGTCCATTCGATCAATTATGCATGGTTCACTATCTTGAGTTGTGAAAGGAGTTGTGGAGGGTGGTTCAGTGTGTTAGTGGTTCAGTGTGGTTTATTATTCGCAGACGCAATGCAAGCTAGCAAAATATTGCTACGCATCCTGCGGTGTCTCTCTGTGTTATAGAGTGGTCTGGAACCCTGGTCTCTTATGTACAGGTGGAACCCTGTTTTCCTCTGAGCTACAGAGTGATATGGAACCTTGGTGGTTTGTGTTATCGAGTTGAACCTGTGTTGCGGTGTATCCTTGTGGTTGTTGTGATGTGTACCCTGGTTTGGGTTTGAATAGTATGCAAGACTTAGGAGTGGAAGAGACATCGAATGGGCTTGTGAAACCTAGTGAAGAAAGGAACCTCACAAAAAGATAAGACTGGTTTGTGAATCTTCTATACAAATCCTGAAGAGAAATGAAAGGGAAGGTATATCCCAAGGGATTATGTAGCAGAGAAGGGGATACTTACTTGTGTTGGGTGTGTAGGTATTGTAGCTGCCATGCTAGATAGATCTTGTGGAGGTGTCCCTAGCTCTTGAATAAGACACTAGCTTAGCCATTCATTACCTCCACTGCCTGAGCAGCCTATCAAACCCAAACGGTGTGTTGGCTTGGCTGTGTCTTGTTGTGCATTTGGCCATGTGTGATCCTTGTCTGGACAGTATGTTAAACCCAACTGTAGGTTGGCTTGACTGTGTTTGATGTGTTCTGGCTATGTGTGAGCTTATTGTTCCCTAGTTCCTTGTGGAAATCATGCCTAACTCAGGGGTGGCAGTTGTGTTGAGAGATTAATGAACACAACTGGCCTATGGTTGGATGGAATGTTGCAATGACATAACTAGTTGCGGGACATGTAACGTCCCCGCCCCTCTACCGGAGAGAGGACACGATTATTGCTGCTATCTAATCCGGGCAACTAGCCCCATAAACGTAAACATAAAATTACATTGAAGGAAAATATGCAATTATGCATTGTCTAACATCATTAATCAACATTATAGCGGAAGAAAACATACATTCAACATAAGGAGCATGTTCATCATAATTCATATAAACAATACAATTGCATGGGTAATTACATGGAATACTTATCTTCGAATGAAGCTTCCCGCAACAAGCTATGCCGCTGCAACGTTCCTCCCAACCATAGGCTAGTGTGCTCATCGATCTCTCAGCATCACTGCCACCCCCGAGCTGGGCATGATTCCCCAAGGAAAAGGAAACTAAGCAGGCTCAGACGACTGAGCTTATCTAGCATGTACGTTCATGATGGATACGCCAGCTGGGCGTGGGTCCCTTGCCCCTCAACCGAATCCATTAACCTGAGTCCTTCTTGGATTTTTTTGAAATTTTCAGGCAACCATTTAATGTAACCTGTCCCACTGGCTACCTGTCCCCTCCACGGTCATGTCCAAATCACTTGCAAATGAAGCTCTTCTCCCAACTTTTGCACTTCGCAGCCCTCTCGCTAAGCTCGACCCTATGAAGTATGGTGCAATACTCTTTAGGTTCAACATCTAAGTTAAACCCAACATGGAGTCTGATATTGCTTGTGGAGACTAGTATTGTTGCAGTGTCTCACTCTTTCTCTCTGCAAGTAGTATGCGGAAGTCTGCCAATTATAATTTCTTTCTCTCTACAAGTAGTACACGGAAGTCTGCCAATTATAAAATTTACAGACAATTTTTTTTAAAGAATGCTAGCTTCAATTCTATCATCCATTGAATCATATGAATTTTTTATTTTATTTTCCAAGAAACCATTCAATCATATGATATAAGACAAAATGCGAGGTAAGCAGCCCAGGATGATCTTTGAAAATAAGAGGAGGCCTGAGCAGTCATTGGAATCCCAGAAGGGTTGTTGGGAATTGGAGGTTGATGGTTCGAAACTTGGAGCAGTCCAGTAGTAGTACTGCCAAAGTTACCAGTTTGGATTCCCCAAGGCCTGGCAGACCGATGGCAGATGGGTGCTTGCTAGTTAAGTCTAACTCGATAGGAGGGGTGAGGGTGAATCTGGTACTGAATGTGCCTGCCTGCATTGGCATTGGCTACGTGGGAGGTAGTTGGAATGGCGATAGTAGCTTGTTTGGCTTCCGTGGCCTCTTCTCCAAAAGAGACAAGAAACACCCATCTACATATGATCATCACTATCACACCTCTACCAATAGGAAGAAGGGCGCTTGAATCTGCTCTCACTGCCTGTCATCTCTGCAGAAAAAATATATGTGCATGATTTGAGTATTGTATATACCAATTTCAGGTGAATGTGTTTAGGATTTGTTTTCTTGTGTTATTCCTTAGCATGAATCCCCGAGCTGTCATTTCTAAATGAGAAAATAGAGTTCAGATTATAGTCTGTTTAATCCATGTGCCTGTGCTCTACATATAAGATCATTGGATATATTGTCTATCTGTTTTGAGTGGCATTCTCTGTGGCATCAATAATTTCTTCAATATATTTTCTACATATAAGTTTTATTGTTAATATGTTATGCAATCCGCACAAACAGGTTTTTTTTAATTGATATGAAATCCGAACAAACAAGGGACTAGATGATGTTAAAGGTGCAGGGGTATTATATATTCATATAATGTTTACAAAATGGAGAAGAATATGACATACTGAAAAACTGGAGATCAATGAGAGTCTTAACAAATCCAAAACAAACCAGGAAGATTGCAGAATGCAGATGTCAATATTTTATGTGTTTTAGTCCGTTAATGTGTTGATGGGCTACAAGGAAAGAATGATCCCTCTCTCTTTCAGAAGTTTTTGATGGGCTACAAGGAAAGAATGATCCCTCTCTCTTTCAGAAGTTTTTGATGGGCTACAAGGAAATAATGATTCCTCCCTCTCTTATATTAAGTATTCCAGTTATAAGCCCTGAACAGTTGAATTGCAGCAGCGTTTATACTAAATCGATTTTTTATTTTATTTTATTTTTAGAAACTAAGTCTTTCTTTCTTCATTACCCAAAAAATGTGGTTCAATATTCATTTTTGGAATAGGTTAGATTATTTTCTTAGAATATGGCAAAAAACTCATAACTCAGTTGTTTAAGTGGCATTGAGGACAATCATCACTAATTGTTAATGGCAAATGCTAATTGACTCATCACCATTATTCAAGAAAAACCCTCCAGCTTGAAATAACCTGCAGGTGGTCCTTAAGGGGATAGACTTCCACTCTATCAAATACCTCTAGATCTTGGGTCCTTAACCTGTTTCCTTACATCTAAAGATATATTTGAAGAAGACGAGCTCTTAACTAATTAGAAACAGTTTAACTCTTACTCCAAAACCAACAAATTAAATTATTTATGCATTAAAAAAATAAGTTTTTAGTTATTTTAATAAATTTTAAAAACGTTTGACATACAAATTAGATGAAATGGTATCATAAAATTGTTTCAACAAGAATAAGATTTAAATTTAAATAAAAATAGGATTTAAAAATATATTCATAGTGTTAAAATTTACAAAATTACAGAAACTCCACTGTTAAACTTGTGATCTTTTATTGCTAAATTCTATCACATAGTCGGCAGGAATAGATTGGGGCTAATCCTGGACATTGCAATCTAGGGAAACAGTTTGTTGTAACTAGGGTTGGATCTGTGAAAAATCCATTAATTTTTTTAATGACCAACAATAAACATCTATAACTAACATTTTACTCATCCAACTCCAAATACTTGGTTTCTTTCGCCTCTGTTCCAAATAAAGATTAGTCCTTGCCAAATAAGAATGAATCGTTGCAGTGCTGGATTATTACCAACCCCATCTTGTCCAGTGATAGTCCCGACTCCCATGGACTAGTTCAATGCATCTTTTCTCTTCTTAGAATCTTGGAGAGCAATTTATGCTGAAAATGATAATTTAGATTGATTAGATAGTGTTGAAAATAATAATTTAGATTAATTAAATAGTGTTGAAAATAATAATTTAGATTGGTGAAATAGTTTTAAAATTCATTATTTAATTTAGGACAAACAAATCTGGTTGCTGAAATTACAGTTTCCAAAAGTAATTTTAACCAGTTTCTATAAAATAAAAAAAATCTATAAAACAATCTAACCAATTTCTATAAAAAAGAAATCACCTTTTTATGGTACTCGGTGGGTCACAGTCTGTATCACCACACTGAGAAAGACTATGAAACTTTGGTAGTACCTTATAAAGCCTTAAAGTCAGAGAAATAAAAAAGAGGCCCTAAACGTTAGATCTAACTGTCTGAACACTAGGCAGTAGACCGACACGTGATAGACTTGTCGAACTTTGATATATTCCATGATTTTTTGTTTGCAACATGGTAAATAATCCAGGTTTCACAAGCAAGTTTGTGTAATGTTTAAGGTTCATGGATCGATCTTAAAGCATAAACAAAAACTCTCTGAATACTGTCCTGGAAACATGGAAGGTACAACTCCAGTGATAAAATTTTCATAATTTTGTGTTTATTTTCATTATATCACATGCAATTTATAGTAAATTGCTATGTCATTTTGGAAAAACTCATCATAATGTAGTTCTTAAACTGATGAATACAACTAATATAGCTAATATAGTAAATTTTTATGTTATTTTGGAAAAAACCTATCATAATTCAATTTTCAAATTGATGAATTCAAATATCACATACAAATACAAATGCTAATTAATTCATTGTTTAAAGTTGATGGTTTGCAATGGATATACTTTCACTCTTATTAAATACTTCTTGATCTTAGCTAAAAACACAAAATCATCTCTATAATAGATATAAAGATGTATTTTTAATATTCATAAACTATTTGTAATTTCCATATTCCTTTGCATGTAAAGTAGGCATCAACTAGAAATAACATGGCCCCTTTTCATTTTCAAATTCAAATTCCCCTTTCCTAAGCTTGCCTGCTACTTTCTATTATTAAAGGATATTTCGAAATGATGGTACATAATTATTATTCAACGAACATAATTTCTTGGACTCTCTACCCCATGGCAAATTGTCAATTCTTTACTGCGCTTACCTCTCATTTTGTCTCATATCATATGATTGAATGGTTTCTTGAAAATAAAAGAAAAAATTCATATGATTCAATGGATGATAGAAATGCAGCTCGCATTCTTCAAAAAAAAATTGTCTGTAAATTTTATAATTGCCAAACTAGAGAGAAAAAGTGAGTCTGCAACAATACTAGTCTCCACAAGCAATATCGGACTCCATGTTGGGTTTAACGTAGATGTCGAACGTGAAGAGTATTGCACCACCATACTTCACAAGGGCCGAGCTTATCGAGAGGGCTGCGAGGTGCGAGAGGCCGATGCGAGAAGAGCTTCATTTACAAGTGCTCGGGACATGACGAGAGGCTTGGGACATGACAACGGAGGGACATGACGGTAGGCTAGTGAGATAGGTTACATTAAATGGGTGCCGAAAAATTTCAAAAAATTCCGAGAGGGACTCAGGTTAATGGATTCGGTTGACGGGAAGGGGACCCACGCCCAGCTGGCGTATCCAGCTTGAACGTACATGCTGGATAAGCTCAGTCGGCTCACACATAGCCAAAGATATGTCAAAACTCAGTCAAGCCAAAGCTATGTTTGGGTTTATCAGACTGCCAAGGGGATGGAAAGCCTTGTTTGCTAAGCTAGTGAGCTCAACCATAGAGCTATGGACACCTAACAAGATCTGACTTGGCTTTCCCAACACGTACACACCCAACACAAGGAATCATCCCCTTCTCTACTATGCAGTCCCTCAGGCTATGCAATCCCTTCCAGTGCTATTTAGGATGTGCAGTAAGGAACAATTAGCCCTTAAGATCTCTCAATGAGGTTCCTCATGCACTAGGTTTACCAAGCAACTTACCTCTTCCACTCCTAACTGGTTCAGATCAAAGTAAGGTGCATAACAGTTCAGACCAAAACAAAAATGCCCATAACAGCAAGAGTGCATTTGCTGGGCAATTTACAACATGTGGGCAACCAAAAACGAATTTCAGATGGGGAAAATTACCAGGGGTGAGGAAAACGATTTCAGAATCGTTCTATTGCTCCACAGAGGCAAAATCGACCTCTATAAAAACCCAACTCAGCAAATCGATTTTAGAAAACGGCTATGGGGATTTTGGGGCAAAAACGACCTCTATAACCCCAAAAACGTGAATCTTCTTTGCCCACGAATTCTAAGGATGTTTATGGCATTACAGGAGCCAAAATGACTGCCATAAACTCCCAAAACGAAAATATTCCTTGCCCACTTGCTGAACAACACCAAAACGATTTTTCTAGGCATGCAAGATGAGGAAAATGAGCAAATACATGAGGGTAAAACAACTCCCAAGCTTCCACTACACGAGGAAATGGAGAACGTGGGTGTATGGCCAAATGGGCATGCATTTTGGGTGTTAACTTGCCCCAAAAGTCAAAAACATTTTTCCCCAAAAATGGGTTTTCCCCAAATTTGAATTTCCTACCCATACTCTTCCCATCCCCATGCAATAACTACTTCAACCAATTTCTAGCAGAATTAAAAGATTGGGTAAATGAGACAAGAAAGGTAGTTGACTATTTGATGGGTTCTCCCATTGACATTTGACTTTTCCCCATTGGCCCCAAAGGTTAAATATCCCCCCCCCCCCGCCCACTCCTTATCCTTAGGAAATCATGCCCCCATCTCATTATTTGTTGCATTGCCATAGCTGGTTGTGGGTTTTTAATGAAATTGCATATTTACAAGATGCCAAAATTATAATGTGTCGGCTAGCACGAAAGACCACCGACAACGATTTTAATCGCCGAAACGTAAAATGTTAAATCGATGGTGGGACTTTTGCCTTAGCTCCACCCCACGATTAATTACAATATATACATCATATACATTTTTAATGCAAACGGGGTCAAAACCGAGGTGTTACAGGACAACTTCATCTTCAAGATAAGTATTCTCTGTTATATTATTTCTGCAATGTATTTGCTTATGAATGTGTGATTATGTTGAGTGCTTATTGAAGATTAAAGTAGAGTTTATTGTTGATTAAATTTCCCTACATTTTACTTCTGCATATGTTTTTGGTTCCAATGTATTTTGCTTAAGTTCATGGTTACAGAGTCAGAATGCATTTGACTTAAGCGTTTCCGCACCCCGTAGTCCGCCTACGGAGGGCGAGAGATGGAAAGAGGAGTTGAAACGAGGCAAAATGTTGGCTTTTTGTACCCTAGGATTCACCTGCAGAAGGCGAAACCGGGGAGTGAAAAAGAGCCGAACATTGCAAGGTAAAAGTGTGCTTTCCGCACCCCGAAATCCGTCTGCGGAAGGCGAAAAATGGGAAAAAGCTTAATGTAAAAAGTTTTTTTTTTTTTCGATTTTCGAGGTCTGCAGTGGAAGGTGGAAAGCCAGAGGTTGAAAGGCAGAAATTCGAAAGACAAAGTGATCGTTTTGGGGAGTTTTCGAATCCCGAAGTCCGCAGCGAAAGGCAGAAGGGCGGAATGCGGAAGGCGAAAAAGTCAGGTTCAGTGCGGAATGACTTTTCTGCTTACATAATGGATTTGTGAGATGCAGAATGACTGTTACAGTGATGTTTATGCTTAAGCATGAATATTAAAGGATGTATATGACCCATGACTGTGTTTAAAGGGAAAGAAAGAATAAGTTTTAAATTATTATGCATATCATTCAGGTGTATGGGAATCAGGTACATGTACAGAAAGATATCAGAGAGAGTTGTTGAAGTCGTGTTCCTCCCTTATATGCTGATGTATAGAGGAGGGTATGTGACATCGTGGTATCAGAGCAGGATAAGTGGTCACGTTCTCCTCGTAGGCGGGAGGGGATGTGACAATGACAGTCTACAACTGGAATCCTTGCTGTGTTTCCCTCCAGCATCCTGGCAAAAGCCTTTCCCTGCGTTGGTTCAAGCTCTGCAGCTCTAGTCCACTTTCTCTTTCAACTTCTCATCTGCCTTGGTTCATGTTTGTTCTACTTTGGCTCTATCATCTGAAAAACAGAAGGTTTGAGCCTCGGTCTTCAACAATAATCATGTCTAGAAGGATATATGCCACCCTTTGTCGTGGTAGTAGAGGTCAGGGAATCTCTAGTTGTCAAGGGTGTTGGTGGTGGGGATGATGTAAGCGACAAAGTGAATCCATAATGAATTACATGCCTCATTTTATCTCCTATTTCCTCAATGCACTGTCAAGCGTCCTGGATTTTAAATGCAAAGGAGATAATCCATAGTACTCAACCTCAGGTTTGGTAAGGAATGGTAAATATGGTAAAGCTTTCACATTCATAATGAGTCTTTATACTGGAAAAAGTAAGGGTTTGAAACTCTAGGCCATTTTACCCATAACTTTCCCTTTCTTCTATGTAACTGGCTGACCCTTATACAATATTTTGCTACAAATAGTTTGCTATAGATAGTTTTATCACGTAATTATAGATTACAAAGAGTATTAGTTATCATTCCTTCGTGGTTGAGTAATCCATGCGATGAGGTTTTATAGCGAATTTGTTGAATTCCAATAGAGGGCTTCTGTACAATGAAGGTGTTTTTGGCAATAACCTCCCAGGTTTTACTTTTAGTTTTCATTCATCTTTGTATTAATCGGTCACCATAAAATGTTTTTATTTCCTTATTGCACTCATTTTTTTTGTTTATAGGTTTATCATATCATAGAGTTTTTATAACTTTTAAATCTTGACACCTTACCAAGGGAGTAATTTGCACATGTTATATTAATAATCGGTTTAATGTCTCAAGAGGTTATGGGGATTTACTTAGAAATATGCCCTTCATCAAGTTGTTTCTATACTTGCATTGATTCCTTGTAGTTTGGTATAAACTCGGTGTAATTGATACTCACTATTGTTTATATTTCACATGCCTAGGTTTCCTCTGTGTGAGAGTTTAAAGTCTCAGCTATGGTGCCCATAATCATGGATTTTAGATTGGAATATTGTAAGTTATTCTTGGTCAAGTATTTGACTAGTGGTCGTTGACTGGATATTCGGGTTGGATGTTTTTCATACACATTTTTATTACAATTGTAATTGTCTTATGATTTGGTATCTAAATGAAATTCTTATAAATCTGTAGTAGTTAACCAAGATGATCTATCTGTACGATATGATATTCAGTTAGCTAAAGGAGCTAGATTTCTCCTGATTTTGATAGAAAGAATATCGTATTCACCCTTGACCTTACAACACTCTTACATAGAAAAATCATTTGAGTTATTCTCAATAGTTTGACCTATGAATAATGGGAATATTTTATATTTAGAACATAAAGTATAAATTATGTATGAAGCTTGAATTCGTATTAATTACTTTTGTTTAACCACTGCACATGTTGGTGATGTTATTTCTATTGCTATTTAATATTTTCGAGTACTATATTTAACATATTTACACTAAAGCTTGTTTTCCTATTTAATCTATAGATAAGGTCGAGCTTTTGAGTATATAAAGACCCTTTAATTATACCTTAGATTCGGTTCTTAGTTGTGTCTTTTGTTAGTGACTCCTTCTTCTCTCAAGTTTGTAAATTAAATTTACTAGATGTATCCTCATTTTATTAATAGAAGTTTATTTTCTAAAACAAATTTGTGGTAAAGTAACAATAGTTGTTAGCAACCGTGGCAAATTGTCACATCGTGTATTTTTATTACATTGATTAATTTAAAATATTTATATATTTAGATGATATTTTTTTAGGTTTGGTTTGCCAAATAAGGACAATACCTTTTATATGCACTTCCTATGCTCTAAATATGGATCCTAGGTGAATATGTAAACACAGCAATAAGATTATGATAAATTTAGATTTTTATTGTGTTTTTTAGACACACTCTAATTTTGAGGTTTCATTCTTCATATTTGTCGTTTCCATTGATGAAAAATGTCATTAAGAGTTTCCCAATCCCTAGGTTTGGAGTTACTCCATGAGTTACAATATCTCCAACCCACACTTAGTCTTTCTTTTTGTTTTTATCAGACTCCAACTAATTTAATTGATTTTCTCCTTTTAGGTTATCAACTTTTGACTCTAAGCGATGATGCTCATGCTTCCCTTTCTTAATTTCCTCTTAAATTTTTTGAATGTCGCTTACTACATCGTCCTGTTGCAAATTATAGATTCTTCAAACTATTCTAAACCATAAATCCACTTTATCAACTAGGCTCCTTCCTCTTAGCAACCACATTCAAATAGTTTATGACTTTAAATATCCTCATTCAAAACGACAATTTGTTTCTTGTGACTTTGGGTGCCATGCTCTTTGACAATCTATATAGCACTAAAATATTAGTACAATTAGTTATTCTTTGTAAGGACTTGATGGCTTACACATTCCCTGGTAATTTATTTTACTAGTGGTTTCATGGCAATGAGATGAGATTACCATATCTTATGTTTTTTTTGGATGTTGGAAAATGATAACTCTGAAGGTTTTTACTCATTTTTTTGGTGTGAGTGTGATGAGAAGGATTTAAGGCTTTGTCTTTTATATGTTTATGTAAAAAGATGATTTTTTTTTATATAAATAAAGTGATGTTGTTTTTACCTTATAAAGTGGGTCACATTTAAGTATTGTATTTAATGATTAATGAATTTAATAATTATTAAATGTGAATGTAATGATGACCCTTGATTTTGTAATTAAATCTCAACCCTAGATTATGGTAGTTAGGAAAGGTAGTTACAAATTTAAAGTATAAAATAACGAGGAAAGGGACAAAGAGGACACACTCATGTAATGTCCCCAACTAACTTTTAACACAAATATTTGCCCAATGAGCCTACAAGGTGGTAATAGACTTAGAAAAAATTCTTGTTCTTCCCACTTCTGGTTGAAGTAGAAGCAAAGACTGATTTAACATGGCCTGATATTAAAGTCTGGTTGTGCTATTTTATCAAACACTTCAGTCACAAACTGTTGTAGCTTACAATGTGCTAATAGAGGACTATATACTGGGTTTTATTGCTTTTCCATGAGGTATTTCACATTCCAAATTGGTGGGATTTTCATCATACAAAATAACATTTCACATAGAATATAAAACCAGTAGCAAGATTCAAGAATAAACACAATACTCAGTTCTGATTTTTAATTGAAAATATATTGTTTACATTCTTGGAATTGATGACCATAGTTGGCATATGCTTTGGCTTCCAAATACAAGAAGGTAACACCAATAGACCGTTGTTCACACTTGAATCCACAAACAAGAGAAATAAATCCAATGTATTGTTTCTTTCCCTATCAATAAAATGACCACTCTAACCACTTGCACAGTAAACCTCATGAGCTGCCAGCCGAAAAGATGGTGGACAGTTGCATAGATTTGTGGAGTACCAGATGATGTATAATATTTGGGCAGCCACTCTTTACATAACCACAACCTTCTTACAAATTTAACCACTACTCACCAAGCAACCTCTGCTGTAGTAAACACACCTTTAAATATTCTTAAGCATCTACAGGATGCATCCACTAAAACACTGAGATATCTTTATTATTTATTCTACCGTAGAGTGGGACTTTCAACAACCATAACATATCTTTCTCCTTGGCAATATGAAGTGGTTTGATGAAGAATAATTAGAGAATAATATCCATAATGATGCGCTCAGTTTGGGTGACCACACACTGCATAAGGTAAATGATAAATAACCGAGATAAATTGTTGCCCTTCACCTCACGATTTTGATAGTAAGAGAGGGTGCGTCCTTCCCACCATGAAGATAACCCAGTCAAGTGCGCCCTTCCTTGAATAACCCACTGTTGCACTACATCCTTCTTCTCCACACAAATGATACCAAATAATTCTCAGATCTGAAGCAAGATAAACTTTTGATTAAGACAATAAGCACAAGTGAGGAATCTGAGACGATTCCTCCTCAAACAATAGCTAGGATGGATAGTCTCACCATCGAAACCATTTTTCCTCCTCCTAGGTTTTCGTCCAAGAGAAGCTTTGCTAGAGAGCTCTTTTTCATAAATTGCAAATAGACAAGAATGAGAGAATGGGCTCTCGTTTTCCTTTTTATAATTTCACTCTCCTCTCTTTTAGTGACTTTTCGACTTCCCTTGGCTTTTCTCCATTTAAAATTTAATAAAGTGACTTTATGTAGAAAAATCCTTCATCCCATAATTCAATTTTTAAATTGAGCACTTTATGACTTAACTTTAATTTTTTTGCTCAATTTATCATAAAGTGACTTTTATAAATTAACTAGTAATGTCACTTTATAAAATCTTTTGGCTTATGTGACATTAATACTCAATTAATTTCCTTTTGGACGACTATAGCCTACGGGAATTGGATATGTTAATGAGTCGCTCGTGGTGACTGTTATCCACTAATTTTGCACTTAGTTGGATTAGCTAAGGAGCCGCCATTTTACAAACATGATAAATGTTTATTTCCAGTGTATCAGATGATCCGCCTTTGTGCCTAGCTAGTTTTGGCTAGTCAGTTTTTGTTTTGAATAATTATGACCATGGCCCCGCGGGGTTTGTAATAAAATGTGCTAGTAGGGTGTTTTGAGTGGTTCGGTCTCCCAAGACGTAGAATTTCAACTAAGGTATTCCAGGGAGTCTTTTGCCCTTGACAATTATGCTTTGCCTATAGCCGAGTATAATTGACGAGGTTTTCTCCCGCTTCCACCAAAGCTGGAATGCCCGATTTTGAATTATGGGCCTTGGGGGGTTATTAGAGCCCAATTGAATATATATAAACCTACTAGACATTATTAGAATAGAGCATGGTCATGTCCTAAGTCACTAGGACCCTCAGAAAAAATTTGAAATTTTTTTATCGGACGCGTCAAAATTTTTATTTTTTAATTTTTTAATTTTTTAAATTTTCCCTAAGTTTTTAATTAAATTTTTCCATAATTTAAATGGAAAAATTCAATTTGTAATAAGTTAGTTATCCGGAACTTGAATTCAGTGATTGAAGGCTCTAACATTAAGCCAAAAATCATTCATGATTAACCGACCAGCTATCTCCAAGTTTCAGAAGTTCATTTAGCCTCATAATTAATAATTTCTCAAAAAAGTCATTTACGGAGAAATTATTAATTAAAATATTAAAAAATGAATATTTTGGAGAAAATAAAAAACTCTCCAAAATAAACCAAATTGAATAAAATAAAATGCTAAATGACATGGCACGAAACATTTATGATGATTCCAATCAATATCGGTCAGTTTCAGATCAAGTATCGGAGTGTAGCAGTTGAACTATCAGTCAGAAATTTGCCCTCTTTGGTCAAATCCATTTTTGGTTGAAGTGTGGGTTAGCTATTGGTTGGGTGATCATTACGAGGCAGGATGAGCCACCTCACCCCCCTCATTATTCCAGCACTTAGTTGCAGCTCATTTCAACTCCAAATCATCATGCCGAGCTCATTCAATTACTTCGGTGTTACTCTTAGTCCGGATTTAGGGATTTGAGCCCTATTTTCTTTCCTTTTTGTATAAGTAGAGGCTCTTTTGAGCTCTACAACATGGACTTTTGGGCATAGAAACTCTGCAAAAATTGTAATCATTATTTATTTGTATAAAGCTTTTCGACTTTGGAGGTCTATGGGATTGTTTCTTCATTGGTGGATGTGTCTCTTATGAGGTGATTTCTTTCCTTATTTTCAATTTGTTACTCATATGGTGAATCAAATAACTAACTTTAGAAGTCTATTGTTAGAACATAAGATTTTCCATTTGCAGCTGTCAATTTGGATTATTATGCAAAGTTTATCTTAACCTAGATAAGTACAAGTATTCAGTTATATGAAGTATTGATCATGGTTTAATAATCATAGCATACTAGTTATTTTGTTTGATCTCACCGGGTTTCGAGTTTGATTATCTTAGCAGATCTTGCCGTTTGGAGAATGGTGCGAACTTAGTTGCATCAATCTCATCTCCATCACCATAAGAACTTTTCTAACAATGTTGTCTTTCAGGATCTACAAAGTTGGGCTTTATCCAAGAGGAAAAACATAAGGAGATCTTACTTCAAAGCTCCATCTTCAAACTTCTACCTCTACCTTTCCCTTTTTAAAATTTTTGCATTTGCTCATGGAATAGATCCAAGTTTCAATACTCATTATTCCTATATGTTTTTAGGGCTTTTGCTAGATCTAGTTTCTTTCATTAGATCTAGGAAAAATTTATGCTTTGCATATGAATGTTCAAAATTTTTTCTAAGTATAAAAAAATTTCCAATTTTTTTTTAAATTTTTATTTTTGCATTGTCTTTCCTACCATCTTTTAACAATATATGCTTGCTAATTTTTTACTTATGTGACAGGTACAGCGGAAATGCTGGCGAAATTTTGAAGAATCAAGCCCTAAAAAACCATAAATTCCCTCTTCTTCTTTCCCCCTTCTACGGGTTGCTCCAAAGGTCTTCTAGGAATAAGAAAAAAAAACAAAAAAGGGTAGCAAAGGAAAACATTGTAAACAAATTAATAAATAGCAAGTGGGATTACGGCTCCCACACCCCTCTTCCCCCATTTGGGGGAAGCTTGTATCGTCTTCTCATTTTCATGCTTTGTTTCATAATTTGCTAAAAGTAGGATATAATAGTTTCAAATTGTTAAAGTTGCGTTTTTCATTGAGGTTAGATAATTTATTTCTGATTATTTCATCTTGCATAAAATAGAAAAAGACAAAAATGTTTATTTGTTTATTTACTTAACTAATGCAAAGTTTGTTTACTTTTTTGATATAATCTTACTTGCCCCCATGCTTTCCCGATTAAGGCCTAAAAAACCTGAAAGATACTCTTGGGTAGTTTAGATCTTTATTTTTCTTTTAATTTTAAATCAATCAATTAATTAAGTCTCTTGAACTTGTCATAACCCAAGTCAAGAGCACTCTCTGTCGGAGAGCATAGTTAGACTTGCATATCCTTGCATTATGCATTTAGATTAGCTAAGTCTCTAGAAAATTTGTCATAAGACAAGGTTAAGAGCGCTCTTTGTCGGAGAGTCTTAATTAATCGACTTAATAAAATTTGCAACTCACTCCCCTATAATTAATTAACTTCGTTGTCTCGCCGGAGTATGCTCTGACCGACTTCAAAATCGAAGTACCTAGAAACAACATTGGATTTTTAATCTTGCAAGAGAAACATAATAAAATTTAAACCCCATAACCAATGCACCGATGTTGTAGGAAATTTCATAAATTCTTCTTAGTAGAGGGGCCGAAACTCTCCCGCTATCTAAGCTTCTCAGCTAGCTGGTCAATCTTCGTGATACCAGCTTGGGATACTGGGCAGGCTGTCATGTCTCCAACGGATTAACTTGGAACATTTCCTCGGCTATTGAAAACCCTTCGCTGACACCATAAGCAAGACCACCTAAAATACTTAAAATATACCAAGAGCACTTGCACAACATTACATCCACTAGCTTTATTTCAAGACTTAAATTTATTTCTTAAAGCATTGCAGAGCTTTGACTCCATAAAGGCACTGGTCTTTTAATCTTTGCATAATTATTATATCTGGATCATTTGTCTTTGGAACATTTTAATTTCTATCTGTGAATGCATCTTTATAAAGTCTTGAATTATTGTTCATTTTTAATTCTCTTGATAGCAACGTGGATTGCTTTATCTTATGCGTCAAATTCATAATAAACAAACACATTTAATCACCATAACTCCTAAAGAACACTCATCCACATTCGTAACCAATTAAAACACTTTAACAACTTAAGAGCCATAGAAACTCTTTTGTAGGGACTACCCCCCTTGGTTTCGTTAGGAGTTAGCTTAAACGAAGGAGCTAAGAGTAGGTGACAGTACCTAGCTATGTGCTTGCCCCCAATGTCACACCTCTCCCACTTTCTTAAGTGAGGAGACAACTTTTGGAAAGTTTCTGCTGCTGGTGTGCAATCGGCGGACAACAGTGACTACTCGGAAGGGGACATTACAACTCACCATCATAGAGGAGGAAGAATAAAAGTGAAGGACAAAGGAGAGATACCCTAGCAGAAGTGGCATGATTTTCAAGAGAATGACATCAACACGGTTTCCTAGGCAATATCAACATAATCGTACAACAGTCTGATAACGTTGTACGACACATGTGGGCACAATTACATAGGCATTTGGCTGTGCATTTATTGTAGACCGTACATCAGAAGTTTTAGGTAATTTGGGCATGTTTTTTGAGGCAACAAATATGTGTTAACTGTGCAAGCCATATTGGCACATGTGGGGCAACTGTACAATAGTTTTACAGTCACTCATTGACACGAATTACGAGGTAGAGTACTGTTGTTCAATTTGTGAAAATTTTGTTAGGGAGGGTTGAGGAAATAATTCTCCATATTGAAAATTTATGAGTACTCTTCTTTATGAAAAATTTTCTTCTTCAGGGTTTTCCCCAGGTTGGAGTTTGGGCCGGTCTTTTGACCAAAATATGTGTTCAATGTGCTTGAGTAATATTTCAGTATTTGAAGTGTCTTTGGATTGGTGGTTTTGATTTCAAAGTTTATGAACAAATTTTAATTAAAGCCCTAGATATTCAAAGTGTTTGACATAATGCATGTGTGAGAAGTTTTATGCTTATGCCAATTTTTCTTCATTAGAAATATTACAATTTCACTAAAACTATTTAGGAATTGCATTTTCTCAATGACAATAACACATTGATTCACAAAACACATAAGAGCTAGACATACCCATGGAGAAATTTAAATCTAGATAACAAAGCTTTAATATTTCAATTCATTCATTCATTAAACATCCAAATGCCAATTCTTTTTCAGGTACAATAGCCACTCATTATCTTTGGCTCAACTTTGAATTAACACAAGAAGTAAATCCTCTATGCAACGATGTCACATACCCTACCTTCATTTGGGTTTGAACCTATAATCTCTTAGGAGGAAACATATGTTCTTAACAATTAAGCCCACTAACTTGTGCTTTTATTTATTCTTCATTAGAAATATTACAATTTCACTAAAACTATTTAGGAATTGCATTTTCTCAATGACAATAACACATTGATTCACAAAACACATAAGAGCTAGACATACCCATGGAGAAATTTAAATCTAGATAACAAAGCTTTAATATTTCAATTCATTCATTCATTAAACATCCAAATGCCAATTCTTTTTCAGGTACAATAGCCACTCATTATCTTTGGCTCAACTTTGAATTAACACAAGAAGTAAATCCTCTATGCAACGATGTCACATACCCTACCTTCATTTGGGTTTGAACCTATAATCTCTTAGGAGGAAACATATGTTCTTAACAATTAAGCCCACTAACTTGTGCTTTTATTTAACATTCCTAAAATCACTATATATATATATATATATATATATATATATATATATATATCCCTTTTGCATGTCTTATTGAAAACTATTCTTACTAAATAAAATAAACCTAAAATCTATAAATCTATAAATTATTTTAATATACGAGCATAGATCCATCTAAAAAGGGATCTACAAGGCATCGAGAGGGATCAAATCTCTCAAGGTGCAAACCTTCTTTTAGAGTGGAAATGTATGACAAGTTATTTTTAGTAATATTTTATTGTTTTTGCATCTAAGAGGCGCATTCTACAACCCAGAATGGGAGAGATGTGTAACTCCTTCCGTGCTCATCCTAAAGTTATCCTAGAGTTGACACATGTCCTTTATAAAAAATAATAAAATATTATTAAAAGTAAGATGTCTACTTAAATTAAATTTAAATTATTTAGAATTGTATATATATATCAACACTTCCACTATTTGATTGCTTTCGCTACTTGGTAGATCCCCTTTTAGATGGATATATGCTGGTTTATAAAAGACACATGCCAACTCTAGGATGAGCATGGAAGGAGTTACGCATCTCTCTCCTACTGGAATGAGGATGGGTTTATAACATTGGCCAAGACTAGCCTTAATTTGAATGAAAGAATGATATGCCCACTATCCTTATTTTAAGAATGATTTACCCACCATTAAAAATACTCTTAAAAACATGGAATAAAAAACAACCAAAACACCCTATTTCTCGGAAGAATTGGTGATTAAATCTAGTTAAAATTATAAATAGACATTTTTTTTTCTTCCGAAAGAAAAAAAGCTGTTTTTTATTAATCATGCAACTACATACAATACTGTATGCCATCTGTTCCTGCTATGAGCAGCTTTACATACTTGTATTACAGCTTTACAAAACTGCTTCACATTGTTTCTAATAAGCTTTCTCCTCCCTCTCGGGATCTGTAGAATCCATGCCTTTTGATTGCTAGCCTAATTTTTCTGCTAACTTAAAAAAAGTTTGTGTAGGGCAACTTTAGTGAATATGCTGTTCCATTCTCTAAGCCGTTTTAAGGTCGACTCCCTTCTGTGACTGCTGTGTGATTCTCAGCAAAAATTTTTCAAAAAATTGATTAGTTCGACAAGAGAAAGAAAGGCCTGTGTGGGTATGCCGTGGCCTCCGAGTCCTTTATTTCCAAAATTTTCCAATGACTCCATTGCAGATTTAGTCCCGCCTTGGAGAGTTTATCCGCTTCCTCATTTCGCTCCCTGTAAACATGCATAAGAGTAGTTTCAAGGTCATAAGTTGGACATAGTCGTTGGTTCCCGCTCCCAACCCCAAGGAGATTTTGAAATAATGGTTTTGGTTGAGGAATAAGCATGCTCCTCCCCCACATGTCAAGTTTTGGGAGGCTCCATCGAAAAAAGCCCAAGGGTTGTTTTTGTTTATTTGCTCCGGAACAATGATTCTCGGAGGAGGTGTGTTCCTTTCTTGTGGAAAGTATGAGATTATATCCAAACCTTTTCTTGCAACCTCTTTTGGAGAGCTGGCTTTTTCAAGGAATATGGCCCTATTTCGAGCCAACCAAATGCCCCAAATGTGGATAAGTGGGAGGGCTTTGAGCTGAGATGTTTGGGGAGAGGAAGACCAAGCCTTCCATACTTCTTCCACTGTATTGCCTTCCCAGGAGAAACTTGAAGAAGTAAAAGACTTAGAGTGCTTCCAAACTTGTTTGGAAAAGACACCGTGAAGGTAAAATTATAAATAGACATATATAAACTAAATGAAACATTTTAAAAAATGGGACATTTTAAAACTACTTAGATTGATAAAATGGTCATTTAAACACTTAATCGCAATTTCAGGAATTCCTCCCAACCCGTTGGGGGGCGATTTGGTTAGCGCATATACTTCTCCCTCTTAAAGTATCCCTCATTAAGCTTAAGGACTACGAGTGACTTAGGGTCGGTTGAGTGGATTCGGGAGACCATGAAAAAGAACATTTGACGATGCAAACGTTTTTCATCAATCAGGGCAAACAGATAATCCGTCAAGTAAGGAGGATCCTCATTCATTTCAAGGCGTTCCCACAGCAGCAGCACGGTGAAAAATAGTGGCTGGATTTCAAGGTGTTCCAATAGCAGCAGCACGGTGAAAAATGGTGGCTGGACTCTCTCAGATAGGCAACATATCTATTTTCTTTCATATTCGCGAATTTGGCCGAACTGAATCTTCTCGATTTTATATTCAACGAATTTCGAACTCAATGCAAATCGGCCGAATACGGTGACTTGACTCAACTTGAAACTTAGGGTGTACCGTGTGATTCCTTCGTGCCCACGAAAGCAGCCATGAATGGGCATGGTAGAGAAAGCAGCAAAACCCACTACGAAGCTCTATGTGTGAGAGAAGATGCCACTTATGCCGAAATCAGAGCACAATACAGGTCTGCACTCATTACTCTTCACCCTGACAAAAGAATCACCAAAGCATCTCACATTCCATCTTCCAATACCCAGCTAATTCATGGCCGTCATAATCCAGTTGATGAAGCGGACGAGGTGAATTCCGGTTTTATTGAAGGGGGTTTCAAGAATGATGATGTTTTATCATGTGGGTATCTATATTCTTCAGATTTACATGCAAACAGAGAAACTGGAGACCAGGATAAGACGCATTTAGAGAGGTTTTGGAGGGTACAGAAAGCATGGGAAGTACTTAAGGATTCTAAATCTAGAGAGGCGTATGATTTTGAGTTACAGGCCTTGAAACATAATGCAGAGGTTATTGCAAATGAAATAGAATTGGAGGAGATGAGCACTGAAGAGGATGGAGAAGGACGGGTAGTTGATTATTTTTACCCCTGTAGATGTGGGGATTATTTTGTTATTGCAGAGACAGAGCTAGTGGAGATGGGCTTTAGGACTAGTCAATGGGCAGGGGATAGTGATATTTCTAATTTTTCTATAAATGATATCGGTGTGGAACGAACAGAACCAGAGGCTGCAATATGGAAAAAGGATTATAGGGCTCATTGTAGCAGAGAACAGAGGCCCAGGGCTAGTACAGGGAGGTCTGTAATTCTTCAGTGCGAGTCTTGCTCTTTGAAAATCAAACTGCTTTTTTGATGGGACACAGTAGGACCTTCATCCAGTTTCAATGAATTGGGCTTCATGGTTTGGGATGAAGCCTACAAGCTAGTTCACTAATTTCATCAATATATTGCAAGGCCCAGTTGCTAAGCGGGGATATTTTCTTGATATAGTAGGATCATTTGCACTCCCCACGGGATTTCACTGTTTCGGCTAGAGACTGATATTCTAAGGAATCACTATGCCAAACTATATTTTGCGGATCGGCAACCATGATCGTCTATCTCTGTTGGAGCGAGGGATACTGTACGTTATAATGTTTATTGGATGATTACCTTGGGTCGTCGTAGCAAGTCATGACTGCTATCCATGTCCAAGGCACAAAGTTAGAAGCATTTATTGACGTAAATGTACGATCAGTTTTCTTCTGTTCTTGTAATTTTTCTCCTTGCCATTTTACCAATTAAAATTGTCTCCATGAGAAGTAGTTTTTAACATTTTCAGTTTGTTGTTGGCAACTATTAATTTTATGGTTACTAGTATACCTTCTAAATTAACCCGTTCTCTTCTCGTTGAATTGGTTAGATTATCTTCAATTTCTGTTTATTTATATATTTAAAAATTGAGACCTTTATTACTTTCAATAAAATATATACATCGGCAGCTGGTTTTCTTGTAGCCTGAAGTTCTTGTGGGGTTACTTGCTCTAATAGCCAAGCTAACCACTAATAAATATACAAAGGATTGAAAAATTCAATACGGGAGTACAATTGCTCCCCCCAAACTATGCTTCTTTTAATTCTATTTATATTTATATAATGATACAGATGTTAAATAGGGGGAGCTAAGGAACATAATGTCCTTAGCAACCATCTTTTCTAAGTAACCATTGTAACAATTTTTATATGATCGGTAATTTGCCTTAATGTTGTAAAACATCATTTTGATAACCTTATTTTGTACATGGGTTGATGTGTCAAGAAAATTTACCCCTTTCATATGCTTTCCTAAAATGCTCATTAAAATCAGTTGGACTTACCTATTGTTTGTACACTTTGAAGTTTTTTCTACAACATAAATATACCTCTTTATCTAAATAAAACATTGGTTGACAGAATTGTTCCATGGTAATACAATATAAGCTCCAATATATGATGATCCTTATGCCAATGAGGGCAGCCACAAGTGAGTGATGCCTTCCCCTAACACAATGTTTGATTGGTTGCAAGAGAAATATGCTTACTTGCTTGACCTTCCCCTCTTCTCCTTAGTGTAGCAAAAAGAAAAAAATCCTTGCTTGGCAATACCCTATTGTACCCTTTTCACATCCTTTCCTGAAATGCCCATTAAAATAAGTTGGATAAAATCCTTGGTTGACAATACTCCATACTACATAGTACCCCTTTGACATGCTTTCCTAAAATGCCCATTAAAATAGGTTGGATACACCTAACCTCTATGCATCTTGGAATTATTACTCTGACATAAAAATCTCTTTAGTGGGAGTGTAGGCCAAGGCGTTAATAATTAGCTTACTTAGGCTACTTATGTTTTTTCCTAAGTTGGATAAAAGGCCATGATGTAATCTCATAGCCCCTCTTTGATTCCATGGCCTCTTTGATAGTATCCCTTTTGCATCTTTTCCTAAAAAGCCCATTAGAATAAGTTGGATATGCCAAACATTTGTGCATCTTGGAATTGTTTCTACGACACAAGTACCTCTATAATGGGAGTGCAAGGTCAAGGCCCCACTAGTAAATAATTAACTTATTTAAGCTACATATTTTTTTAAGTTGGACAAAAATCCATGGTGCATGCATGATGTAATCTTGTAAAGGAAAGCTTGTTGAATTTTAACATGTGTATGATATTTTTAAAAATTGCAGACTGTATTAGAGATAGCACTTGAGATATTAACAGCAGTAAGATAAATACAGTAGTCAATCACGCATCACACAATTGAACACACGATTTTTCACGGAGAGACCTTTTAAGGACAAAACCCCCCAAGCATTAGTAATTCATCCTCTAAATGAGATGACTGAGTTTGTACATGCAAAGAGAAACTTGTTCTCAGAACTCTGAGATGAATCTATAAAATTTTTCCAAAACCAAATAAGCCCTAGCAGGCTTACTGCTGCTACCTCTGCTGCCACGTGTACTGTACTGTAATGTACCTGTTGCCACATCAACTGCCACATGGCCTGTGTACTGCTGCCACCTCAGCGATGGTTTGTGGCAGCCTGCTACCCTTCACCGAATCCTGTAGCAGCTGCTGCTGCTAACCCAGTCACCACCGAGCCTGCTATAGCAGCCTCCTGTTGCTAACCGTGGCCACCAACAAGGCTGTAGCAGCCTGCTGCTGCTAGCAGTGACCACCCCAAGGCTGCTACTGCTGCACTAGACCACCACGGAGGGTGCTGCTGCTGCCCTAGACCACCACCGAGGGTACTATTGCTGCCCACCGTGACCTTTATCATGAGCTGTAGCAGCTACTGCTCTTAACCACAGAGCTAATCCTCCACCACCGTGACTGTAAAAGAAAAGAAGGAACCCCAAGCAAGCATAAAAGCTGTCACTGTTGAAGAAAGAAGGAAAAACACCAGCCACCGAATATATCTTAGTCAACCTCAGCTGCGATAATGATGAAGACCTCAGTCAACGAGTGTAGGAGCAGTCAAGTGTTTTTTTTGTGGGTTCAAATGATGTGCAGATGTCCTTTATTTATAGTCCATCAAACATTTAAGTTGGTCCCACATAATTAGGAGTTGATATGAGGGCTTAATTTCTTTTTCATCTTTGACCCTTTGACTTTTAATGTTTTGTGGTACAAAGGTCTTTTTGGTGTTTGACTTGTGCCACTCATGGACCAAGACTAGGGTCACATGGACCTCCAAGTATTTTTGTGACCTCAACAAGTAGTCTCAAGGGTCCTCATTGTTCATTCATGCCCACTCAAAGTACATCTTCATAAATAAGGAGAATTACTAAATGCTTTATCTTGATCTCCTCGTGCCACCAAGATCAGGTGCTAGGTCTCTCAACCAGGGGTAGCTAGTCCCTGGAGAAGGTCTCATAGCCCATAGATCAAGGAGAGGAGTGCATCACTTGCCCAGACTTGGTTTAGGGCTTATGGTGATGACCTGGTAACTGACCAGGTGCCTCAATCCCAGGCTGCATCAGATGACTCAATGTCAAATACTTCGTAACTGACCAAGCGCCTCCATTCTCCCAGAGAATGGTCCTCAGCCCCAGGATGAGTCCCTAGTCCTGGACTAGGTTACATTCTTGGTAACTGATCAGGTGCCTCCATTCAATGAATGGCCCTCAACCCTAGGCGGAGTCCCCCAATCCCAGAGTGGGTCAATTTCCTGGTAACTGACCAGGTGCCTCCATTCTCCCAGAGAATGGCTCTCGATGCTTCTTAGGAAAAATCAACACTTCCTCTCAGCGAGAGAGGTATTATCTGCCATACCAAGCTTGTCATGAAAGTACACAAACTTTGCTGATGTCAGAGGCTTGGTCAATATATCTGCAATCTGTTCATCTGCACAGATGTATTGAAGCTTTAGGGACCAGGGTGCCTCTCTGCACTAAGTCTCTAATGAAGTGGTACTTCATTTCAATGTGTTTTGACTTGTCGTGAGACACAGGGTTTTCTGAAAGCTTAATGCAACTCTGATTATCACAATGAATAATAGTTGACTCAAGCTTTCCACCGAACTAATCAGAGAGAAGTTTCCCAAGCCAAACTGCTTTTTTGCAGGCATCACTAGCAGCAATATACTCAGCTTCAACTGTGTTGAGCTATGGAACCCTGTTTCCTGCTGGACCAAGAGATCATTGTCGATCCCATACTAAAACAGTAACCTAATGTGCTTTTTCTGGTCTACTGCATTGCCAGCCCAATCGGAGTCGGCCTATCCGACTAACATTATTACTCCACTGTTGGAAGTATACCTGAGCCCATAAGTGATAGTACCTCGCACATATCTGAGTAGATGTTTAGCAGCTACCCAGTGTATGTGCTTCGGATCGGACATGAACTGACTTAGTGCATTTATTGTGTAACAGATATCTGGTCTCGTGTGCACTAGATACATCAAGGATCCAATGAGCTGTCGATACTAAGTGGGATCCACATCCTTTGAACAGGTGGTTGAGTCACGTAACTTCTTCAAGTTCGTTGTCATGGACTTGTAGTCGTGCATTCCAAATCTTTGCAAGATATCGACTATATACTTTCCTTGTGTCAGGAAGATCTCATCTGGTTTTTTCCAGACCTCTAAGCCAAGAAAATAGTGCATCACTCCTAGATCCTTCATCTTGAATTCAGAGGTAAGCTCCCTCTTACATTGGGCTTTCAGTTGTTCCTTCACCCCAGTAATGAACAAGTCATCCACATACAAGACTAGGATCAAGTGATGGTTGTGAACAACCTTAAAGTATAGGTTGGAGGCAACAATACTTTTGGAGAACCCCAAGCTGTGAAGGTATCCATCAATTCTCGCATACCAAACTCTTGGGGCCTGTTTGAGCCCATATAAGGCTTTCTTTAGTTTACACACATGGGACTTGTCCCCATGGGTCACAAAGCCTTTTGGTTGTTCAATGTAGACTTCCTCTTCATTTTTTCCATTGAGGAAGGTTGTTTTTACATCCATCTGATAGAGTTTCCATCCAAACACAGCAACAAGAGAGATGATAGTTCTAATGGTGGTATACCTGGCAATGGGAGCAAAAGTTTCATCATAGTCTATGCCTTCTTTTTGAGTGAAGCCACGAGCTACAAATCCGGCTTTACACTTTTCAATGTAGCCATCAGCGGCATGCTTGATCTTGTAAAGCCATCAAGATGTTACCACAGACTTCCCTATCAGTCTAGGAACAACTTCCCACACATAATTTTTCATAATTGAACTATATTCTTCGATCATGGCATCATTCCATACCTGTAGACTTGCTGCTTCTTTGTATGTGGAGGGTTCTGCATTAATGAGCTTGCTCAAAAGGCCTAAGTACTTCTGCGGCTTTATGCTTTCTTTGAAAGTTCCAGGAGGAGCTTTATGCTTCTCAGCTTCTTGCAACGTTTCTCAGTACCAGGCAGGTCTTCTTTTGGAAGGAGGAGCCTCAAGTAGTTCTTCAGCTGGTCTTTCTGATTCTACGGGCACATCTGGAATTTGAGGTTCATTTTCTTCTTCCTCCCCCTGAAGTTCTGAATCTAGAATTTCAGAAGGAGATTCTGCCCACCGTGACCTTTATCATGATGTAGTAGCTCTGTTGTTACTGCTCTTAACCACAGAGCTAATCCTCCACCATCGCGACTGTAAAAGAAAAGAAGGAACCCCAAGCAAGCATAAAAATTGCCACTGTTGAAGAAAGAAGGAAAAACACCAGCCACCGAATATATCTTAGTCAACCTCAGTTGCGATAATGATGGAGACCTCAGTCAACGAGTGTAGGAGTAGTCAAGCGTTTTTTTTGTGTGTTCAAATGATTTGCAAATGTCCTTTATTTATAGTCCATCAAACATTTAAGTTGGTCCCACATAATTAGGAGTTGATATTAGGGCTTAATTTTTTTTTCATCTTTGACCCTTTGACTTTTAATGTTTTGTGGTTCAAAGGTCTTTTTGGTGTTTGACTTGTGCCACTCATGGACCAAGACTAGGGTTACATGGACCTCCAAGTATTTTTGTGACCACAACAAGTAGTCTCAAGGGTCCTCGTGGTTCATTCATGCCCACTTAAAGTACATCTTCATAAATAAGGAGAATTACCAAATGCTTAATCTTGATCTCCTCGTGCCACCAAGATAAGGTGCTAGGTCTCTCAACCAAGGGTAGATAGCCCCTGGAGAAGGTCTCATAGCCCATAGATCAAGGAGAGGAGTGCATCACTTGCCCATACCAGGGCTAGGGCTTATGGTGATGACCTGGTAATTGCTTAGGTGCGTCAGCCCTAGGCTGCATCAGATGACTCAATGTCAAATACTTGGTAACTGACCAAGCACCTCCATTCTCCCAGAGAATGGCCCTCAGCCCCAGGCTGAGTCCCTAGTCCCGGACTAGGTTACATTCCTGATAACTGACCAGGTGCCTCCATTCAGTGAATGGCCCTTAGCCCTAGGCCGAGTCCCCCAGTCCCAAAACGGGTCAATTTCCTGGTAACTGACCAGGTGCCTCCATTCTCCTAGAGAATGGCTCTCGATGCTGCTTAGGAAAAATCAACAATGCTAACATAGGAATTGCTACTGATAGCCTTTATAGAATGGAAGCAAAGGGGGGGATACAATATGATGAGAGGTGGGGGATGTCAAATACATATAGGACACGTGGAAAGCAGATAACTCAAATTCCATGATTAAAATGGTGGCATGAGTACATAAAGCCTCTCGAATGGTGGCATGTTGCTTCCCCATGCACAAATGCACCACCCACCTCATTCCTCTATATATACCTATTTGGAGGATTATGAAAGGTTCCTATTGTATCTCTTCTCCCATAGTGGGTTCTTGAGAAGATAACTTATTGGTTTGGAGAGTCATGGCCTTAGTTTTTGCTGCTCATTGTACTTGGTAATGGTTGTTATGCAAGCTTGGGAAGCACGGGAAGAGATATGTTGCTGAGTAGAAGATGAAACCCTGGGGCAAGCAATTACTTATATGGTGCTCGACATTTTTTGTGCAGATTTATTTGGGGTGGCCATAGATCTTTGAGCATGGAAACTCGTACAAGAATTGTTTCCAAGTGGAGGGACTTTTTATACTAGAATCCTAGTCAAGTAGAGGGACTTTTTGTACTATAATTGTAGCATAGTAGAGGGACTTTCTCTACTAGAATTGTAGCATAGTAGAGGGACATTTTGTACCAAAATTGTAGCATAGTATAAGAAATTTCTATACTAGAATTGTATCTTGGTGGAGAGAATTTCCCAAACTAGTGTGAGCGCTAGTAGAGTAAACCCTCAATTATTGAGATTGTCGCTAGATAAATAAGAGAATTTTATTATTGTCCAACGAATGACTACAAAAGTAGGTCATTGGGATTGTTGAGTACAATAGTACCGATACAATGTGGGAGCGCAAAAATGACTTCTATACAAAGCAAGATGCAAAAAGTAAAGTACTAGTCTAAGCAAAGACCTCAAGACTAGACATTGATAATAGAAAGAAAATCTAGGATAAAGTGTATAAGGAGAATGGTTCTCAAGTTTGGAATGCACATACAAATAATGCAAGCGTATCAGGGTTTGTTAGAGCTAGCTTCCTTAACATCCAAGGTCAAATGGAGAAACTTCGAATAGAAATTTGTTTGGAAGAGGACATGGACTGCCTACTATGTCGTTGCCTAAAAGAGGCTACTCGCTATTGGGGTTTTGGTGACCTCATTTAGTTGTTGGTGTGGGATCTACAATGATGACATTGTTGGGGTCTTTGGGAAATAGCAAATTGGAATAGACCCCTAGGCTCTCACTAATTTTGAATAAGAAGCAATGTTGCTACTGGTCTATCTCTTGGTACACATGGTATATGGGAGCACCACAAAGAAGGCGTTAATCGTCTAGATGGAGTTTTGTCTAGGAGGAGGTCATATAGTCTAGGAACGGACTCTAAGGGCCTCCTGCATGTATAAGGTTAGGCATATGTAGTTGGGGTAAATTGAACAAACAATGGACCACACTTGGATCTTGTAATAAATGGTGCAATAAAAGATGAAGTGCTCCTTTGTCTTCACCTCCCAAATAATGCACGAGCACCATATCCTATCCGATTGGTGAAATTGGTGCTTTACCTCCACCCAAAGTCTATGTGAACTCACTTTCAATTGGCTCGGGGGCATATAAAGAGCATGCATCAAGTGATAGTGTGTGTATGGAGGTGGGACAATGAGTCTGTTCCTCAACTTCTTGAATTGCTTTGCATAAAAGGCCATTTTTGGATGTAACCTGCTCGATGGGTCTGTGTAAGTGACCTTAATATATTTCCTATAAGTGTTGTCCTAGGTGATTTAGTTCAACTCCTGCCTAGTAGATAAGAGGTGGCTAGGTGCATTAAAGATCTAAACGAATGGAGGGAGGCAGTCTATCAAAATACCCACAAATTCGAAAATACCTAAGACCCTCATAAACCAACAATGAGCCTATCTCGGGGTGCCAACCAAAGCAATGGACTGATGAATAATAGGCTAGGTATGAATAAGAATCCCAACCCAATGTCGAGTCACAAAAAACTTCAAACACGATGTAGGAATGGGACCAGGCTGAACACATTCTCAAGTCAAAGGGGGCAAGCACCAAACTCTATGAGAATGATGGGTAGAGAGATTATATGTTCACACCTTAAAATGCGTTGAAGGAAGGTTCTGCACCCTCTCAGCCATGGCCTGGTCAAATCTAGAAAAGAAGCCCTCCAAACCTCTAAACTGTAAAGAACTATGGGTTGGATTATGGAGTCCACGATGGACATCTTGGACGATATGTCCCAAAAATAGTGTTGGAAACACTGCCTCTTGAGTAGGGTTAAGGACTAGTATCCCTTGTTGACATGGGGCTAAAGCACTTGCCTCAAATTGGAATGAGGCCAAGAGCATACCCCCAAGCATGTGTAGGTATGGGTGATCTACATCTCCTTCCTATTGAAGGAGAAATGATGATTTGATAGAACCTTTCTCAACCCGTTGAAGATCATAACCTTGGTTTTACAGGTTGACAGTTAATTGTCAAAGATCATAGAAAACAAACAATGCATCTAGTTGTCTCTGTAAGCCCTTAAGAGATGAGGTCAAGAGGATCACATCATCAACAAAAAGAATAGATATCATAATTTGGGTTAGGTTCCCCATCACCATCTTGGATATGCTCATGAAGAAAGGACTTCAACTCATCAATGTAAATCCCAATAGTGGATAGGGCGATAGGGGGCACCCGTTCTTGGCCCCAATGGTGCTTTTGAAAAATTGTACCACTATTATTGAGTGTTGATAGAGGTATTTGTTGTATTAGTGTGTGTGCCAGTAGAGGGTTTGCTCAAACTTTTACCAGTATGGGTTGGCTATGGTTTCTTCACTGCTCCATTGCTTGTACCCTTATTTAGTTTAGAATTCGTGGCTCCGTCCTTTTGATTTTTCAAAAGAGTTAACATGAGAGCCCACGCTTCTCATCTCATAGCCCAACTTGGGGGTGGATTTCAAATTGGATTCCCAAGGTTGGGTGGTGAATGCTTTCCTAGTTCATTTCTATTTACAAATAAATATTAGTTGTTGTTTGTATGCTTTGGTACTTTTTTTTGTATAAAATGTTTCTTTTAACTATTAATAAAATCAATTGTGTATATATTAGACATTTTGTACAAAAATGCAATTTGTTTGGTAGCGACTCCAAGCTAGATAAGCCTATAGGCAATAAAATCCTAGAGACTATTGAAACTACACAAGAGCATATAACTCGGAAATTGCTACTTGGGTATACAATAAAAAAGCAATGATCTATATGACCCACTCGACATACAAACATAAAGTAAATAATGTATTGCCATTAAGGAACATAAAGAAATACACACTAATCCATTATCATCAATCAAGTAGTCATGGGAATAATGTTAAAGTTAGTGCAACTGCGAGACCCATTCTCAGAGAGGATGGTACCCTAGTTAGTTAACTAGGGTATAGTAAGACCCTAGAAGGTACCCTAGGGCCCTCAATAGTCTCCTGGGGTTCTTGGTCTGGGACCAAGCATGTTGATGCCATGGCAAAGTCCCTAGCATGTGGCTAGGGCCCTTATATGTCTCTAGGGTATTCTTGTCTGGGACCAGACAGTTTCTTGGACACGATATGTCCAAGCAAATCCTGCAGTTTGAGGCAGAGACATTCCTAGTCTTGGACCAGGCAGATTCTTGGTCTGGGACCAAGCAGTTCCTGCAAGTACACCCTTGGTCAGTTAACCAGGTAAATCTTGGTCAAGTTGACCAGGATAATGATGTGTGATGGTCTCTCTCCTAAATGGTTATTGCTAGGTCGTTTCTCAAGGGACTGGCCACCCCTTGATGATGTCACTACCACCTAACCCTTAGGAGCAACATTGAGGACTAGAGGATCACAACAACATTGAGGACTAGAGGATCACATCATCCAGTTTGGATCCTCTTCTTATAAAGTGATGATAAAAAAAAATATATGAAACAATGTACCTTGAGAGAGAGAAAAGATTAAAGTCCTTGGTCTTGTTGGTCCTATGGGTGAAAGGGGTTATTTATCCACTTATTGTAACCCCCTTTGGTTGATTTATGGTCCTTTATCTTACTTGGTCCTAGCACTCTTATTATGTGTACCTTTAACATGATGACTTTTATTTTATGGTTTTTATTTTTGGACCATTGGTACCCTATTCTAAGTCAACTTAACTTTATGGTTTTTATTTTGTAAGACCATTGGACCATTGGTACCCTATCTTAAGTCAACTTAACTTTATGGTTTTTATTTTGCAAGACCATTGGACCATTGGTACCCTATCCTAAGTCAACTTAACTTTATGTTTTTTTATTTCATAAGACCTTTGGACCATTGGTACCCTATCCTAAGTTCACTTAACTTTATTTTATGTTTTTTATTAAACTCCTAAAAGCTAGGAGTAGTTGAGTGATCTTTCTAGAAGGCTTGTCAAGATTATAAATTAAAGTTTCACTTCTTCATTTGTGTGTGGCATCTTGACAAAAAGAAAAAGGTTAGATCTGAGTATGCTGCTGCATTTCATTTGACGTCTAGGGTTTTTGCTGCTTGGACTTGACGTCTTGGGCTCTTGATGTTCTTGGAAGTGGGTTGTAACCCTTCTCTTGCTAGTAGTGACCTCTTTGGTTTTTGTTGGGATCATCCGTGATTAAACTCTGGGATTGTTTGTCATTCCTCTTGCTGACCGTGACTGTTGATGTCTCCTTTGCTGGCCGTGATTGTGTGTCTCTCTACTGGTCGTCATTGTGTCTCTCTTGCTAGCCGTGACTGTGTTTCTCTGCTGGCCATGACTATGTGTCTCTCTGCTGGTTGTGACTGTGTCTCTCTTGCTGGATGTGACTGTGTCTCTCCTGCTAAGTCGTGACTGTATATAACCTCCTACTGCTGGGACGTGGTTTGCTTGTAGCCTTGTCCTCTCTCTGCTAGACTGTGTTTTCTCCTTATTGTTGGGCTGTGGTCTTATAATAGCCTCTAAGGCTGGGCCCTAAATCTGAAACAACCTCTAAGGATGAGTTGTGACCTGTTAGTAACCTCTAGAGTTGAACTGTGTTACATTTTTTGTAACACCTCGGTTTTGACCCCGATGCATTAAATATACATGATACATATATATTGTAAATAATCATGGTGCGGAGCTAAAGGCAAAGGCCCCACCATCGATTTGGTTGTGTTATGTTTCGGCGTTTGGAATTGTTGCAGATATTATATCGGGATATATGACACATATTAAGTTGTGGCATCATGTAACTATGCATTTTAATTAAAAGAACCCCAACCAGCGATGTCGATGCAACTATATTGAAAAGGGCATGATTTCCTAAGGATAAGGGGGGGGATTGTTAAACCTGGAACCCATGGGGAAAAGCCATGTGTCGATCAACCACTTAAGCTCCTATGTTAGTTGAGGGCAGTTAATGTTGGGTAGTGGTGGGTGGCAGGCTTGCCCCCACGCACTCTCCACCAGCTGGTTCAGTCACACGCACGGGCTGGGAGTGGTTTTCCTCACGCGCCGTTTGGGATGCCCGATCGTTCTGTCCACTCTCTCCATCATTGGCTGTTCATTCCTCACGCACAAGAATTCTTCACTGCCCATCTCACGCAGAGACACCCGGTTTTCCTTACGCAGAGCTGAGATAAAAGGATTCATGATTCTATGTGTGGGGGTTCGCTCTCTTTTCTCTCACCGATTGTTGGTCTGAGTATGCGGTTTTCCCTTTTGTTCATGCAGAGGCTGTTCCTTTTCCATTTTCGGACTGTAGTGGTATCTGCTGTAGGTTGTGGTGGGGTCGTGTTGGCCACGATAGGGCCAAGAATGACTCAGGGATTGTCTTCCCCTGTCCAAGTTGTGAAGTGCTTGTTTGGCTGCAGGAAAGCAGCGGTTGGTCTTCGGACTGTATTGGAGTGGTGATGAGGGCCTGATTTGCTTGACAAACCTGGTGGGTTTGGGAACCACACAGACAGAGCTAGAGGGCTGGCTTTCTTCTCCACAACCCCTAAATAGCACTGGAAGCGAGGTCAGGGCTTGAGGGACTGTGTAGCAGGGAAAGGACTGATTTCCTTGTGTTGGGTGTGTGTGGGTGTCCTAGAAGTCAGGCTAGTTCTGGTGTAGGTGTCCTTAGCTCTTCAATGAGCTCACCAGCTTAGCATTTAGCCTTTCCCAGCTCCTGGATGGCTTGATAAACCCAACTGTGTTGGCTTGGCTGATCTGTTGTCTGCCTGACAAACCCAACTGTGTTGGCTTGGCATGTTTTGTTTATCCTTGGCTATGTGTAAGCCTGCTTGTTCCTTATTCCTTGGGGGATCATGCATGGCTCGGGGGTGGCAGCGTTGCTGAGAGATTAAGGAGCACACTGCCCTATGGTTGGGTGGAACGTTGCAGCGACGTAGCCGGTTGCGGGACAGTTCTTATAAGATAAGTATTCGTGACTAATCTGTTCCTGCAATCATATTTACTGTCAATAAATTCTGATGAACATGTGAATGCTGAATTGTATGTTTTGCTTCCGCTGAGTATATGTATGATTATGCATCTTAGCATGTTTGATGTTTTAAGCATTTTCCTTCACTTTATATGTATGTACATGTTCATGGGGCTAGTTTCTCGGATCTTTGGTGTATAGTAGCGTCCTCTTCGCCGGTCGGAGGGCTGGGGACGTTACAGTGTGGTATCAGAGCGAACGTTGCAGCATGGTCTTGAATGGGCCATGAAAGATCAGCTAGCAGAGGTAGGTTACCTTCTGCCCAACAAAGACCAGAAAACTTTCACAAAAATTGCTTAAGTGCCTGAACCGTCGGCTCATCGGAAGACTAAGTAGGAAACTCTTCTGATGCAGCGGATCACCTAGTCGGAATGCCACTCGACGGAAGATAGCCGAAAGAAATTTGAGGAAATCTCTCTAAGTGTCCGTTGGCTGTCGGCGGAGAACAGTGGAAGGACCACCCGACGCAGACTGTCGGCAATCAGCGAAGGATAGATGACGAGATCGCCGATGATTAGACGATGGGATCGTCGACAATTAGAGGATGAGGGTGCCAATGACGAAGACAAAACCGAAGAGTTTCGGCGGAAAATAGTTGAAGGCGGAGCCACAGTTTCGGCGGAGATCTCCCGAAGACCGCCGAAACGTCGGCGAAACTTAGTTCTTTGATGAGCCGATGCAAAGAAGAAAATTTTCAAAAATTTATCTAAGTGAGGAACCCATCGGCGATTGATGAAAGTTAGAAGATTGGAGCACCGATCGGCGGAAGTTAGTTGACGGAACCGCCGAAACGTCGGCTCACCTAGTCGGAACCATCAGCAAAATTTAGAGGATGGAGCCGCCAATGCGGCAGCTGACGTCTGAAAGTATTAGTTGTTTTGGTCACCGATGAACAACATTGGAAAAATTTAGTTGTTCGTGCGTCCGCCGTTGCGGCTGCCTAGTGGACTATCCTTCCGACGGATAGAGGCTTTCAACCGTCGATGCCGCAGTGATTAGTGCTTCCGACAGCCGATGAAGGGTCCGCGGAACCCACAGTCAGTTTGCTGTTGCGGTAGTCTAAGACACTATCCACCTGATGGTTAGTAGATCTGATAGCCGATAAATGTCCGCGGACCCCGCAGTGAGATCGCTACCCGTCGTTGCGGTTGCCTAAGGGACTAAGCACCCGATGAATAACGCATCCGATTGCTGATACTGCGGAAAACTATAGTTGTTGAAACCGCCGATACAACGGAAAGGGTTAGTTGTTATGGCCGTCGATGAGCGTCGGAGGAAACTTGCTGTTGGGATCGCCAAAATGTCGGAGTTTTAGTGGGGAAGAGACCCGATGAACAGTCCTTGGCATTGCCAATACAGTTTGGAAGCTTAGACGATTGAAGGTCCAATACAGCGAAAAATGTTAGTTGTTTGACCGTCGATGGACAGTCCTTGGCATCGTCGATAAAGTTTGGAAGCCTAGACAACTACGGATCCGACACGCCGGAGAGAAATAGATGAACAGACCGTCGATGAGCAGCGGAGAAAACTAGGTGTTTTGACCGCCGAAGTGTCGGAAATTTAGTTGGGAAGAGGTCCAATTGGGCCAACGGAAATTTGGGTTTTTCAATGGAATTCTCAGCGATTTTCAAGCAGTTTTCCGACTGTCTTTCAGTGGGCTTTCAACAGATTGTCAGTGGATTACAGGACTAAAAAGGAAGAAGATTTTATGTTTAAGCAAAATGGTTATTTTATGATTTTTCTAGGAGAAGGTAAGTAGTTCTGTTTTTTATTATTATCAAGGTATGCATCTAACAGTTTTTCTATCTAACACATTTGCAGAATCATAGTCACCTTCAAGGGCAGTATTTCAGAAATTGCAGTTGGTAGGTAAGTGGCGATTCAATTATGAGAACCCCTGATGGATATGATGCTAGAGATTCTTACGAGCGTGCGGGAAATGCCATGGGAGAAAATGTCCGTAATGGAAATGATGACATAGAGTCTAATGGAAGGAGATTCCAAGAGACACCGTCAGATGTTGTAGCTACCATGAGAAGCTTGATTAAAGCCCAAGAAGAGCAGCATCAGTTGAATGCTGCCATGTTGTAGAGTTTGACAGACTTGCAAAGAAAGATAGACTCTGGACGAGGTACAGCACGACCAGAAGGCAGTAAGAGCAGTACTAGGAGAAGGAGAAGGACTTCTAGTGGATCATCTGACTCTGAAGAATCCAGCGGGGATACGAGTTCATCTTCTCGTAAAAGGAAAAGGAGGAGATACCATAGGGATTGCTCTCGGGATGAATTTAAGAAAGCTAAACCTCCTACATTTGATGGTGAGATAAAAACTGGACAAGAAGCTGAAGCCTGGCTTCTTGGGATAAAGAAGTACTTTCAAGTGCAGGATTATTCGGGAAACATAAAGGCAAGAGTTTCCATATTCAATCTGAATGGAAGAGCATCCATTTGGTGGGAACACTTCAAGCAGGTGAAGAGGACCAGTCAAAGGAGACTGAAGTGGAAACAGTTCAAGAAGTATTTCAAGCATAAATACCTCTCTGACAGGTATTATGACGACAAGATCAAAGAATTCAATGAGCTGAGATTGGGACAACAGACCATGGAAGAGTATGCAAATAAGTTTTTGGAGCTATTGAGGTATGTCCGGTACATCAGGGATAAAAAAGTGAAGGTCCAATGGTTTCTGAGTGGGTTGCCTCAGTCTTAGAAAGACAGAATTGAGTTTTATGAACCTAGAACTCTTGAAGAAGCAATAAGGAAGGCTAAGTATTGCTATGGGCAAAGCAGAGGTAAACCTGATTACCATAAGGCATGGAAGGACAAGAAGAATGAGAAGTTTGACCAAAGAAAGAAAGGTTTCAAACCTTCTAGATTCAGGAATCAGCCATTCCAAGCTGTGAGTAATCCAGTTGGAGTAACAGGAGAAAAGCCTAAAGATCCACAACAGAATAAAAGATCACTCAAATGTTGGAAATGTGAAGGACCCCACTTGCGCAGATATTATCCACTCGAGAATGAGAATGCAAGACCAGCTTACAACATTCAAGAAGCAGAAACGGTGGGTCAAGTAGCAAGGGCAGTCCCTAGAATTTATGCAGCACCGGAGGACCGCCAGGCAGATCACCAGTCAACCGTGGTTGAAGTTGCAGGTAAGATTGTTGAACAATCTGTTTCTATTTTGATTGACCCCGGTTCTACTCACAGTTACATTACTCCTAGAGTAGTGGATATTTGTGCTTTTAAGAAGGTAAAGCATAGAAAATCTTGGTTAGTTCAGCTAGCCACTGGAACTAAGAGAAAGGTTAGTGAAGTGGTAGAGAAATGTCCATTGGTCATGAATGGGTTGGTCACGTGTATAGATTTGAATGTTCTACCACTTGGTTCCTATGATGTTCTCATTGGAATGGATTGGTTAGAAGCTCACAGGGTAAAGCTTGACTGTTATAACAAGACTTTTGAATGCATGGATGAAGAAGGAAACCCAGTAGTTGTGAAAGGTATTCCAAAGGTAATATCAGTAAGGCAGGTTTCAGCAATGCAGTTGAAAAAGTTATGTAGGAAGGGTTGCTAGTTGTATGCAACTCATATTTTGGAGGCAACATGAGATGAAACTCCTAGGTTGGAGGACTATCAGGTGTTACAGGAATTCAAGGATGTGTTTCTTGATGA
Source organism: Pseudotsuga menziesii (assembly GCA_001517045.1). Lineage (NCBI taxonomy): Eukaryota > Viridiplantae > Streptophyta > Pinopsida > Pinales > Pinaceae > Pseudotsuga > Pseudotsuga menziesii. The sequence goes on along the minus strand of LPNX010101065.1, from coordinate 313,235 downwards.
GATTCCAGGGATCCCTCCAAAAAGGGGCATTGATTTTACAATTGAACTTGTGCCAGGAGCAGCACCAGTGTCCAAGACACCCTACAGGATGAATACACCAGAGATGCTAGAGTTGAAGATGCAACTGCAAGAGTTGTTGGAAAAGAAGTATATCCTACCGAGTGTGTCTCCTTGGGGAGCACCAGTTCTATTCGTAAAGAAGAAAGATGGTACACTCAGGTTGTGCATTGATTACAAACAGTTGAACAAGGTTACTGTGAAGAATAAATATCCTTTGCCTAGGATTGATGACCTCTTTGATCAAATGAGAGGAGCAAAGGTATTTTCCAAGATTGACTTGAGGTTTGGTTACTATCAGGTGAGAATCAAGGATGAAGACATTCATAAGACAACCTTCAGGACAAGGTATGGGCATTATGAGTTTGTAGTGGTGCCATTTGGTCTCACAAATGCACCAGCTACATTTATGTGCCTTATGAATAGTGTCTTTAGCAGATATTTGGACAAGTTTGTTCTTGTTTTCCTTGATGACATTCTTGTTTATTCTAAGAATGAGGAAGAACATGAAGAGCATTTGAGGTTGACATTGCAATTGATCAGGGAGCACCAGCTGTATGCAAAACTGAGCAAGTGTGACTTCTATAGAGATAAAATTCAGTATTTGGGCCACATTATCTCAGAAGAGGGTATATCTGTGGACCCTGGAAAGATTGAAGCCATTATGAATTGGCCTACTCCAAGAAATGTGACGGATGTAAGATCTTTTATGGGACTTGTAGGATACTACAGGAGATTCATTGAGGGATTCTCCAAAGTTGCACATGCCATCACTTCTTTGCAAAGGAAGGGGATAAAGTTCGAATGGACATCGAGGTGTGAAGAAAGTTTCCAGCGGTTGAAGAATCTTCTCACCAGTGCACCTGTATTGAAAGTTGCAGATCCAGAGAAAGATTTTGTGGTGTGTACCGATGATGCATGTGGACAAGGGCTTGGAGGAGTCCTTATTGAAAGTTGCAGATCCAGAGAAAGATTTTGTGGTGTGTACCGATGATGCATGTGGACAAGGGCTTGGATGAGTCCTTATGCAGGACAACCACGTGATATGTTATGAGTCGAGAAAGCTGAAGGAGCATGAGAAAAACTATGTCACTCATGATCTAGAGCTTGCAGCCATAGTACATGCTCTCAAGATGTGGAGACATTACTTGATGGGTAGGAGATTTGAGCTCAGGACAGACCATTCTGGTCTAAAGTATTTGTTTGATCAACCTACTCTGAATGCTAGGTAAGCAAGATGGATGGAGTTTTTATGTGAATTTGATTTCGAAATCAAGCACATAAAGGGAAAAGAGAATAAGGTAGCGGATGCACTCAGCAGGAAGGTGCAGGAAATGCATTTGGCATATCTTAGTATTTGCCAATCAGATTTGAGGCAGCGGATTGTTAATTGGACTGCCGAAGATGAATTGTATGAGCTGGTAAAAGACAAATTGCAGCAGCAAAGTCTTGAGAAGAGGTATGAGGGATATAAATTGGAAGAAGATGGACTTCTTACTTATAAAGGCAGAATTTATATTCCGAATGTAGCAGATTTGAGGAGAGTTGTTATGGATGAAATCCATCAAACTCCGTATTCCGGTCACCCAGGATACCAGAAGACAATTGCTACCGCTAGAAAGCAGTAGTTTTGGCCAGGAATGAAAAAGGACATGGCTGAATACATTTCGAGGTGCATGAAATGTCAACAGGTAAAGGTGGAGCATCAACATCTAGCAGGCTTGTTGCAGCCTTTGCCAGTTCCGGAATGGAAATGGAAAGTTATTTCCATGGATTTTATTACAGGATTGCCGATGACTTGGAGACAACATGATTCCATCATGGTTGTGGTAGACAAGTTGACTAAGGCAACACATTTTATACCGGTGAAGTCTACGCATAAGACTGATGACATTGCAAAGATCTTCATGAAGGAGATTTTCAAATTGCATGGATTGCCGAAAGCAATAGTCTCAGACCGAGATGTCAAGTTCACTTCCAATTTTTGGAAGGGGTTGTTTGCAGACCTGGGTACAAAGCTAAACTTCAGCACTGCATACCATCCTCAGACAGATGGGCAGACAGAGAAAGTTAATCAGGTGCTTGAATACATGCTTTGCATGTACGTGATGGACAAACCAACCAAGTGGGAAGATTACTTACACTTGGTAGAGTTTGCTTATAACAATGGACAACAGGCATCCTTGGGGATGAGTCCGTATGAAGCTTTGTATGGAATAAGATGTAGGACACCAGTGACTTGGGATAATCCAGTGAACAGGGTTGTGCTTAGACTAGAATTGCTCAAGGAAATGGAGCAAGAGGTTGTAAAGATCAGGCAAAATCTGAAAGCAGCACAGGACAGACAGAAAAGCTATACAGATAAGCATAGGGTGAACAGGAAGTTCAGTGTTGGGGATCATGTCTACCTCAGAGTGAGGGCAAGGAAGAGTTCCTCGAAGCCTGGAAGTTGTGCCAAGCTGTCACCAAGATATTGTGGATCGTTTGAAGTGCTTGAAAGAATAGGGCTAGTTGCATATAGACTTGCATTGCCTGCTAGTACTAGAGCTCATAATGTTTTTCATGTTTCTTTGCTTAAGAAATATGTACATGATCCTAACCATGTGATTAATTGGGATGTGATTCAGGTGGAACCCGAGGGAGAGTTACAAACCGAGCCAATCCGCATCCTCGACAGGAAGGTCACAATGCTCCGGAATCGAGCCATAGGGTAGGTAAAGGTACAATGGGAGCACTATGGACCTGAAGAGGCTACGTGGGAGCTGGAGGATGCCATGCGATTGGCACATCCATTTTTGTTCAATTCTGCGGAACACTGAGGCGATACCAGTGTAGCATTTTGTGCAAATTTTGTAAAGCAATGAGGACAGTGCTATTGAAGGGGGAGGGGAATGTAACACCCCGGTTTTGACCCCGATGCTTTAAATATACATGATACATATATATTGTAAATAATCATGGTGCAAAGCTAAAGGCAAAGTCCCCACCATCGATTTGGTTGTGTTATGTTTCGGCGTTTGGAATTGTTGCCGATAGTATATCGGGATATACGACACATATTAAGTTGTGGCATCATGTAACTATGCATTTTAATTAAAAGAACCCCAACCAGCTATGTCGATGCAACTATATTGAAAAGGGCATGATTTCCTAAGGATAAGGGGGGGGGGATTGTTAAACCTGGAACCCATGGGGAAAAACCATGTGTCGATCAACCACTTCAGCTCCTATGTTAGTTGAGGGCAGTTAATGTTGGGTAGTGGTGGGTGGCAGGCTTGCCCCCATGCACTCTCCACCAGCTGGTTCAGTCACACGCACGGGTTGGGAGTGGTTTTCCTCACGCGCCGTTTGGGATGCTGGATTGTTCTGTCCACTCTCTCCATCGTTGGCTGTTCATTCCTCACGCACAGGAATTCTTCACTGCCCATCTCACGCAGAGACACCCGGTTTTCCTCACGCAGAGCTGAGATAAAAGGATTCACGATTCTATGTGTGGGGGTTCACTCTCTTTTCTCTCACCGATTGTTGGTCTGAGTATGCGGTTTTCCCTTCTGTTCACGCAGAGAGGCTGTTCCTTCTCCATTTTCGGACTGTAGTGGTATTTGCTGTAGGTTGTGGTGGGGTCGTGTTGGCCACGATAGGGCCAAGAACGACTCAGGGATTGTCTTCCCCTGTCCAAGTTGTGAAGTGCTTGTTTGGCTGCAGGAAAGCAGCGGTTGGTCTTCGGACTGTATTGGAGTGGTGATGAGGGCCTGATTTGCTTGACAAACCTGGTGGGTTTGGGAACCACACAGACAAAGCTAGAGGGCTGGCTTTCTTCTCCACAACCCCTGAATAGCACTGGAAGGGAGGTTAGGGCCTGAGGGACTGTGTAGCAGAGAAATGATTGATTTCCTTGTGTTGGGTGTGTGTGGGTGTCCTAGAAGTCAGGCTAGTTCTGGTGTAGGTGTTCTTAGCTCTTCAATGAGCTCACCAGCTTAGCATTTAGCCTTTCCCAACTCCTGGATGGCCTTATAAACCCAACTTTGTTGGCTTGGCTGATCTGTTGTCTGCTTGACAAACCCAACTGTGTTGGCTTGGCATGTTTTGTTTATCCTTGGCTATGTGTAAGCCTGCTTGTTCCTTATTCCTTGGCTATGTGTAAGCCTGCTTGTTCCTTATTCCTTGGGGGATCATGCCTGGCTCGGGGGTGGCAGCGTTGCTGAGAGATTAAGGAGCACGCTGGCCTATGGTTGGGTGGAACGTTGCAGCGACGTAGCCAGTTGCGGGACAGTTCTTATAAGATAAGTATTCTTGACTAATCTGTTTCTGCAATCATATTTACTGTCAATAAATTCTGATGAACATGTGAATGTTGAATTGTATGTTTTGCTTCCGCTGAGTATATGTATGATTATGCATCTTAGTATGTTTGATGTTTTAAGCATTTTCCTTCACTTTATATGTATGTACATGTTCATGGGGCTAGTTTCCCGGATGTTTGGTGTATAGTAGCGTCCTCTTCGCCGGTCGGAGGGCCGGGGACGTTACATTTTTGTTGAGTTACATTTGATTTACAACCTGCTAGGCTTAGTCGTGAAGTCTCATAGGGCTGAGTTGTGAGTTGTGTTTTGTGATTAGAAGGTGTCTTTGCCTTCTTCAGAAGTGTTGCTAAAGCCTGGATAAATGATTGAAGTTTCTCTTCATGTTGCTTAAGAATCTGAGGTCTGTACCCGTACTACTATAACCCTCATAACTCTCTCTTAAGGTATGTCAATTGTTCATCTAGGTGACTTGTCCCTTCGGTGACAAGATCAGAACCTAAAAGTATCGGAGTATAAGGCTGATCCAAAACGATTCTAGATAAGCATTGTTACTATTCTTTGTTACTGTTTAGTATGTTGTTATTTCCTGTACATTGTTATTGTTTTGTTTCATCAGTTATATTATTGTTACTGTATATGGCATTTGGTAAATCATCTCAAGGACCAACTTTAACGCAGTGACCAGTGGAGTGTTAAAGTTTAAAGAGATGAAAATAATGTTTGAATTTATTGCAACAGTACTATTATGGATCTAACTTTGCTTTTTAATTCTGTTTATGCATTAAAGTATTTTTTTATGTCAAATCTTAACCTAACCCTAAAACTTTCACAAATAAGACCCACATCACTAAGAGGATCATCTTCATCACTGGGGATAGGTACCCATCCATCACTTCTCAACTAAACGTATGGACAAATGGGCCTCCAACTATCATTACCCTTTTTCCACATCCTCTAGAAACTTCCCATTTTAAGATATAGCTAGGGAAGTTGTCAAAACTTGTTATTCTGGGACATGGCAGAGGGCTGTAAATTTTCTAGACTAGTGTTTGCTGTCTTTATGTTTTCAACTAAACAAAATTGTTATTTAATTGTAGATATTAAATTCTTTCACATAGCAATAATCACACATATAGCTGGAAAGTAAAGAACGAAAACATAAACACAATACACTGATAATTTACTCCAAATCAAATTTTCATTAACAAATTCAAAGCTTACAAGGAAACCTCCACAACTATCAAACTAACAGCTGTATGGTACACCCAAATGCTATAGATCTGCACACTTATTGAGGAAGAGTCAACTTGCCAAATAAAACAATACGCTGTATGGCCTGTCCATATGGCTGTACATACCTGTCCCATATGACTGTACATATATACCTGTATGACTGTAAGGATATGTCCCTATGGAATCTATATGACTGTACATAATTTGCTATATGGACTTGCTCACTGCTTTGTACCTGTTATTCGACTTTGGATCCTCTTTGACACTTCAACTTTGCTCCACAAATGAATAAAAAACATGTTAAAAAAACATGTCTTTGCGTGAAATGAATGTGTATCTTACTCTTAATCCTCTGTTTTCCTTTCTTTATACTTGAGTTGAAACCCTAATCTCTCGGTGAATGTACGGTTGAGATTAATATAAATCACTAGTGTATACAAAAAATACACTTTATTAGTCTCAACAACTGAATGTAAGACTTTTCACTTTATTGTTTGCAGAGATAACTCCCGAACGTGGACGCATTTTATTAATGTGCAGGATCACTTATTTATACATGAAGAGTGACTTTTAGAATTCAACGTCCAAGAGATCCATTGGAGTCCACAAGGGCTCTTCATCTTCTGTAATAGTTCACAATAATTACAAAACCCTAATCCATTTGGATTAGGTTTCTAATACTCCCCCCTTAATCCGAAGAGTTCTTTGTGACTCCAAGCATATTTCCAAACTTTTCAAACTTTTATATTCTAAGCACTTTGGTGAAGATGTTTGCAATCTGCTTGTTCATGGAACAATGTTGTAAATGAACTGTCTTGGCCTCTACATGATGTCAAATTAGATGGTACTTCGTGTTGATGTGCTTGGTTCGATCATGGACTTTGGGATTCTTGGCCAATTTGATTTCAGAAGTGTTGTCGATCAGTAAGGGAGTAGAGTTCTCTTGTTTCTCTTGCAAATATTCAAGTATCTCCCTGATCCACACAATCTCCTTCGTGCCTCTGCAGCAGCCACATATTCTGCTTTTGTTTTCGAATTTGTTGGAACTCACTGTTTGCATGATCTCCAGGAGACAACTGCTGATCCAAGACTCATGAGGTGGCTAGAAGTAGACACTCTTGTCTCTTTGTCTTCATCAAAGTCTGAATTAGAGTACCCAATAAGTTTGAAGTCATCCACCTTAGAAAACTTGAGGCCAAAGTCTTAAGTCCCCTTCAAGTATCTTAGAACTCTTTTGGCAGCAAACTAGTGTCCTTCACAAGGTTTTTCCGTGAACCTTGAAAGGATGCCAACAACATATGAAATACCTGATCTAGTGGTGGTAAGGTAGATATGGCTGTCAAAATTAGGGTTAGGTTAGGTTTTGAAGCAGAAGATTTGAAAATTTATACTTTAATCCAAAAATAAAATTACTAAGCTAGTGCTAAGACAAAATAATCCAACTATAACAAGGCAAGAGAAATTTAAAACATAATTTTCATCTCTTTCAACTTTAACACTCCCAAAGGTCCCTGTGTAAAAGTTGAAAACATACAAGGACACTAAATAACAACAGTTGTAGATCTAACTCAAAGTACAAAGAAAACAAATAAGGTAACTTACTAGGAGAGTTGAAACCTTCTTTATATTGAGATATATTTTTTAGATCAGATCTTGTCTCTTAAGAGACAAGTCACTAAAAGAACAAAGGACATACCTGAGAGAGAATAAATTAAAGTGTTGTAGGTTTAGACACGTACAGTAGCGGTCAAGGTGTCCCAGTCAACAAGTGTGGAAACCCCAGTCGGATAGCAGTAGACCAAGAAACAAGAGTCCATAAAAATACTAGGTAATGATGACAGTCCGCACACAAACCAGAGCTCAGATTGCATCCCATACAAATCCCATGGCTTTCTTAGACCTCAAACACATCTCAACACACTCAAAGAGTGCACCAGAGGTCTTGGCCCACTCAAACAAGATCATGGCTTCTTCTAGCAAACAAGTCACGGTATGTCCCAACAAATTTACAGTCCACTAAACATGTTTAGCAGAGATCACAGGAACCCTACTAGAGTTGAGTAAAGGGCACGACTTGCCCTAGCAGGCTGAGAGGAGGCCATGACAGGCCTGTAGAGGCTGAACAAAGGCCACTATAACCCCACAGGGGTTGAGCAAACAAATCACAACAACCCTAGCAGCCTGAACACAGTCACGACAACCCTAGCAGGCCGAGAAGGGATCATGACAGGCACTAGCAGGTCGAGATGGGTTCACAACAGGCACTAGCAGGTCGAGATGAGGGTTACGGCATGCACCAGTAAGGATAGCAGACCACAAACAACCCAACCCAAGATAATCTCATGACACCCTAAGATGGATAAACAATGGTCACAACCTGCTCAAACACCAACAACAACTTAGATAAGGTAGCGAAAACCCTAGCAAGCTGAATGCGAGGTGGTAGTAGCTCAAAACCAACAACAAAACCCTAGACTTCAAGCCAAGGAGCAACAATGAACCCTAGAGCAGGTATTGGATCAGATTTATAATCTTCCCTTGTCAAGACACACACACAAATGAAGATTAGGACTTTAATTTATAGATTTGAAAGGTCTTCTAAAAGGATCATCCTTCTAGCCCTATCTTTTAGGAGAGTTACAAAAAATAAACATAAAATAAAGTTAAGTTGACTTAGGGTAGGGTACTAAGGTCAAGACGTCATAACAATAAGGTAAGTCATCATAACAAAAGGGTTAAGGTACCACACTAGGAGGGGGCACTAGCATAAGGACCAACAAGGGGTTCATACAAGACCACAAGTCAATAAGAGGGGTCATAACAATGTGGGAAAACAACCCCTACACCCACAAAACCAAGGTGTGCCAATCAAGGTGGGAGAACAACCCTTTTACCCACAGAACCAAGGCGTACCATCAAGGTGGGGAAACAACCTTTTTACCCACAAGACTACAGTTCCAAACTTTTATCTTCTCTCTCAAGGTATATAGTCCATAAGTGTTCCATACAACAACTGTAAGTTTTATCATCACCATATAAGCAAGGTCCAAACTGGATGATGTGATCCTCTGGTCCTCCAGACTGCTCCTAAAGGTCAAGTGCTAGTGACATCATCAAGGGGTGGCCAATCCCTTGAGAAACAACCTAGCAATAACCATTTAAGAGAAGAGGACATCACACATCATCATCTTGGTCAACTGGCCAAGATCCACTTGGTCAACTGATTAGGTATGTACCTGCAGGAATTGCTTTCGTCCCAGACCAAGAATATGCCTGGTCCCAGACCAGAGGTTCCTGTCTCAACCTGCAGGATCTGCTTGGTTCTCATGACCAAGAAACTGTTTGGTCCTAGACCAAAATACCCTAGAGACATATAGGGGCCCTAGCCACATGCTAGGGACTTTGCCATGGCATCAACCTGCTTGGTCCCAGACCAAGAACACCAGGATACTACTGGAGGCCCTAGGGCACCTACTAGGGACCTACTTTGCCTGGTTAACTGACTAGGGTACCATCCTCCTTGAGAATGGGTCTCGCAGCTGCATTATCTTTAACAGCCCCTCTCAGCATGGGAGGCATTCTTAGCAACACTAAGCTTGTCCCAGAAGTACCCAGACTTTGACAGAGGCTTAGTCAACACATCGATAATCTGTCTTCTTGACAGAACATACTGCACGATGTACATGACATAGTGATACCTCCTCTCAACGTGTTTTGACCTGTCATTAGATACAGGATTTTTTGAGAGCTTCAAACAACTTTGGATATCAACAAGAAGCATGATCTTATATATCCACTTGGAAGTTGTAACTGACTTCCCTTGATAGATGAGAATCACTTTCCATATGTCATTTTTCCAAACCTGTTGTTTGGCTGCCTCCTCTTAAGTGGAGGATTTTGAATCAGTGACATGGCTCACACTGGAGAACCCTTGAAGCCTTTTAATTGGGTTCTCAATGAGATCGAACATATGGATGGAATGTCCTTGTTGTTGAATCTGCACTAGGGACACCATGTTTCTTTGCAACTCTAGAAGATAGAGAACATTATGCAGGAAAAAAGTCGGGGAATCCAAGCAATTTGAGCTTGATGGAACTAATTCCTTTTGGTTTGAAGCTGGCTTTATCTGCAAAATATACTTATGCCATCTACATTGTCATTCAGTTCTTCAAAACAGTCTTTTCTAAATTTCATGTGGGATGTTGCGCTAGTATCAAGCAACCAAGTATCTTTGTAAGGTGAAAATGATGTGATTTCATTTATTCCAATATTAGAATGTGCAACAATACAATGAGCAGATTCAGGAGCTTTACCAGCCTCTTGGCCTTTACCTTTGTCTTCTTTCCTATAATTATGTCTTTCTTTAATGGAATTCCAAGGGGCCCAACAATGATTTGCTTCATGTCCATTCCTCCCACAATGCTTACACTATAAATCTGGTCTCTTGTTTGAGTTGTTTCTACCCCCCGCCTCTGAAATTCCTTCTTCCTTGCTCTCTTCTGCTGTTCTCTCCCTTGGAAGAGTCTTTTGACTTGTTCTTTGCTTTTCAAGCAAGGCAAAATGTCTCTCCAATGGGCACTTCTCCAACTATAGATACCAATGAATGCATCTTCTACAACATTTACTGTTGTCAACATGCAAATTAACAATGTTTTGGAAGATAAAAAGAAGGTGCAGGTCTGTGTCTCTACTACCTTTTACGAAAAAAAAAGCCTCCACACTACAGTGAATATATAAAACTTATTGCAGTTAATATCATTGTCAACTACGAAGTGGCTGCCAACAACCGAACTCAACAATAAAGCGCAACTCAGCAATACAATGATAATAATATTGACCAGAAAAAAACACTTATCAATAATAAGAAATGGCAAGATTTGATCAGTAATAACACTATCGCAGCTATAGATTTAGAGTTAATATGCATGCCCATGGATTATGGTTCTAGATCCTCACAAGAATGAGTGGAATATAACAACCAATATTTTAATAATCTTCAAGCATACAAGCTCCACACTGGGTCACGCGTTTTGATAGACAGTCGCAAAGGGAAGTAGTCCAAAATGCACAATGCAGCTGTGAAGGAGGAGAGGCAGCTCCACGCAGCCTTCAGTCATCAAATGCAGTGACAATAATTCTCCTCAATGCTGGTCTTCTCATGATGGAGTCTGGTCTTAACGCTCGTCTTCAAGGTTGCTCCATGCATGCAAAACTTAAAAGTCCCACAGATAGTAACAATACAGTCTTAAAAACTGAGTGAAACACAACATTAGTCTGCAATACGTTCACTCTTCACTCAGCAATACGTTCAAACTTCAACTAGGTATCACGTAGCACCGTATGACCCAGCTACATGCTCAAGAGAGCATTCACCATGGGGAAAGTTCGTAGTCACTGTTCAACATCAAGACCAGAGAGCCCACGCAGTTTTGGATTGGATTTCAGGGGAAGGTCACTCCATGGATGAGGAATGACTAGTAGTTGGGTTACATGTCTAAAAACTAAAACGGTGTTGTTTATGTGGATTGTGTCTACATAGATCAATGCATTGGATCGACGCTTTAATGTCCACAGTTTCCACAATAATAATTGGCAGTCTAGGGTTTGAGCTGGCGCACTGAATATAGAGTCTGTGGATGGAGAGAGATGTTAGATCGTTGCATGGGGGAGAGAGCAGATGATCGCAGAGAGAAGATTCAAGTCTTGGATGTGGATGTAGGAGAATTAGGATAGAATTAGGGTTCGTGGATGAGGAGGTGAGACGAGCGACAATACTGCTGAGAGAGAAATGTAATTATGGAGAGAGACGTTCAAATTTCTTGGCAGAGGACTGACAAGCAGAGTCAGTGAATTTGACAAGGAGTAGAACGAACATAATTGATGTGCAGAGGTTGGTACTGTTAAAAATTTGTCAAACACAAACAATTCGGCTAGCAAACTCCTAGGCATTTAGTCAAACACTTAGCAAACTCTAATTTCTACCTCAAAAAACTTCAACAGTCATGCAGCAAACTCTAATTTCTACTCAAAAAACTTCAACAGTATGCATTAACCTCAAACACATCCATTTGTACTTTATAAGCATAAATACTAAATGCTAAGCAATCTGGAAATAAACAGCGGAAATATAATGAACAGTGGACATCCTTCAACACATTTGACACAAGAAATTTTGGTCTAAAGACATTGGAAAAACCCACAAGGGGAAAACCAGTGAATGAGGAAGATTCTTTTAAATGAGCTCTCAAAAATTATGGAAATTATCAGCGAGTACAATCAACATTAAATGCACATTGCTCTCCTTGAAAATCATGCCAAAATGCACACACAAAAAAATCAGCGGAAGGTACAGTCGGTATAGTCACTGTACGGTCTGCTGTACAGTCACCAAACAACAGAAATACAACTTATCTCAAAATTGTGCATCCTTGCCTCGATTTCTGTGCAAACTTTCATCTATACTACCTTCTCATAATAGCAACATTCCCTCGATTTCTGTGCAAACTTTCATCTATACTACCTTCTCATAATAGCAACATTCCCTCGATTTCTATGCAGTCTGCTTGACTCTTGAAATTCGTGCTACAGTACAATCTGTATTGTATGACCCTCTTTAAATTTTTTGCAGCAATCTTTCACCTTGGAATATGTGCCTCCTTCCACTCTTGGGATATGCACCCTCTTTGGAAATTTGCTAATCTTGCTGCTCCAAATCTCCTCTTCTTTTCAGCTCTTCCTCTTTCCTCGTTCAACTCTCCAAAAGCTCTCTTGGAATGCATACCCCTTCTTTCTCACTCAAGCTCTTTTATCTTCTTATTTAGGGTAACTGCCCTAACCCTTCATCTTCTACGGTCAAGATCGAATGTTGGCCCACAAGATTGATCGATATGACTTATTCCCTCATTGAGATGACCTAAGTCACTTAAGTCACTCAAATGTCATAAAGTCACTTCACTTCACCCCTAAATAATAAAAGACCCCAACTTGACTTTATAAAATAACTTTATGAAGTCACTTTATAAAGTTACATAAGTGAGACATTTGCTTGGACTTTTGCATCCTAGGCATAATAAATGTAGAAGTACCTCTGAGCTATAAAAAGCTAACAGGCAGACTGGCGAGCAGGCAGGAGTTATGTCCAGGCTCAGATATCATTTGCAGAGATAACTCCCGAATATGTATGCATTTTATTAATGTGCATGATGACGTATTTATACATGAAGAGTGACTCTTGGAATTCACCTTCCAAGAGATCTATTGAAGTCCATGAGGACTCCATCTTCTATAATTATTTACAATAATTACAAAACTGATCCATTCGGATTAGGTTTCTAACATTATTAAAGTGAATTACAAAATAGATTTGACTTGAACTACTTTCTGCATGTTTGACACTAAACTTGTGCAGAAGTCCCTGTGTAAGCTACAACCTTCAACACTCCCTCTTAGCGAGAAAGGAATTTTGCATCAATCCAAGTTTGTCTTTGAATGCTTCAAACTTCCCTTTTGCTAAGGGCTTGATCATAATATCAGCACCTATTAATCTTTGGGTACATACTGGAGATTTACTGCGCCCTTCTAAATCTTGTCTCTAATGAAGTGATATCTAATCTCAATGTGCTTGGACCTATCATGAAACATTGGAATCTCAAAGAGTTTGATACAACTCTGATTATCATAGTAAATCATTGTTGGATCCAATTCCTGATCAAATAAACTTTTAAGAAACTTGTGAATCTAGATGGTTTCACAACTAGTAGTACTGGTTGCCATACCCTACCTTTGTTGAGTTGAATGCCACGGAAGTCTGCTTCATGCTGAACCAGGATATCATCGCTCATTGCTAATCCCAAGCTAAAGCAACAATTGGAGATGCTTTTCTTGTCTGATGCACTATCAAGAGTTCAAGGAGATGCTTTTCTTGTCTGATGTGGCTTTTGAAGATTTCTGCCATGTGACCCAAGGTGTGAATCAGGCTGAAATAGTTAGAAGGATTCTTGCTCATGGTGTGAGAAGATCCCCACGCATACTCCAATAGTTAGGGCATATGTGATACATTCAACTCCACCTTTTGCACTTGGACAATGATCTACATATATAGTTTGGCACAAATTAGAGAATTGTCAAACCCATAAAATACTTAGCAGGCTATGCTTATTTAACATGTTTCATTTCATTTCTTCCATATGGAAAATAACACCGATTCTGACTTGCCTTGTTGCATGATTGCCAACAAACCAATGTAGTTTGTTTCCTAAACAAGTGTTCTTCCAAGAAATGGAAACATGGAGGAATTGGCCCCAAAATTGAGTAACCCGATTTTGAGGGGACTTGGCATATATATATAATCATAATAGATGTTTGAGGTATTTGAGGTGACCACATAGGGGACATTTATGTTTAGGAATACCTAGGTGGACCTATTTATAACTAATAGCTAATGCCCCTAGGATAGGGGTTCAAGTGAAGAATCCCTTACGTTGGGTTTCCAAACATTGTATAATCAAAAGGGTCAAGTTATCTATTTGAATTTGAGATTCAAACATTTGTCCAACATGGGTTTATGGCAAAGCCTCCTATAACCATCTATTGGCTTATACTTCTTGAAAGCCTTATCGTCATTTCACTTCCAATCCTTCCATTATGGTGGTGGAGCTTGTAGACCTAATTTCCTATATATGGAGTCAAATTATTTCTTTGATTTACTCAATAACGAGCCTATCAAGCTTGGCTAGATGAAATCTATCTTTTAACTTTAGTGAAGGGACCTGTAATGCCCTAGATTCTTTGTAGCGCATCCTACCATATGTGCCAAAGAGAGGGGTCTTTTTTGCCATTGTAAAAGGCCAAGTTGGGGCTTCTTTATGTAGAAGTGTTGGTCTAGACGGGCTTAAGACTTGTGGTCTAGGTCATGGAAGGTCCTCTTGGTCCTCATTTCAAGGAGTGCTAGTCTTGTGGCTCAACTGACTACCCCTTGATGAGTAGAGCTCCTCATCATGTCGGGCATTCATGCCCTGGGTGGGTATTTGGTGCACCTTGGAATGAATCCATTAGAACACATGGCTTAGGGGCTCCTAGCCACACTTATGGTTTTATGCTTTGTAGAGGTGATTGCGCTTGTAAGGGTTGTCACACTCACTCTAGCACACCTTAGTCATACCCCCTTGGACCTTATTTTGTTGTGTCACTCCTCCCCTTTGGTCATCTTGGGAAAAAAGATTAAGTCATCCACCTTGAAAGCAAGCTTATTGAGGTTGTACCAACCTAAGGAGGGCGTTGAGGCCAAAGGATACATGTTGGGGTTAGATGGGGCATGACGTCCTCCTTCCAAGCTTAAATCTTCATCATGTTCAAGTAGATCATAAATTGTTATCATTATTTTATGATTTATGAGGTTTAGACCTTGGATTGTGGGTGACAAACCCTAAAAAATCTTTAAAAGTCATGTTAAAGACAAATTTGGTAGGTCAGCCTAGAGGAGGGATGAAGTTAGCCTTTTCTCTTATAAATAAGGCATCTCACCCTCATTTGTAATCAAGATCATGGGATCAAATATGATTGAAATTTTATTTTTTCTTGTGTACATGAGCAATTGAAGTGGTGAACACCTCCTTTCTTGGCATTTCTAGGGTTTCTAAGGGATCAAGTTTGATGTTTGAGGTTTCTTCACTATCTTGCAAGCCTATTCTAAGTTAAAGGGACTCTTGAGGTGTCTTCTCTTTTCCCTTTCTTCTCAATTGTGGTAAGATCTTGAAATCTCATCTTGCACTGTCGGAGGCATCCAAGGTAGGATAATAGGGTTTTATGCATAATAGTCTAGTCTTGTTAGTGAGACATCCCTCTTGAAGCGTCTCTCTTGTTTTGGGCCTTGGCATCTTGTTTGCCCTAACTAGGTCAAAGGCTAACACAACCTAGGGTTTCTTAGCCTTACCCTAGGGCTTGAATTGCCAATTCTTAGGAGAAGCATTATCCCTGATTTCTTAGTGCTTAGAGGAATAAGACTTAAATTTAATTCCCTCATCTTCACCAATTCAATTTTACAAAATTCCTTGTATTATATTGGAAACAATACAAAAAAAATAAAAAATAGAAAAAATCCAAAAAATTAAATATTTTTGAAAAATCCAAAAAATATTTATTTTTGTTATTGTACTTGTTTAGCATAAATTTACTTGCAAAATTCCCGAATATTTATTGCTGTTATAAATTTCTGAGTTGTTTATATTATTCAAAAGTCCTTAAAAACTGAAAAACTTTTATAAAAAGTTGTTTTGTAGCTTAAGGAAGCCCTAAACTAGGGTGACATCAGCCCTAGGAGAGCGACTTCATCTCCTAGCAGCTGGTACAGCCTTGGTTCAGATCTGGTTGAAGTGTTTTGCAGGTCCATTCTTGACAAAAGATTAAACCCTAGCAGTTGGGAGGGGTCCATACTTCTTCTCCAAGCCCTGGTGATTGATCTAGGGGTGTTTTGAAGTGGTTAAGCAAGTCATTTACCCATTTATGCAGGCTGTTACAGATCTGAAAGAATAAACAGTCCTATTTTGCAGTAGATAGCCGTCAAATCAAGTGCGGCCTAGGAGTTGCAGCCTCATCATCGGTTGGTTAGTGATGAGAGGTACTTGTTGAGATATTTTGGCGGGTTAGTTTCAAGATTTTACACAAGTTAATGGTGCTGGTTTCTACTGCAGTAAATTGATTTATTTCATTAATCAAATAGTACCAAGTTGCATTGCTCCTAAACCTTCCTAGTCATTAAGAATTTGATGAATATTTTGTTGACTCCATCAAGGCACTGGTATACTAATCTAGGAGGAAGGTCTTCTTAGAGATAGCATTGTTCTTGTTGCATACTTTACAGGGCTATTTCTATCCACATTTGGAAGCCTCCCATGGCCAAAGGAGCAGGCCTAAAGAGAGAGGAGAGTGCATTGTGGTGACATTCGGTGCATTTCTTGAAAAGTTGCCATTCTTAGCACTGGCCCTCGTGACGTAATTGGAAAGGTGCTAATTTGTGCAGTAACAGGACCCTATCCTAAGTTTGGGTCTAAAATATCCCTCTAACTATGTTGATGGCTCTTCTAAAAAATTGAAACTTTGAGAACCAAGCCATCTTGACCATGGTTTTGCCTTCATGAAGCAAGATTATGGGGACCACCAAAGCAATGATCATTACAAGATAACCCAAATATAAAACTTTGGCCTTTCTAGTTCAGGAATGGCTTCAAATGCCCTAAACCACAAAAGCACCTTTCGACATAAACATGGCAATGGTAACATTAAGAATCTATAAGTTCAGACTCGAACCATGATTTCTTGCCTAGGGGAGCTCCTTGGCGAGTGTGATTTTTAAGAAGCACCTTCTGGGCCTTGTTACTTCTAGTGCCTTGATAACCCATTTAGTACATAAAGCCTAGTACCGTCACACTGTGAGTGGGAATTTGCTGATTTTCATATCCACAAATCTCTAGTAGTGCAATAAAGGTTCTAATTAACATGATAAAATGCTTTTCCTCTTGCCATGCTTGCCCATAGAAAACTACATAAAGATTTCTGTAGGTGATGGTATGCATTGGTTGATGGAACCCAATAGGATGAATGATAGATATGGGTGGCCACTAGGATCTTGGTGCAAATATGAAATTTTGTAGCCATAGCCATTGGCTTGGTTAACTATGTCCCATTAGTCCCCGCGGGAAGCTTGAAAGGTAATATGAATGCCCCAAAAGTAAATATTTGGCCAAGTTGAAGCCAAGACTAAGCTTGTTTAGCTAACCAACTAGAGAGGTCTAGAGGACTTTGTCTAAAGCACTGTGTTTTTGGACCATTGGATTTTAGACCTAGGAGTTGAATGGAAAATCTGAAGGCAGTCCCTTGTATTTTTCATTGATTGTTGCTCCTCAAGGATGGTGAGGATGGAGTCATCAACAAATGCCCATTTACAAGTTGGCCGATTCCTTGTTTGGGGAGGGGAATTTCTTTGATTAAAACTTTGTCCACTCTATCGAAAATTAGATAGACTAGAGCCTCAACTTCTATTACGTCAAGTTATAAATCCATGATGGATAGACCAAAAATTCCTAACTTCTTTAGACTTGCAGTTTTTAATAGACAAATAGGGCAAGGATTTTGTGAGAAGGATTTCCATAGTGGGCCTACTTCATGTCTTCCTAAACAACAACATTGTTTAAAATGAAGTCCCTCCTAATGATTCTTGTTTCCTTTGGGTAATTTATCTTAGGTAGAATGTGCTCACCCTGCATGTCAAGGGCCTTAGCTAGGATCTTGTAAGAGACCACTAAAAAGCTGTTTCATATCTATCTAGCGATAAACTTAGGGTCCTCAAGTTTGGAGATAAATCAAATGATACCTTTGTTTATGCTTCTCCCTAGTGATTGTTTTCTAACATATTTATATCTTTACAACATGTCTGGGTCAATAAAGTCATTGGTTGTCTTGTAAAATTCACATGGAAAGCTATCTAATCCTAGTAATTTCCCTCAACAATCTCCATCAAACCAATTGTCAACTCATCTAAAGTCGATGATTGTTTGGATAATCTTATCCAGGCCTCAGAAAGCCTGCTTAGGAGCACATAAAAGTGAGTTTGCATGGCCACCCTATGTTTGTCGGTAAGGTATTGGGACTAAAAGATCATTTTCTAATGGTTGGAAAACTCTCCCTCAATGTCTTCTTACTTGGTGAGTCTCCCATTGGGAGTCTTAACTACAGGAATATTCTTGGAAGCTTCCTCAGAGGTGAGGGCTTTAAGGAAATCTTTCATCGGACAGTCTCAAGTTTGAAGCTAGTGGAGCCTAACACTCAATTGAACACCCTAGGCTTGTCAAGCTTTGTCAACTTAGAGAAAGCGTTGAAGTTTTGTAGGCCTGGTCTGTAATCCTTTGTCAAGACTCAAAAGGGTTGAACTGTAGCCATTGCCTGACTTGCTCATGCTCTTCCATCACAACTCTATGTCTTTTATATCAGCTTGCCATGATTCATCACCCATAGCCCCTTAGCCCCATCACAAACTTATATCTTCATTGGGTTCCTTTTCTTTGAACTCCCAAAGCCTTCTCCTTGACCTTTCCCTTTCATGATCAAGTGCTCTAGGCAACACCATTCTCATGCCCAACAATTCTGTCAATTGCCTGATTCATATCACTACAATGGATGACGGTTCTCCTTAACGCATTTGCTCTCAAAACCCTTCATCGGGATTCTCATCCTTCGCTATTTCCTGACTTTCCCTATGATTTACATCCTGGTCTCAGCCGATGACCATTTCCAATGAATGGCCTAATGGTTGTCTCAAATTCAATGATAGTGCTTCTTAATGATTTCTGATGACAGTCTTGATGACTGTCATTTCCACCTTTCCAATAACTGTTTTGGCTCTCGACACTTGGTCAAATTTTTGAGTTTTCTCCTGGAAATTTTTTCAATCAGAGACCACCTATCCTTGCTCATTCTTCACTAGTTCTTGACTTTCCTGATGACTTACATCCTGGCCTCATCCAATGACCATTTCCTATTACTGGCCCGATGATTGTCTCAATGATAGTGCTTATGACTGATTTCCGATGACAGTCTCGATGACTGTCATATCCACCTTTCCAATAACTGTTTGGCCTTTGACACTTGTCAAATTTTGAGTTTTCTCTTGGAAATTCTTCAATCAGAGACTGCCTATGCTTTCTAGAATTTCACTACATCTTGTAGTCCAGAAATTCCCAATGACTAAGTTTTGAAGGCTAGATACTTTGTCAAATTTTCAATTTTCTAAGAGAATATTAATGGTCATTTGTTTGGACATTTAATAAAATTATCTTAGCTTATATTGGGTAGATATGTAGCTTTCTTAGCTTTTTAATTAGACAATTAGTTCTTCGTCTTCTGTTTTCAGTGTTGATATAGGAGTTGCTTTTGCATTCCCACTTTGTATTTACAGTGGATGTACTATTTTAGTCCCATTGACCTAATTTTGTGGCCATTTGTTGGACATTAATAAAATTATTATCCTGTCATATCACCTTAGATCTATCTTCTTCCTTTATTCTGTATTTTAACCATTGGCTCTATGTCCCTTGAATGCTGGTTTTGTTGGCTCTGGAAACTGACAATGGAGATACTATATTGTCTCTAAAAATTGCTTTGTTTCAGGTTGAATAAACCATCCAAAAAAATGATTTTAAGTCTAATGCCAAGTGGATTTTAGACTGGTTTTCTTTGAAATTGCTTTACTACAGATTAGCCTGTTGATGAAATTNTTTCCTATTTGTACTTTTATAATCAAACTGTCTGCAAGGTCTAGTATGTTGGTAACCCCCAGACCTAGGTTATTAGGTGAATTATCCATTACAACACTCGGGCAGAGGAAGGGTTGAGCTTTGAAGTACAGAGTATATGCACAGTTCCAAGACATACACAGTCAGCCCAGTGACTTTTGGTATATATGACAGCTTGCTTGTTCAGGAGAAGTACAGGTCAGAGGATAATTTGCAGCAACAGTTTTGGACCTAGCAGTGTTGATGTGTGCTGAGCAGAGATGATAAGCAGTGTTGATAATGACCAGCAGCAAAGATTGACCAGCAGTAATGTATAGTGTTGACCAGCTAAAGATGAGCAGAGATTAATGAAGCAGCAGTAAGCAGTGGTACAACAGAGTTAAGAATGATGACCAAAACAGATTGAGCTTTATATGTAAAAGCAAGCTTGACTTGCTTTTTGAGGTTAGGATACCTCAAACCCTTCTTAGCAGGGTCTAAGAAAACCAGGCAGGGTCCTGGATTAAGAGTAGGTGCTCTATGTATCAGTGGGAACTGATTTTGCCAAACGGTTATAGCTGAACATAATAATACAAAAGATTACAAATTCATATGATGTGGTGTTCTTCTGTGTTATGGCTCTTGATGGTTTAACTGTTTTTGATTTATGAATGATGATCTGGAAGATGTTTATGACAGAGTAATGAATTGATGAATTGGTAGCTAACTCAGATAAACTGTGAAAATGTTAAAATTGGCTGCACACTGATTCACCCCCCCTCTTAGTGTCTACATAGCCCACTCTTTGACAAGAGATTTTACATTATTCTTTGAGGGAGAAAATTTGAAGTTGACCTCACACTAGACCAATTGTTGGACTTCTCAATGAAGTTACATGGCAAGAGAAGATGATCTGCAGTTTCCTCAACTTTACATATGACACATTGACAAGGGCATAAGATGACATGAAATGATGCATAAGGTGTTCATGCTTTCTCTGTAGGGGCATCTCTTCCATTCTTATTTGTACAAGTTGAGTTAGCCAAGTTTGTATAGACGTTATCAAGTATGTCATGGAATTGCAGTTCCAATTCTAACTCTTAACTGCTGTTATGAGGGATGTCTCGATGAGTGCTTGTTGCAGTAGCAGTCACTCTACATTTGCCATTTGTCAAAACATAACAGCAGTATCTGCATTTAAACTGCAGAAAAGTTTTCATCTATGCATTTTTTCAATATATGTTTTAAAAACTGTTGTTATTATAACTGTGAGTATGTAAAAGGGGGCTGACCTATCCTTGGAGGCAGTTAACAGATCATGGTTTTAGACGGAAGGATTTGAGGCATTTTTGAACTGGACAAGTGTCTGTTCTTTTCAAAAAAATGCTCAATATTCATTAAAATGATATTTAAGGTTCTTTTCTTTATTGCTCTTGGATGCACTATCTTGATGTCATATACATGTTGCAATCTGTAGTACCATTGATTGTTCTTAGTCTTCTGTGGACATCGATTTAATTGTCTCTTTTAATGAACCCTCTATTCTTCTGTATGCTTTGGCAGGGATGTCATGTACCCAACAACCTCTGTCCACTGTCAAGGGCCAAGGCTATGGGGCACTTTAATTTCAACCTTTGAATTTTTCCTCTAAGGTTACCAACATTATTAATAATTATCAAAGGCTGACTGTAGATTATATGAGTGGAAGCAACTACAACAGCCTTCATTATTTAACTACAATGACAAACATTAATTCTACCATGCATATATCTATATCTATGATAATTTCATTCCATACACATAATTGAACAATCTATAAAAGGATTAAATGCAGAACCATACATAAGAAAAATAACATTCCATAAACATAATTATAAGCATGCATATGCATATTCAACACTTATCTTTATGGAAATACCCCTCCAATTAGTTGCAAGCGAAGGACGTTCCTCCTAGCTTGAGGCACTCTGTCACACTTATCCTTTTTATGATAGAGGACACCCTTGAGCCTGGCCAGCCTATGTTGGAGTACTAGAAGGGAATTGGGATAGCCAGAGGGACTATAGGGATATTAGTTGTAGGTCAGGTTTCTCTCACAAGGGCACCACACCCATTAGCGCCAGTTTCCTAGGGTGATTGGCATGAGGAGGTATGGAAACTGAGGTTTCCTCTCTTCTTCTCTCCTGTGATGTGCCAACCAGAGTGAAGGTTAGCATCATGGAAGATTCAAGAATAATGGATTGAGTCCCCCCATTCAAAATACCTCATTATATTTGCATGGTTTCAACTTGCTATGTGGATCCCCATGAGGAGACCACTTTTCCCCTTTTAATCTTGATTCTTAGCTTAGGGTAAATAAGTAGTGATTAGCAAATTTTCAATCCCATGAACATGGTTCAGGGACCTCAGGTTAAATTCCTAACCAAGGTTGACATGAGGCTAAGGACTTAGGTTTAGTGTTCCATAGGGACACATGCGTGGCGCTCCCATGCCTTGGAGACGTGGGGGCTCTTGGCGAAACATTTCACCACCCACTATGCCTCCAAGATTTTTTGTTTTTATATTTTTCCATTATTTTCACTTTTTACAATCCCTACTTGGTACTGCTTAGAAAATAAATCAATGTTTTTAGTATTTACATTGCACAATCATGGGTATACATCAAATGATTTTTTTTGTATTTTTATTTTAATTTTATAATTTTAGAGACACCACCCCGTCCCCCATGAATTTCCTCAAAATTTTGGGGGTTTATTTTTATAATTTTAGAGACATCCCATCGTCCTCCTTGAATTTCCTCAAAATTTTTGGGGTGTCTCCACACGTCTCCGTTGTGCTTCCCATGTCCCAAAAACTTGGGGGAACTTTGTTTTTTTTTCCATTTCTAGAGGAGACGTCCCATGTCAAGGTGCCTTTGGAGGGTTTCATTGTAGAGATTGTAATACCCCCAGTTTGACCCTTGTAATGTATTGAATTAGATTATGTAAAATGATACAAATGATGTAAATATGCTAGTATGGATTCCTAGTGCAAAGATCAAGGCTAAGGCCCGATTAGTGAATGAATAGGCATGCATGATGTAAATATTTCTAATTGGACCGTATGGTTGGTTTGCCATGCTAACTCGAAAGCTATGTAATTATTATGTTGGAAAATAATAAAATGGTCCAAGATAGTTGTTTAAAGAGCACTAGAGGGGCTATGATTCCACTAGAGGGTAAGAGGAAATGGGGCCTAGGGGAGATTGAATCATCTACTGCCAAGTGTCAACCTTAGAATTCATTTGATTGCTTCTGTTACGCTGCACTTGTACTCGACGCACCTTTAGATGTGCCCCAGGGAGAGAGAGGCATTTTTTTCGACCAAGAGGGGTGTTATTGAGCAATGGTGGTCATGGCTGGGCCCTTTGGCCCTTCCTTTAGGAGTACTATGGCTTAATGGCACTGTTGACTGCCCTTTGTTGGGGTTTTTAACCCTGGGGTTGGTGTCCGGGGCTCCTAACGGTTGATCACTGGGTCACATGGCCCCATATCTTGTTTTCTTGCTCTGGTGGCCTTTGCTTTAGCTGCGAGACATTTGTCTCCCTTCACGACCACTTAGGACACCCTCCTGGCCCTTCAGCTAGCTAACACCTTCTCTCCCTGGCCTTATTTCCTTAGAGGAAGCTATCCTCCATGCCATGCCTTCTTCTTGCTTTGAGGAGGGCGTTGAGGGATTTTACAACATTCTTGGGGTTAGATGGGGTATAACGCCCTCCCTCTAGTTCACTCCAACCTTCCGTTCGGAGTGGTTCGCTAATTTGAGCAAATTTTGGCACCTAGGGGAAAAATACCCCAGTTACCCTACCTTGAGCCTGCATTATGGCTATTTATTATTATTATTTTGATTTAATTTTAAGTTGACATTTTATAATTTCAAATTGACATTTTAAAGCCATGTCGACCTGGATATTTTTGTAAAAAATGAGTGTGAGATCATATACATAGATCTCCTCACTTCATTTTTAAAGATAAAATTCATGGGATAAAAACATTATGCATTTGTTCTACCCTTCTTAGGGCTCTTTGGAGAGAGGTGCCCCTCTTGATGGAAGATTTTCTGGGTTATGCAAGTTTTTTCTTGGTGTTCTTTGGTGAAATTCTCTTGCAAGGTGATGCTTGGATTTGTTGGCTTCACACTAGCACATGGAGATTTTGGTTTCTTATCTCTTTGTTTGAATGTTGGTAGATGATGCATGTTCATGACTAAATGGTAGTCTTAGCGCTGCATTTATTCTAGAATAGGCCATTTCTAGCCTTTTTGTCACCTTAGCAAGCAGAGACACATTTTCTTGTAAGAGTCCTCTAGGATTTTCCCTTAGTTTTCTAGGATAGTTGTTTGACCTACGATCTCTTTCTCACTAGGTAAGCCATCTTCCCTAGATGCCCTAGGTTGGGTAGGGATTTTGCTAGGGTTAACTTCCCTTTGTCTTCACACCTTTCTTTTCTAAAAACCTATAGCTTAGGTTAGTCTAGGGTTAGTTTAGGTTAGTCTTAGGTTAGGTTTATGTTAGTTTAGACATAAGTTAGGATCCTTAAACCCTCGCTGCGCTAGGGAAGCCTCTCCATAAGCCCTAATGGACCCTATCTCTCTCCTTCGCTGCTCTCATAAACAGTCCTCAAACTACTCTTCTTACCCTCGTTTCCTCATCTTTTCCCTCAACAAACCTCCAAGTACTCTCTTGCACCCTTGCTGCCCTAATTTTCCCCTCGGGATGCCTCCCTCCTCTTGTTGCAGCAGTCCTTTATCACCCTCAGGTAGCCCCTCCTTCCCTTGCATCCTTCCCAAAATCCTCCCTTAACCCTCGTTTAGCCTTTTCCCAACCTCTCCCTACCTACTAATAGCCCTAGGGCTACCTTCTTCCACCTCTCCAAACCCTTGGGCCTGCTGTTGCTACTGTAGCATCCCTCGACCTACCTCTTCTATCCTTATCTCCCTTCCCACCGTGGCCTTTCCTCCTTCTTTTCCCATCAACTTCGGGTATGTTTTAAGACAACCTTAGAGTTGTTACCCTTACCCTCGGGCCTGACATCTTACCACTCCCCAACTTCTGCAACCTTTGCAGCCTTCCTTCCTCTGCCTTGTTGGCCAACTGAGCCTTCCCTTCCAGTCCTTGGTTCTCTTTTCAATAAGGCTGTTACAACCTCAGTCACCCTTTGTGACAGACCTTTACCAATACCTTAGGGTTGCCCTTACAGTGGCAACCCTCCCTATATACTTGCCTGCTGCTCCTACACCTTTGTCTCAGTCTCCCAACACCTGCACAGAAACACACATTCACTTCAAATTGATGCTAGTTATTACTTTATGCACTTTAGACGAATTTCAAAGTTATATTAAGTAGAGGTGATGTAGCTAACCGGTGACACCACAAGGGTCTCGTCCACTACGGATAAAGGGTAGTTGTCACACCGAATGGGCTCTTGTTGCTTTAGATCAATCCAGAGAATGATCAAGGGGGAGACCCTACTAGCCTAAGAGGGCTAGTGCACCTACTCAAGACACTCCTAGGGTTAAGCAATGAATGAAAGAGGAGAGATAAAGAGTGGAGAAGTCTAGATCTATGGAATAGATATGTTATTGTGATTAGGGAAAAGTTGGGGAGGCTTAGCAAATAGGGAAAATGACCATTCTTTGTGAACATTGTACCACAAAGAGTTTAGGAACATAGATCTAAAGAGATTTAGCCATACATAAGAAAACCCAAATGGGAACCACCTAGGGTTTAGGCAAAAGGTGGACAAAGTGGACCCAAAAGAGTAGATCGAGACAAGAAATGACTAGATTGGGATACTTGAAGGATAGATCTGTGAAAATTAAGTGGGTTTAAGCGTACCCAACTGATAGATCTGAAGAATTGTCCACCCACCCAAAAGGGGTGCCCCCACCTAGAGAGACTAGTGCTAGATCTCGATGCAAATGGAGTCCGATTTAAATGAAATTCGAGATCTACGGTTTATTCAACAATCTCCAAGTGGGTTTTGATGGCCGTCATAAAAAAATCACCGGATCTATTAAATATACAAAACTAGGGTCTGAAAGAAAGGGTTTTAATTGACAAATGGATGAAAATAATGAAAAAACAATACTAACCTTGCAGATCGTACCTGAAAATACTTGTGGCTTCCTTGGATGTTGATGATCCTTCCACTTAGTTACAATTTCGAACTAGATCCGGCAAGAAACGAAAGAAAAACGCCCAATTGAGGTAGTGCGCCCCCTCTTCTCCACTTGCAAAATCAAACTACAAATGAGATTCGTTCACAGATGAAAAAGATAAGCTATGTACGTCATCTACAGAAAGAAATCCAATGCACAAAGTAACAATTGAAAACTCCCTGAAGATGAAAGGATTTGCCTGGAAGACGATGCAAGACGCCTTAACAATCTCCTCCAACCAATTCGCTACCCTGCAAAAGATCAGTATGGCCACCACAAAAAAATATTTGTTTGCATGCAAGATCCACTGAAATGTCTAAGTAAGAGTTGTAACAATCACATCCTAGTACATTCACAATGCTTCCAAGAGTTTCTGCAAAAGTTTTATTGTATTCAATATTTTGAGAGCCAAAAGTCCCATTTACAAATGAGAGAGCATCTCAATATATAGATCTCTCAAGTACACAAAACCTAGACCCAAAACGATCAAGGGCCACGATCAAAAGATAAAAAAATCTAATCAATGACTAAGATTAGCTAGACACATCATACATGGATCAACTCACTAATAGAAGAGGGGTGCACCACTAAAATTTCCCAATGAGGGGGCGCACCACATCAAAATGAGCAATAATCATAAGATAACACATGGTGGGGGCTAGGAGGTTACAATATCCTTCACTAGCATGGCCCCGTGGCACAACAACAAGGTGTGGTGGTCAATAATACCAAGGAGTGATAAAAATCACTAGGACGTCTCCCTTAAAATACATCAGAACGCCCTCAAATTGAAGAATCAAGGACGTGTGGACCCCGTGTGAAGTGAAGATGATGTTGGATGATGAAGCTGACCCAAACACTATGCCTCAGACCAATTCCATGCCATTTCTTTGCCTCATTTTCCCAAATCGATTTCCTCATTAGCCATTTTTTATCATCAAAATGCTGCCTTGGGAACATAAAACAACTCATATCTCACTGGGGACTAAAAAATGAAGTGAAATGACTGTACGAATAGGTTTGGCACCATAGTAGTATGGTACAATCGACTGGCTACACCCCAATATTCCCTCTGGCGCCCTAGGAGATCTCACTGTTATCTGCATTGTGTTTTATTTTTAATTTTCCAGGGCAAATCTACTGCAAAATGCCCGAAAGACCCATATCTCTCCTGTAACTGCCCGAAACTAAAAACCAGCTGCACCAATGGACTCAAAATGTCCAAATCAACTAGGAATGAGTACCCATACCCAATATGTCCATCACAAAGGTACGTCAGAGGCCCCATCCATGTCAGAACAATAAAAATAATAAAGCCTGTAAATGTTGATAATCATAAAAATAGTACAAGCCATCATAGTAAACCATCATTTGAAGCATGAATATGTCTAATGGACATATATAGACCATAAATAATCATCATCCACAACCATCGTTCTGAAACTCATCCCGGACCCTGTTCCTGGCATGGTCAACACTAGGTTGACCAGGTCAAGAATGATCAAATGATGACCCAAGTGCTAAACTCTGATATTGCAAGGTACAAATGGATATGCATGCTCAATTATCTATGCTAACAGTGAGACTCAAGTACAAATAACTTTTGTTGGCGAGTATAAGCACAATACATATATATAATAATCCAAATAAAAATGGTCAGCTGCTTTAAACAAGAACCTCTAGTGTATACTCATTTATAGATTTAGCCATTTTGCTAGTCAAGGGTGAAGGTGAATGAAACAAGGTTAAGGCCAAGGGAATGACTTGACACTTGATACTGTAAGCATCTAGGCTAAAGGACAAGGGAATCCACATAACACATAAGTTGGACTAGTTGAACAATAGGGAATGACAATGTCTTAGAAATGGGTGGAATGATTAGAAGGATCTACTAGACTCTAGACAAGCAACTTTTTTGCAATTTATTTGCACAACAATATCCACTAATTAACCTCCAGAGGAAGGTGCCCTGGTAAGCCTTCTAGGCTTCTAGAAAATGACAAAGACATGACCTTTGTGGGCCAATCTCATCGTGTTTCCCTATGGGGGCAAATGAGTCGTACATTATACAAAGAATGAGTGCTCATCCTCTAGCCATCAATTCTATTTGAAAAGATTTATTTTTATTAACTTGCCAGCCTCCAAGAGTAGGTTCCCTGGAAAGCCTTCTGGGCTCCAGAAAATGACTAAGGCTTAGCCTTGATGGGTTTTGTTGGAAAGTTAACTCTGAAGGTCCTCTTTATAGTTTTGGTGTTGTGTGATAAAGAGGACATAAGAATTTGTCCCTTGTGTATTTATGTATAAAGTTGAGTTATATATAAATAAATGATGTTTTGTACTTTATTGTATTGTGTCTCACTTAAAAGTTATTTAATAATTAAAGTTAGTTATTATTAAATAAGGGTGCATTAAATGATGACCCTAGTTTTTGTAAAAACATCTCAACCATAGATTAGGTGGTTAGATGGGTAGTTACATTTTTAAAGTATAAAACTAGGGTAAAGGACAAATTAAAAGACACCATCAATGAAGAGAGAGAGAGAGGATATTGAGACTGAAGGGGAGAGAAGATACCCTGGGCTGGGCACGATTCCCAATGCAAGCATCCATACAACATTAATTGTAGCCTGTTAGATATGTACAACTGCACGTGTGGGCACAAATCTCGAGGAGGCAGACCGTACAACAGCCTGATAGGCCGTACATCATTAATTGCAGGTTGGCATGATTACCGAGGCAACATTAATTGCATAAAAGTACAACACGTACAACCATGCGACATAAAGTACAGTTTCGTACAGCACATGCGAGGCCGTATAGTAGACCGTACAGCAGGTTGTTTGCATGAAAATCGAGGTAATTTGTTGATGAAGTTATTTTGGGTATTTTGCCTACGAGGGTTGGAAGAAAAATTTTCAAGTGTTGTTTGAAAAATTTATGAGAATTCTCCTTTAATGATAATTTTCTCTCTCTAGGGTTTTCCCCTGGAGTTGGGGTTTTTCCCGGTCTTTGACCAAAATTTTTGTGTATTCATGTGTGAATGATTGCTTAAGTACTGGGAAGTTCTTGATTATGGTGGTTTATATTTCAAATTCAAGAAGTAATTTTTAATCATAAACCCTAGTTAAATCAAGTGTTTGACTTGATGTGTTAATGAAAAATTCCATATTAATGTCATTGAATTTCTTCATGGTATCAGAGCGAGGTTGAAGTAGTATTCAAAATTGTGAATCACATAAGAGTTGTGTTGTCTTTCCAATTTAAGATTTGTTGTGAGTTGTTTTCCAGATGAGGAGCATTAGGTCTGAAGATAGGTTGGATGGCATATCCAACTATCTACCTTGGAAAGTTAGGATAACTGCAGTGCTCAAAGAATGGAAGATATGGAACTTTGCAAACACCAAAATGATGAAGCCTACTGACAAGGATGACTTAGAAGAACATGAAGCCCTAGAATCCAGAGTCCAGAGAGTGATCTTAGATGGGGTAAAGGATCATCTTATTCCACATTTGGCAGAGAAAAAGACTGCTAATGACATGTGGGATACCCTGAAGCAGTTGTTCGAAGCAAAGAACGAGAATCAGAAGATGGTGCTGAAGGACAAGTTTCACAATGTGAAGATGACCAAAGATGAAAGTGTAATCTCCTACCTAACTCGAGTGGCTGAGGTCAAAGATGAGTTAGCAGTAGTAGAAGAAACTGTCTCAGATCCAGAGTCGGTGAGGATAGCCCTGAAGGGCTTCACTAAGAAATGGGAAGTTTTTGTCAAGTGTATTGTTGGTAGAGAGAAGCTTCCGGACTGGTCCAGGCTTTGGGATGATTTTACCCAAGAGGAGATTCGAGAGGGTGCTCTGGGTAGTCAAGTCAGCGAAGAGGTGGAGCATAATGTAGCCCTTGCAGCAAAGACAAACAAGAAGAAGAAAAACATTAGTCAGATCAGGTGCTACCATTGTGGGCAGATGGGACACTATTCCTTGAAATGTCATGAGAAAAAGAATGTGAAAGAGAAGACTGAAAGAGATATGGCAGCATCTGTAATGGTAGAAGATTATGCGCTGAAATTTGAGCAAGAATTTTCTCTTGTCTCAATTGATTCCAATGTAGGAAGTTCAGCCTTTGAGAATGTCTGGGTTGTTGACACTGGTGCAACCAAACACATGACCGGAGTCTATGATTTCTTTTAGATGATCAAAACGTTGGGGCCAGGACATTTCATCCAGACAGATATTGATAGTCCTCAGATAGCTATATGAGGAGTTGGGACAATCAGGTTCCAACTAGACCTCGGTGAGTTCCTGGAAATACATGGAGTGTTGTTTGTACTTGGGATGAGAGTCAACAAACTCTCAGTATCAGCCTTTGGGGATGAAGGTTATGGAATGATGGTTAGGTCTGGCCATGTTCTTCCTATATCGGAGGGATGAGCCAATTGGGACCACTATCCTATTAGGAGATCGCAAGGATAGACTCTATGTCCTGAGAGGGCATATAGTATGACTAGGAGCAGGAGCAAGAGGTTGGCTATCAGAGTCAGAGAATGAGGATGGTGTTGCATCTGTTAGATATGGTTCTGAAGAGGAGAGTGACTCTCTCCAGAGAACTGGTAGGAGGCTCAGCCAGTCCAGTGATGGTACATACGAGTAGTTGGATGAGGCTCAGGTTGAGTCTCCGGCTTCAGAGTTCCAGTTCAAGGTAGAGCATTTGTTTTCGAGATTGATTCCAGAGCAAGAGGGAGCTGTTGCAGGAGTTGAAGATGGAGATAGTGCTGGTGGCCTTCCTCGTTAAGAGGGAGTGTTGGAAAGTTAACTCTGAAGGTCCTCTTTATAGTTTTGGTGTTGTGTGATAAAGAGGACATAAGAATTTGTCCTTTGTGTATTTATGTATAAAGTTGAGTTATATATAAATAAATGATGTTTTGTACTTTATTGTATTGGGTCTCACTTAAAAGTTATTTAATAATTAAAGTGGGTTCTTATTAAATAAGGGTGCATTAAATGATGACCCTAGATTTTGTAAAAGCATCTCAACCATAGATTATGTGGTTAGATGGGTGGTTAGGTGATTAAAGTATAAAACTAGGGTAAATGACAAATTAAAAGACACCATCAATGAAGAGAGAGAGAGGAGATTGAGACTGAAGGAGAGAGAAAATACCCTAGGTTGGGTATGATTCCCAATGCAAGCATCCGTACAACAACATTAATTGCAGCATGTCAAATCCGTACAGCACCACGTGTGGGCACAAATCCAGAGGAGGCAGACCGTATAGCAGTGTAAGAGGCCTTACAACATTAATTGTCGTCTGGCACGATTCTCGAGGCATCATTAATTGCAATGTTAGAAGGTTCGGGTTCGTGTTCGGGTTCAATGACCTTTAGGTTTGATTCGGGTTTGAATTTTCTAATGAGGTTCGAATGAGGTTCGGTAGAGGTTCGGCTATATACATTTAAAAAAAATTGTATTAAAAATAAAAATATATTAACCACCATCATCATCATGTATAAAACAATATATATATATATATATATATATATATATTGCTATATATATTTATTGTTATATATATATATATAACAATTTAAAATAAACATAAATAAATAAATATATAAAACAATTAAAAATAAAGATAAATATAAAACAATTAAAAATATATTAAGTGGGAACTCGTGGTGGATTGCACCATATATCGTGGCTTCAAACTCGTCCATACTCTGCCGAATCGTGGTTACACTCCGTTGCTGTCCAGAGTTGGGACTCTGTCGAATCGTGGTTACACTCTGCTGCTGTCCAGAGTTGGGACTCCGCCGTCCAGAATCATGTTGGGTCGACGGTTCCTCAACGAGCGAGGGGTGCCAAACCTTCTCCGGTACCATAGGATCGCTAGTATCTCTTTAACATATTCCAGATCCTGTGCTTTGAAACAATAGGTCGGGTTAATGAAACCCAGAATATTCCGGGGACACCGTTGCCATATGAATTTGAATTCTGGAATCTGAATATTCCACGAAACATTTCGTTTCTCTACACAACCGATAACTTTTACGCATCTGCCCATCCAAAGCCACAGTGCACTCACAAATTGTAGACATCACTCGTTTCGAGCGGAAGCGTGAGGAGAAGAAAACACAACTGGAAAAAAAACCTTCAAATTGTGAAATGTTCGTTATGAGGTTCGACGAACCTAAATGAACTGGAATATTTTTTTGAGGTTCGTCGAACTTCGAACTTGATGGTTGAAGTTCGCCAAACCTTGTGACATAGATTAATTGAAGAAAAGTACAGTCCGTACAATCATGTGGCAGAAAGTACAGTTCTGTACAACATGTGTGAGGTCGTACAACAGACCGTACAACAGGTTGTTTGCACAGAAATCGAGGTAATTTGCTGTTGAAGTTATTTTGGGTATTTTTCCTGTGAGGGTTGGAAGAAAAATTTTCAAGTGTTGGAAAAATTTCTGAGAATTCTCCTTTAATGATAATTTTCTCTTTCTAGGGCTTTCCCTTGGAGTTGGGGTTTTTCCTGGTCTTTGACCAAAATTTCTGTGTATTCATGCGTGAATGATTGCTTCAGTATTGGGAAGTTTTTGATTATGGTGGTTTATATTTCAAATACATGATGTAATTTTTAATCATAAACCCTAGTTTAATCGAGTGTTTGACTTAATGTGTAAATGCAAAATTCCATATTAATGTCATTGAATTTCTTTAGGTTTGCCTCACCCTGATACCTTGTGGGGGTAAATGAGCCTTACACCATACAATGGATGAGTGCTCATCTCTTGGCCACTGGCTAGTTTTGCTTTTATTTGCAGTAGTGTCTAAAGACACTTTTGCTTTGCTGGTAGGGCATCCATTTAGAAAACTTTAAGGTCCGATGCCTTAGTGTCTAAAGACATCTTTTGGTAAGACTACTTGTGTTCATGGCCCGCTGTGATAAGGCTCAAAGGGTAGGCGCCCCCTGGATAGGCTACCGCCCCTTGTCGGGAGTGGAGTCGGGACGTCTCGGCCCTTGCTGAGTCACAAGTTACCGGTATATCCTGGCTTGCAGGCTGCGGTTTATACCACTGGGGTTATAGTGGCAGCCGGTGGATTTGATCCTGGGCCTGGCCCAGACAATTCCGATGAGTTACCAATTCCCCTACTCAAAAAAAAAAGAAGACTACTTGTGTTCAAGACCTAGAGGTAGACCATCCCTGTGACAAGCATCACATAAACCAACACCGAGACACAATTTAGATATGGAGACCTATTCCAATATAGAGGTGAAGGTGGGGGAAATCCTAAATACCACTAGTCAAGTTACAAGTCAAGGTTAATCAATAACAAGGGAAGGCAACAGATGGATGGAGACAGTAAAGATGGTGCCAAGACTAGCAAGCTGTGTCCCTCAAGGGAAATTGACCAAACCCATACTAGAAGTAGGCCAAGGCCAATGAGTATACAAAGGAATCTCTTGGACATAACAACTAGATCATTTATACTTTAGATTCCAAGTAAAAACAAAATAAAGTATTGCCAACCTAAGAAACCAGGCACGTTAAAATAGGGCCGCTTGTCGCGTATCCGACACGAACACGCTGACAGAGCGTGTCAGACACATCTTTGCAGCGTGTCCCGAAATTGGATACGCATGTTCGTCTACTGTCAATGCGTGTCCCGAAAACAAGACACGTCTTTAGCGGAAAAGACGCTCGAGTCCTCTTTAAAAATGATTTTGTCTTTTCTTTTGTCATTTTCACTTGTGGAGAGAGCAATAAGAAGTGTTTTTTTTTGCAAGTGAAAAAGATTTGAAGGCTTTGGAAGGGTTTCCAAGTGCATTGAGGGTAGATTTGGTTGGGTGGAATGCAAGCTCAACCATCAAACAAGAAGAATAATGTCTCATTCAGCTAGGGCAGGAGCTAAAGGGCAAAGGAAAGGGAGAAATGCCCCATCTATTGTCTCCCCTCCTATTCCCCCAAACACAAGCTCTTTTACTCTTCCTGCAAGTGCTCCATCTGCGGCTAGTGGAGCTCATGCTCCATTGAACCCCGTTTTAGCAAGACATGAAGCCCAAGAGAAAAAATACCCTTTGTAGAGGTATGTGACTAGGAAAAAAGGGCCTGGGGCAAAGCTAGGCGGGGAAGGCAATGTGTCTTGGACTTGCAATTTTTGCAAGAATGAGTTTAAGAGCACATACTACCGAGTTAAGGGACATTTGTTGGCCCTTCGTTCTTGTGGGATTTCTTCATGTAAAGTAGTGAGTGTTACCCAAAGGAGAGAAATGGGAAAGGAGGATCAAGAAGGCTTAGGCAATGTAGCGGCAACAAGCAAGAAAAAGGATGAGGATCCTCTTCCATTCTTAAGGAAACCCTCTAGCATTCGGCCTCCATTTCCACCTAGCAAAAGTGATAAATATCCAACATGAAAGAGGCCATCTTCAAGTGGTCCAATGGACAAGATTTTCCAACAAGAGGCACGAGAAGAGGTGGACCCCACCATTGGATTCTTTTTCTACCTCAACTTCATCTCATTCAATGTTGCACGATCACCATTGTTTATTGAGATGTGTCGAAGTCTCATTGAACGAGCTCCATTTGGTTATGTGCCTCCTGGTTCAGAGAAGCTTAGAACCACATTGTTGGTTAAGGCAAAGAAGAAGGTGGATAAAATTCTTGAGCCAATTAGATCAACATGGCCCTCATCCAGAGTGAGTATTGTTTTTGATGAATGGACCGATCCAGCGTGCCATCCACTCATCAATTTCATGATATCTTCCCAAAATGGACCGGTGTTCTTGAAAGCGGTGGATGCTATTGGGAAATACAAGGATGCACATTTTATGAGTGAGTTATTCATCAAAATCATTGAAGAAGTAGGTGTTGATTCTTGTGTACAAATCATCACGAACAATGCACATGTTTGCAAGGCCGTTGGCATGATTGTGGAAACTAAATATCCACCGGTATTTTCATTTTGGACACCTTTCATTGCTAATTTGCTTATTGTTTGAATTTATCACAAGATTTATCTAGGGGAAAGGTCATTTTAATGATTTGAGTTGTTAGTGTTGTAGAGTCATTTATACTTGCTTTTTTTGCTCTTACATATTTTTTGGATACCTTGCATTGTCTAATCCTTGAACTTAGCACTCAAATCCATTGCTTCAGATATGACATGGATTGACAACATTATTGAGGATGCACGCCATATCGGTAACTTTGTACAAAATCACACAAATTCCCTCACCATCTACAAAGAGTACACACATCTTTCATTGCTAAAGATTGCAGATACTTGGTTTGCTTTCTCATTCGTCATGCTCAAGAGGTTGAGGGACGTCAAAACCGCTCTTGGGTCAATGGTGCCTTTAGAGTATTGGTATTTCTGGAGAAAGACGGATCAAAGTGCTTCAAAAAAGGTGAAGGACACAGTATTAGATGATGTTTGGTGGGAGAGAGTGGATCTTACCATTAAGATCATGGAGCCACTCATTTCTTTGTTGCGCTGAGCAGACACGGACCAGCCCATCCTAGCGGATGTTGATGAGGGGCGGGATTCATGATTGACTCCATGAGGACCATTGTTATGGAGAATGAGTGTCCCGAGTACGAGACATCGACAGAGAACTTATGGTCCACCATTCATGATATTCTTATCTCCAGGTGGGATAAGAATTGCACACCTTTGTATTGCTTGGCCCACTCATTGAACCCCAAGTTCTACAGTCAGGAATGGCTCAATGGTGGGCCCTCACATAGAGTCCCTCCTCACATGGATGGAGAGATTTCACAAGGGAGGAAGATAGCATTTAGGCGGCTATTTCATGATAGAGACATACTTGATGAGGTGGAGGATGGATTTGTAGATTTTTCCACTGCTACTGGGAGATTTGGAGGCTATGATGTGGTTGGAGATAGGGGAGTTAAGAAGCCCTATAATTGGTGGGCAACTCATGGGGCAACATGCCCTCTTCTACAGAAGCTAGCCTTGAGGATCATCTTTCAAGTTACATCATCCTCTAGTTGTGAGAGGAATTGGAGCACATATGGCAACTTGTACAGTTTGAATAAGAGCAGGCTTGATCAGTCTAGAGCTGAGATGATGGTGTATGTGCACACCAACCTTCGTTTTATTTACAGGAAGAGGGAGGAGTGGGTGAAGGGAAAGACAAAGATGTGGGATGCCTTTCTTGATGATATGGGTTTGGACAGCAGTACTGAGTTGGCATTAGCCAACCTAGATCTTAATGATCCAGTGCTAGAGCCGATGACGTTTGATGATAGTGATCCTTTGGAGGGGTCATCCTCCGCACGAATAGATATTGATCCTCGGATGGGTGGAGAGGAGAAGGAGGAGGAAGAAGAAGAGAGCAGTGATGAGTTTGTTGATTCAGGCATGGAGGAGGAATATTGATAGATGAGACTCTTCATTCTTCCATCTTGATCTACACATTTTTGTGTTTACTATTACTATTGGTCTATTTGGAATTTGCCAGTGGCATTCTGTCATCTATGTAATACATTTTGATTTTGATGAATTAATGAGAAATATGGTTCTGACTCCTGAGTATTGACATCTTGATCTATGACTATCATGAGTATATTGTATCATGAATTATCTGTGTCTCATAATCTCATTGTGATTATTGATTTGATTTGTAAATGTGTAATACTAATTACTAATGTTAAATGTGCATTGATTTTGATTTCTATTGAATATTTGGATATATATGTCTATATTTGTAATATATATAATTTAAAAAAAAATATAAAACGTGTCCTACATATCCTGATTCCAGGGGTCACCGTGTTCGTGTCGGACACTCGAATCCCCGTGTCCTTCGTGTCCTGTGTCCTCGTGTCAGGTGACTTAGTCGCCAACATATAACCAATATCAACCAAGTATCACTACTAAAATAAACAACAGAGCGACAACAAAATCCATATGTACAAACTATAATATCACCGGGGTCATATACCTACACTGGATCTGTAACAAATCTGAGGATATTTGAAACAACTGCTGCTGCTACATATCATGGGAACTGTAATAATTTCTGCTCTGGGTCATGAAAGCATGGCTAGCTCAATCATTGAATATGGGGTCATGAGGCTCAGTCATGGCATAGAATTGGTCAATCTGGATACTCTGGATCTGCTGAAAGTGGAGATCATCAACTGGTGACTCATCATCTGCTTATCTCATTGGAAAGGACTCGCTCAAAGAACTGATTAGTATTGCTCAGGAACAAAAGTAGCCCAACTACTATATATGTGACAACATCGGGCTCCAACTGGGATAGGTGCTCTAAGGGAGAGAGCACATGAGAACCTTAGATGTCTTTGGTACGCAACAACGCTCATCTAATCATCAAGTATGCACCCGATCTATTGCTCCATCTATAGTAAAACCCATTTCTGCACATGATGGAAACAACACTACCCAGCAATACATGTGGCATAAAATAAAATAAAATGATGGAAATAAAATACTGAAAAAGAAATGTTGAAATATCAATGCGAAAAGTCAAGTGCTGAAATAAAACATCTAATCTAGGAACTGTCAAACAATTGCAGAGTTTATTGAGGAAAACTCTGACAAAAAGCAATAAAGGGCAAGACTCAATGGCCTAGTAGACTCAAACAGAAAACAAAAAAGACTCAAAGACTCGGGACCATGCAACCCTGAAGACTCAATACTACTTGCTCAAAAGAGCTTATTCAAGTTCCTACTCTAAACTCAACAGGAAAGGAAGGTCTCGCTAAGTCAGATCTGGAATATAATCCCGTAGACTAGTCTCATGAACAGGGATGCGAAACTAATGTCCATTCACAGAGGATAAATAATAAAACTTTCCATCTATGCGTTCTACTGTGAACGAGCCAACCCATAAGTCAACATACTCTCTAGAAATGCAAAAATAATTCGCATTCCTCAATACAACTCTATTGCCATGGTTGAACTGGCTTCGGTTTACTGTGGAAGGTATAACCTGAATATCTCGTATGGCATCCAAAGGCACATCAATGTTCCCTCGCAAATAAGGATGCTCTATGCTACGGTAAGGTTTGGGATGAACGGTATTATTTTTAGCAAGATCTTCCTCAGGAAGTATGGGAATGCTCCCTGCTAGCATCTGATGAATCCTATTTCTCTCCATGCACTTTGTACTTATCTTTTCAGATTGCGAGCGTATAGTGTTGCTTTGGGTATCATTCGTAATCAACAAATATTCAAAAGTGTTCTCTAACGGTGTGTGGATGGGAGATGTGGAAGAAGTTTCCTCGTGATAAGTAATAGATCCTTCTCCTGAAGGGATAGGAACTGAATAAGATGTCATGTCGGAGTGGGTGCCTTCTCCGTCAAAATGAGGATTCTCTCGAGGTAAAAGGAAACTGGGGAAGTTAGGAAAATTGCTCATTACAGGAAAATCATCCGAAATTTGTTGGTCAGTGGTAGGCTCTGAAAGGGGTGGAGTTGGGTCAACAGGATGAATAATCTCTCTATCATTTGGCATACTATTGCATTCCCACCAATAAATTGGGGGAAGGCCCTGCTGTGCCCTATCCTGATTGACCTGCATATTAACAATATACTCCCTTAACGTTCTAAAACTTCTCTGTTCGGGAAGGGGTATAATGTCTTCTACAGGTGTTTCCCCGCTTCTCCTGACAACCTCCAATCTGTGTTCTAGCTCTTCATGTGGAATAGTCATATGTGGATCAATGCCTCAAAATCCTAGAGTGGAATCAGGAAGGCGGCTAGAAACATCAAAGTCTCCTTTGCTACCAACAATCGTTAAATCATGAATGATGAATTTTTTCATGAGAAGCATCAGACATAATTAGCTCATGATTAGACCTTCGAATAAGACTTTGGAGATCTCTTTCTTCTTCTGATGAATCGGGTTCCCGAAAAGATCTCCAAATACTCTCTGTACTATTTTCACTTCCTGGTGAATTATCACCTTCTTCCATAACCATGAACACACCATCAGGAAACAACTCATCATGGCCATATGAATTATTAACCCCGTCTTCATAACGTTCTAAATGTCCATCATAGAAAGGCTCACGGTAAATCCTAACCATCGCTCCGTTAGAATTAGGAATAGTGGCATATGACAAGTCCATTTGGAACTGCCCACCTAATCTTGTTGACCATCTCCGACTCAAAAGCATCCCATAAACTGGGGGTACATCAACAACTACAACATCTATTACAGTAGATATGTCTGAACAAGCAAACAAGTTTGCTTGTAGATTCTTCATCAATCCAAAAACATGGACAACCCTAGAATCCATTCTGCACACGTTCTTATAAGGTCTAGTGATTTGCAACCCCATAGCTTCCATGATACTTTTGGGCATCACATTCATGGCGGCTCCAGAGTCAATCATGTAGTTGTGTAATAGGAGCTCACCAATGTGGAGAGAGATAGAAAGGCTCATGCCCTCCATTCTTTCTCTTATAAACCTTTGCCCTAATCTCAATTGGGGGATCCTCTTCCTCCTTGATTGCAACATTCAAAGGTGGACTAGGAAGAGATTCAATAACACTGTCATTTTGCCTGACTATGGGAATGCTATCGAAGAACTCACTCACTTGATTCTTTATGGACGAAAAATTTTACTAACTCAGTCAGGGGGATGTTTTGCGTGATCTTGTCCAATTCCTTTTCAATGTTAATATTCAAATCATACTCAACAGGAATTTGATCTAACTCTTTCTCTTCATCCTTGTTTTCTTCCAACTTCCGATCGAGAAAAGGCAAAGACCTTTTCCTACCTTTCTCCCTCTTATAGATTTGGACTATGGGTCTGTTGATTTCATTTATTTGCTCTAAAGGGATAATGTGGCATGTACTGATGGGATCTGTAATATCCCAAATACTGATTTTTTCTAATGTTCTATGATAGTGCTGACTTGCACACTCAATCTCATACAAATTTGCAAAATAACTGTGCATGCAAACTCGCCATGCAAAAATGCCCTAAAATGTAGTTGAATTAGGGTTAGGGTTTCATAGAGAGAAATTAACACTTACCACTGATATTCTGGCTGATAATGACTCCAGAGATAGTTGCATGCATAAGGATCTAGATGGGTGGTCTAATAATGCTCTTTTCCTTCAGTGTTACCGCCCCGCGGTACCGTAAAAACCCTCCAGACTGAAGGTGACGTTTTTGTAGGAGGAGAGGTTTGTTCGGGTTGAAACTTTCTGAGCTTGTCCGTTTGCTGATGCCGGAGAGATGGACTGGCACATGCGGAGGTTTGGCTGCCTCTAAGTGCCCTAGCGAATTGATTAGAAGTTTTGCTGCTCACGCCCCCAACTGATCTGTTTGGTTGATAGCTGCTCTAGGTGAGCAAACTGACGGCTGATAATCATTGCATACTGTAGGATAGGCCTGTTGAGAAAGAGGAAGCTAACATGCAGAGGAAAGACTGGGTTTTGTGGTCCCAACGAATCCTTTTGTGTTTTCCCTGCTACTTTCGGCTGCAAACGTGGATATGCTAATAACCCTTCGAAATGTGTTGGATCTCTGAATATTGTAATATATGATGGATGTAATAGATAAACCTGGATGATCTATCCCAATAAGAGACTAGGGCAGATATCTCACTACCGAACCCTCGCTAACTGAAGACACCGACTCCAACCCCAACTGCCGCGGCTGCACGCTGTGCTGCTGCTAGAAACTCCAAAATCAATCAACAATAACAATAGATAATCTCTTTGGTCCAATAACCTTTCTTAAATAGAATAACATGTACTTTTAGGGTTTGCATGTCACTTTTAGGGTTTACGCTTCACTTTTGCATGCATGCAATTCTAATTTCATGTTGACTTTAACACTAAAATAAGGCTTGCATGCTCTGCATGCTTTATGATATGAACTCTTATGGCCTTCTTCTTACACTGATGACTTAATAACTCTGAATTGATGTACCTTTCTGCTCCTAATGCTATGAGTCCTCAGTTATTCTCTTTTTATAAAAAATGGAACATTACAGTCCTCCCTCGCCAAATATTGCTTGTCCTCAAGCAATGCCAACGCAAATCCACAATCAATCAACTGAACCAACTGAATCCGAGGATGATCCCAGGGTCCCAAATTATCCTAGGAGCTTTGTAGCACCCTCTGCTCAAAACATTTCACTGTACGGAACGATCACCAGAGACCTCCTGAAAGCATCCTCTAACAATCACCAAACTACCAGTCACTGTAATCCCAGGGTCCCAAATCAATCTGAGAATTGCAGAGGTCAAAATGCATCCATCACTACCCTGCGTAGCATTGACACAAGGAGCATCCTGCAGACTCCCAAGTAACCCCATCTGTAAACATTGTATCCATCTCTCATGAGGTCTCCCACCGGGATCCCAATGCAAACTTGTGCATCTTTCATCCCAAATATCCCAAGGCTGTTGTGGGACTATACCCCTGGCTAGGAATGGCTTCCCAAGAATTTCCCACTCAATAGGACACCACCCCTTAATCTCATCAGACCCCCAAAAAGCACCTTGTCCATAAGCACCATCACAAGGAATAATCCTACCAGGCTGACATTCTGCCCTTCTGATTTCAATTGGGATGCTCATATACTGCTGCCCAATTTCTCGATCCTGGCCAACCTGTAAAAACCATCCGCCATTATGCAAATGTGAACTCAAGCTACTACAAGCCTTGTTTATGTACTCTTGAATAGGACTACTTTGAAATGCAATAGTATGTTTCTTCTGCTGCCCCATCAAGGAATCCAACTGCTTTTCAATACTAGAAAGCTTGACCTCTGACTCGGTACATACAACTCGAAGAACTGTAAGCTCAACATCTCGTTGTACTATGGTGTCTCAGAGTATCTTGGTCCTCTCTTTCATCGCTAGAATGCTTTCTTTAACCCGTTCAATCTTCTTTCAGTGACTATCATCTGGAAGCTCTATCTCATGCATGTATAAACTCTCCCTAACCTCCATGTGTGACTGGTCACTGTCTTGACTGCTGTGCTCATTGCCTTGCACCTCATGTATTTTGCCTGTCATAACTGTCTAGATTCCTGCTGTAGGTGATGAAGAGTGTACCAACTCCAACTCATCACACGGTTTGTCCACAATCTGACTAGCGAATGTGCTTGTGTCGCCTGACTCATAGGATGACTCTAATGCTATCTCTTCATGCACATCCTCATCATGTACTGTTAACTCCAAATGAAGCTCACCAACAACTTGTATTTCATGCTCATATTTCTTCACTACCCCAACTATGCCTTTAAGGAGATCCTCATCCAAATGCAAAGTAGCCAATTCAATGGCATCTGTCTCAATCATGGGGTTGAGCTGGAAGTATGTATCCAACTTCTGCACCCAATTCCGGGCTGGGCCACCCCAGGTACCCTCAAAGGTAGGGATAGTCAGTTTCCCTATGGTGCACTGTAACTCATAGTTTTGGGTGAATGGCCTATTGTAAGCTCTAGGTTTGTTCTTACTTTTAAAGTGGCAGAAGTCAGTGAAGGTCATGGCTGAATGAAAGTCATCTCCTAAAGCTCTATACTCTCTCAGATAGGCACTCATGGATTCTTCTGGTTCTACTTGTGCTAAAGGCACTGCAGCTGGACTATCTAAATTGAGGAATGGTAGGTCGGGAAGGGTTGTTGTATATATGTGGATGGCTCTGCATGTTGGTATGTAAGTGCTCCCCACTACTATTGGTGGATACCCTATCTCTATTGGGAAACAAGGGACTCTGTGGGGTGGGCCCATTTTTCTCTACCATTTTCCTGAAGGTACTCATCATTTATTTTTGCCCAGTAGTGAGTTCTTTTATGGCTGATATGAGACTATCGAAAGTTTTTTTATCATCATCGACCATTGTTTCTTTTCCCTTTCCAAACTGATACTCTCTGTCCCCCAACTCCTCTTCTCCTCTATCACTGTTTCGAAACCTTTGTCTCCGGTAAGTAATGTTGTATGGGTCTTTTGAATTCATTTACAATTTTGCATGCCCACAGCTGGTAAGGAACATGCTCTGATACCACTGTAATATTCCAAATACTGGTATTCTCTAATGTTCTATGATAGTGTTGACTCGCACACTCAATCTCATACAAATT
This sequence comes from Pseudotsuga menziesii, assembly GCA_001517045.1. Classification (NCBI taxonomy): domain Eukaryota; kingdom Viridiplantae; phylum Streptophyta; class Pinopsida; order Pinales; family Pinaceae; genus Pseudotsuga; species Pseudotsuga menziesii. The sequence continues at coordinate 270,088 of LPNX010101065.1, read as the reverse complement.
TTCAAAATAACTGTGCATGCAAACTCGCCATGCAAAATTGCCCTAAAATATAGCTAAATTAGGGTTAGGGTTTTGCAGAGAGAAATTAACACTTACCACTGATATTCTGGCTGATAATGACTCCAGAGATAGCTGCATACATAAGGATCCAGATGGGTGATCTAATAATTCTCTTTTCCTTCGGTGTTACCGCCCCGCGGTACTGTAAAAACCCTCTAGATTGAAGGTGACGATTTTTTAGGAGGAGAGGTCCGTTCGGGCTGAAATTTTTTGATCTTGTCCGTTTGCTGATGCCGGAGAGATGGACTGAAACATGCAGAGGTTTGGCTGCCTCTAAGTGCCCTAGCGAATTGATTAACAGTTCTGTTGATCACGCCCCCAACTGATCTGTTTGGCTGATAGCTGCTCCAGGTGAGCAAACTGATGGCTGATAATCACTGCATACCATAGGATAGGCCTGCTGAGAAAGAGGAAGCTGACATGCGGAGGAAATACTGGGTTTTGTGGTCCCAGCGAATCCTTTTGTGTTTTCCCTTCTACTTCCGGCTGCAAACGTGGATCTGCTAATAACCGTTCGGAATGTGTTGGATCTCTGAATACTGTAGTATATGATGGATGCAATGGATAAACTTGGATGATCTATCCCAACAAGAGACTAGGGAAAATATCTCACTACTGAACCCTCGCTAGCTGAAGACATTGTCTCCAACCCCAATTGCCGCGGCTGCACGTGGTGCTGCTGCTAGAAACTCCAAAATCAATCAACAATAACAATAGATAATCTCTTTGGTCCAATAACCCTTCTTAAATAGAATAACATGTAGTTTTAGGGTTTGCATGTCACTTTTAGGGTTTACGCTTCACTTTTGCATGCATGCAATTCTAATTTCATGTTTACTTTAACACTAAAATAAGGCCTGCATGCTCCACATGCTTTATGATTGTTAGCTGGAATATTTCATCTCCTGCGGACAGCAAGGTGTTCCACTGGTCTGAATGGTTCAGATCCAGAACAAATAAAGGACAGAGGTTGAAGACTCTCCCTAGACACCGTAGATATCTGGAATGCAATGCTTTGATAGTCACCCTATGTACCTGCAATAAGCTCAACACGAAACAGATCAAAGCAACCAAAATATAATCTACTAATATATGCTAGTGACTAAGGAATCTAACAACATATATATGAAATCAAACATCAACAATATATGTGGGACATAAATCAACTTGCATTAAAGAAATATGAAGAAGTTTACAACCAAGCCTTAGTGTTGACATGCATCTCCATGAAACCAATCATTCTCATCCCCATAAGCTCCAAATTTAGCTCTCTCTATGCTCTCCAATGATATGGACCAAGTGATCAATCCAACATCATAACAATGCCTTTAGAGTTCTCCCCCTCAACCATGGCCATAAGCTTGTATTTATAAGGCTAGATGGATAGGGTAGGTTGAGAGATTTGTGGGTGAGGTGGCCTCCAAGATCCTAGGATGGAGGATCTCGAGCTCAACAGACCCACAACAGTAAGGATAAGGGATATATCGAGGCTTATCATCTAGAAGCCTCGAGAAGCTTCTCTTTTTACCCAGGGTACCACGTTTCTCCTTCAATGACAGAGTGGTTCTGGTAATAACCGCTTATGGACTAAGGGCCATAAGCCGTGGCACCGCTTGTGGGCAATAGAGTATGGGCGGTGCGGACAAGGGTACCACCTATGGATAAAGGGTCAAGCGCGGTGCTGAGAATTTGTATGAAAATATTGACAAATGATATGGGTTTCCACTCCAGAAGCTGAGATTTAGGGCAAGTAGGTATGTCAAATGTCTTATCACATGATGGTGACAGGATTTTGGTATAACGGGATGCCCCCAAAAGCATGAGTTTTAGAGGGATACGATAAACGAGAGCTTTGAGAGAACAAGTCGCTGCCATGAGGCGAAAATGTCGGCTCTATCAGAGCAAGTCATCAAGTAGGCATCTGTAGTACATCAGTATGTTGACTCATAGACACAAGTAACCAAACTCATGGCTGCAGACCAATACAAGGAAGATCCATGAGAGGAATAAACAAGCATGGCTACTAGAATACAGCGTAGATCCATGTGATAGAGGACTCAAACTTGGACATAGCTACCAGACATACAATGTAGATCTATGTCATATAGACACAAATTTGAGCATAGCCACGACCATACAAATGTGGATCTATGCTAGATATACATAACTCCATTGCAACATCGGGAAAAGCAATGAGCGCTTTAAACAAATACCCAGGGTCTTCGTCTCGTCATCCACAAAGTACAATTCTATCCATGTGATTACAATGATCTAAAGTCGAACATGGTAGAAACCACTTGATTACCGGCCAATGATGTGAACCATTAACAAGTGCGAGGAAGATCACCATTAATGTCAATGATTCCCAAGGTACTATAGTACAATCTACTAAGTGTGAATAGATGTCCTGATGTCGAAAACTCAGTCGATTCTATCGATCAAAGGTCAATGATGTGAACCTATGTCGAGAGCGAGAGAATCTGTCATTAAGGCATACATATCTCAAGGTAGCAATCATTGTTTCTAAGACTATTTCCCGGATGATTAGCTGATGTCGACGGGAGAAGTCTTGTCGAAGGAGGGCCATGATGAGTCCCACATTGACGACACAAAACTAGGAACATAGTTCTGGAATTATATGACTGTAGTAACCATATGACTGACTCAAAGATACTGACACAAAGACTGTGTGGACTGCAGAGGCGACACTTCTTCAGATCCCCTTTGAACATCGGGCGACACGACAAAGAGACTTGGCAGCATGACTGAACGGGACAGACACACAATGTGACAGTGGACAATGCATTCTTTTGAAAGACTCAAAGGGTTGACATGACTCATGAAAGTGGATCGTCACGGAGATCAACTGAATACCCAATTGTTTGACATGATTATGTTGACAAGTGCCATGTTCAAAGGTAATGACAAACAACTGTCATTATTTGCAAAATGATTCCCTTCCCATTTCCCCCATCATGATCGATGAGTGCCTCTTTTCGGTTTTACGAGTTCAAATAGGGTAACAAACACTCGATATAGCTTGTCGGAATACAATCCCAGACTCATATGTTTTCCGAACTTGAGAGAGGAGGGGTTCGATCCCAACACGGGTCTCTCAGTGTTTAATTTAACGAGTCCACTGAAAGAAAACTCGGTATCGTTCATGTTTAGAGAGTTTGAACGAATACAGAAGAAGACTCCAAAGGGGTCATTTTTCATATGATTTAGTCTCTAAGGTCTGAAAAAGTATAAAATCATACCTTAGAGAACTCTTCCAGTCATGATTGGCTGGAGTGTTCCTTTTTCGTAAATAGTCCTATCCGAACCGAAAAAGAGATAACCTACTGTCGGAAGGACGACTCTTCAAATACTTTTACGAGTATGAAGGAGACAAGTACTTGACAATCTTTTCATAATTAAGGAGCCTAAAAAGAGTTTAAAGAGGACTCCATGAGGTTTCTTTACACAATGTCACTTTTTACGAGCCTGGAAAGATTCGAAAATGGACTCGACTATCTTTTCATGTTTAAGGAGTCTGAAAAAATATGTGAAAAGAAGACTCCACGATGTTTCTTTGCACATTGTCAAATTTTATGAGCCTGGAAAGATTCGAAAATGGACTCGAACCTTTGATACTAGGTTTAGAGAGCACGATCAAAGTGTCATAATAAATGCTCATCGACCTTTTTCGTTTTATGACAGTACTAAAAAGCCATAAACAAACTTTCAAAGCTTTTTTGCTAGAGTTCTCCTATCCTGCAATAGTCTCAGAAACAAGTGTTAAATGCATTTACAACTAGCATTAGGGATTACGACAGATAAATTTTGATCAAAATATGATTTTACATCAAAACTATAGTGAGTCAGACCCAAAAATTCCTATATAAGCCAAGTAAATAGTAAAAATCAAACCATTTCACTATTTACCTCTAGCAGAGAGCACTTGGAGCATTTTGTTAGCCAGATCTTCCAAAGCTGATACCGGGAGGTTCCACCGTCCGTTTTCAGCATCGTCAGTTGTAGGTAATAGCTAAGACCCTTATCTTTCATTTAATAGCATCTATTTTGAGGTTTGGGGGGGTTTTGGGCCCATATGGCGAGCCCTAAAACTCAAAATGCGGGCACCGTGGCTACCCCTTGCGGGATACGCGGTTCCACCCTAGAACCGCACCGAGAATATAGTGGACAGGCGATGCCACCGCCTGTCTCCAACGGTGCACAGGAGGTGCCGACCGTGGATAAGTTAAGCAAATAGTATGGGAAAAATAACTTCATTCTTTTGATTATTAATGATTTAAGGATGATTTTAATGCATACCATTGTGGTTTTGGCAGGTCTAGATCACTCAAAACATGGTGATATAGAAGGAAAGAACTCATGCCAATGAGGATGCTGCTGTTGAGAGAAATGCGTGTTGTGTAGCCGCATTACGGGACTGTGGGCTCTTGAAGTTCTTCCAGACCCCAAGCATGGTGTCGCACGAACAGCTACTGGAACACATACCTGCAAATGTGGACTCCAGAGTAACAGTATTTCGAGGTGGGGGCACACATACTTACAGTGAATATATAGGATATTTACTTCCTAATTGGTCTATCGAGACGGGGTGCCCCCATCTCATTGACAGGTTCCCGTGGCGGGGACATCACTACCAGAGAGCTTTTAGATCGACACTGTGCACTAGGAACAGGTACATCGGGGAAGAAGATCCCCATCAAGGCAGTGACGGATAGGGCTCTACGGACCGTCCTGTTTACCATGCAGAGGGTGGCCGGGAGTAAGGGTGTGCACCAGGATTCCAGGGCACACATGTTGTATGCCATAGAGGCTATGGCACCCATGGTGTTCAACTGGGCGGAAGAAATGCTTTCAATATTCAAGGATCAACTAACTAAGTGTCGGCAAGGAGAGCTGAAGCAGTTCGGATTTGGTTCCATTTTATCCTGCTTCTTCTTCGAGCGGGTTCCACAGATGAGGCCACAGGTGACCTTCTAGAGTCTGAGAGCATGGGACCCTTGTATGGTAAGGTGGGTCCAGGTCATGGCTTGCACAGGAGTGGGTAGGGGAAGGGTGAAGTTCGGTGATTCGTTCTTCAGATGGCTACGGGATCAGATCCTCATGGTTGAGGACTATGCTTACATAGGCACAGACTTCACAAGAGATCTTGACCTACCACTCCCACCTGGCGGACAGTGGGGTGACCTTGGTAAGAAGCAAGAAACCCTAAAATGGATGAAATTTTTTTATGTTTTTATGTTTTTTATGTTTTATATTTTTTATGTTAAGTGACGAGACCTGTATATTCTCATGCAGATGTTGGAGCAGCGCGACCTGGAGGAGCATCTCCATTGGATAGGCGAGCAGGAGCTCGCTTTGTACCATAGGGTGATGATATCACCGAGGAGCTGGAGGAGAACCTGGAGAGGTTGACTTTGGACATCCCAGATGCTGACATAGATGACCTCCCGACGAGATATCAGAGATCCACAATGGGAGTACCGGGCCGATTCAGTAGGCTGCTGCGTAGGGTGGCTCGATCAGTGATGTGCTATCACGAGCACCACTAGTGTACGAGACATGTACTGAAAGTTGATAGCTTCAGGATTTTGTATGATGATTTTGCCTGAAAGCCTACGTGCTTCAGAGGAGGTCTCGGGACCTATTTTTGTAAACTTTTTCATAAATAAATAAATATATATATATATACATACATACTTTTACACGGTGTTTATATGTTTCAAATGGAAAATGCATTTTCTATGAGTTTTACGTGTCTCAAAATGTTTATTTATAATGGACCATGTTTGATTTACCGTCATGAATGGGCAATATCCCAGTCTAGGATGTAGTTAGCCAATGAGTCAGCAACTACATTATGTTCCCTAGGGATATGTCTATAAGTAATAGTTTCAAATGATCTTTTTAACAAACGCAAGCTCCGGAAACGACAGAGGAGTACCGGGTTCCTGATGGTGTAGACATGGTTCAAATGGTGAACCACGAGTTGTGAGTCCATCAAGACTACTAGATTATGAACATCCTGGGAGGCAGCTTCAGCCAGAAGACTAATGACTGCTTCATACTCGGCAATGTTATTAGTAGCGGGACCTATACAAACTGCTCCTGAACTGACCAAATCTTCAGTCGGGGAATATAAAACCCAAGCAGCGGAGGCGAGATTCAAGGTGTGGAGGTGTGGCGGCAAGCACCATCAACGAAACCGTAGAAAGCCATCTGCATGACCAAAACATGGTATAAACAGATGTGGACACAAAGCTCATAACCATCTTGAAAATACTAAAAGCACACTGAAAGCCAATCAATATACATATATACAAGATACTACCCAAGAAAACCTAGGCATAGTACATTTTCAGGTACAACCCATTGCGAGGTTGCCCCAAAGGGATCCCATCATAGTCAACGAGCTCGTAAGCTCCTTTCTCTAACACCTTGGAAATAACAAAAGGTCCGTACCACATGGACTCGAACTTTCCCTTCCCTAGTTTGTCGTATCTCTGGTCATAAGTCAAGACTAGGTCACCCTCGTTAAAGACACGAGGCTGGACGGATTTGTCATACTGCACCTTGACGCGTTTCTTATGCGCCTCATTAGCCAAGGAAACATCTTTGCGAGTCTCGTCAAGGTTATTCAAGTATAAAAATCTTTCTTCCTCTGTGGAAGTGTCTGGGAGAAGTTCGACGGCAAGTTGTAAAGATGGAATCTGACATTGGATGGGTAAGACAACTTCAAGTACATAGACAAGCTAGAATGGTGTGAAACCAGTAGTTGTTTTCATAGAAGTCCGATAAGCCCAGAGAGCGGAGAAAAGAACGTGGTGCTAGTTGGATTTATGATCTCCAACCATCCGATGAAGCATAGTTTTCAAAACTTTGTTAATGGCCTCTACCTGACCATTGGCTTGTGGATAATATGGCGTAGAGTTTTCATGGCGAAACCCTAGCTTGGCACTCATTTCCTCCATCATCTGATTACGGAAATGGGATCCGTGATCAATAACGATGGACTGCGGAACTCCAAATCTAGTTATGATATGATTGAACAGGAAGAGGGTGGAAGTCTTAACATCTTCTACATATGTAGGCATGGCCTCAGCCCATTTAGTGAAATAATCCACGGCCACGATGATGTAACCATGCCCCCCGGCTGAGGTAGGTTTACAATGCATAAAGTCTATTTCCCATTTGGTGAATGGGCCAACGACAATGATGGGGTGTAGCGGATCAGGATGAGTGCTCTTTTTAGGATAGAAGTGTTAACAAGGTGGGCATTTCTTAACATCCTCATGACAATATTTGAATATCGAAGGCCAGAAATAGCTAGCGCGAAGGATTTTCTGGGCTGCAGCCATCCGAGATAAATGACCGCCACATGCTCTAGAATGGCAATCATTCAACACAAGTTCAGCCTCCTCATGGGTGAGGCATCGCTGGAGAATAGAGTCAATCCCACGTCTATATAAAGTATCATTCAAGATGAGATAGTATTTTGCGTGGTGACAGATACAATGGCGATCATCGCGAGATAAATGCGGCTGAAAACGTTGTGTCTGGAGATATATAAGCAAATCTTCATACCAAGGATCAATAGTGCTTATCAAGAACAAAAAATCATCTGAAAATGAATCACTAGGCTCAGATTCCGTTGAAGCACAGGGAAGATCACACATAAGCTCTGCAAAGACCAAGGATTTCTTTGATGTAGCCTTGGAAAACTCCAGATCGAACTCCTGAAGGATAACAATCCAACGAGAGTACTTGCCCCCGAGTACTCGGCGAGTCAGGATGTAGTACATCAGGTTCTGATCTGCCAATACGGTGGTAGTGCGGAGCAGAATGCAATGACAAAATTTTTGTATAGCAATGACCGTGGCCAAAGCTAACTTTTCCACGCGTGAATAACGGGTTTCAGAATCCAGGAGATTCTTACTGGCATAATAAATCACGTGCTCCTGACCGTGGAGATTGTCTTGTGCTAAAACCATAGCGATGGTAGTAGTAGAGGCAGCAATATACAAGAGCAAGTCGTTTGAATAATCAGGGGGGTGTATCATGGGTGAATGAGTCAGAGCGTGCTTAAGATTATCAAAGGCGTGTTGGGCCTGGTCATCCCAGAAGAATGGAGTGTTCTTTTTAAGGAGATGCATATAACCGTGCGTTTTCTCTGTGAAATTGTACACGAAATGACGGAGAAAGTTTGCCTTCCCCTGCAAACTTTGGAGTTCAAAGAGATTAGTTGGGGCTGGTAGATCAAGAATGGTGGCAATTTTTAAAGGATCTATCCGGATGCCATATTTAAATACCACAAAACCTAGCAGATGTCCCGTCTCAACGCAAAAAAAACATTTATGGGGGTTGAGCCGTATCTTATAATGACGGCATCTCAGGAATCTCTCTCTAAGATAACTAGGGTGGTCCTCCCGTCGCTGTGAATGAGCGGGAGGTTGTCAAGGTATGGTTCAACAATGTGTTTGACATCGTGAAATGCATAGGACATCGCACGCTGGAACGTAGCTTCAGCATTTTTCAAGCCAAATGGTAACTTCTTATATGCAAAGGTTCCCCATGGGCAAATGAATGCCGTCTTTTGCTGATCAGAGGGTAATATCTCAATCTAATTATAGCCGGAGAAGCCATCCATGAAGGAAAAGATGACACTTCCAGCACAGTTGTCGATAATCTGATCGATATGCGGGGTAGGAAAGTTGTCCTTGGGACAAGCTTTATTCAGATTCCTAAAGTCGATACAGAATCTAATGGTGCCCTGCTTTTTATTGACAGGGACAACGTTTGATACCCATTCCGTCAAGGGTATAGGATAAATAAACCCGGCTTTCAGAAGCTTCTCAATTTCAACTTTTATAGCTGTGGCCTTCCGAGGATGGACCTGCCTAAGTTTTTGCCTGATGGGTTTGGCCGAGGGATAAGTTTTAATCTCATGGACCAAAATGGAAGGGTCGATCCCCGACATCTCTTCGTAGGACCAGGAAAAAATATCACATAATTCTTTAAAAAGTGCCTTATAGGCTTTAGATTCATCTGCGGAGCAGTTTTGCCCAACATGAACATGCTCGACAATACCAGGCTTGGCTGATATGTCAATCAGGTTCATTTGAGTAATGTTGCAAAGGTTTCCTTTAGAATCTGTATGTTGCAACAATATAGGACTTTGGGGAATGTTGACAATATCAGTTGGAAACAAGGATGCAAAATCATGGTTAACCGAACTAGTGTTGGGGAGGAACATGAATCTATGATGGTGATCCTCCCAAATGGAGTCATTCGTGCTGATGATCTCAATAATGGACTTGTCGGAAGGAAAAGTCTCAGAGAGATAATCTAGAGTGGGATGAGAAGGTTCTAACCAATACGGTAAATGGTAAGGATCCGAAGCCACTAGATGAAGATCATCAGTGTGATCATCGGAAGAGGTTTAAATGGGGTCATACATGGCTTCGTGTGGACTTAACGAGGTAGACTCAACAACATAGTGGCCCTTAGGCTCATAATCAAATGAGGCGATCATATTGACTAACGCGGAATCCGTGCTAGGAGGAGTGGATGGAAAAACTCCCATGAGGGATGAATCCTTCAACACGCCTACCCCAATCGACTGGTAAGGAGGAGGGGACTGGCCTAACATGGGGATGTTATTAGCCGTAGAGGTAGTAACATCCGGCGTATAGAAATAAAGCTGGTCAATAGTAACGATTCTCCCCAGATGTGGAAATTGGACAGTTCGGAATACTGTTGAAGCAACAACAGTCATAGCATAGAACCAATTTCGTCCTAGGAGGAGATTGTAATCTAAAGGGGCATCTACCACTTCTACTTGAATGGAAACGGTTTTCCCCCCTAGCTCGACCGTGAGGGCTGATATGAGACCGTGGGGTTGGAAACCCCATCCGTCAAAGGCTTTAAGGGTCGTAGGTGATGTTACAAGCTCGGGAGAGCCAAGGGCTTTCCAACAAGACAAAGACAACACGGAGGTTGAAGCTCCTTCATCTAGTATTGTTCGAAAAACTTTTGTTTCCAACTACTTTCGTAATGAATTGAAAAGCAAGTTTATGTGGTAACCTAGACTTATAGTTCTCAACATTGAAATGGATCAAGTTGATGTTATCCGGGTCTAAAGCTCCTAATGCAGTCGACAGGTTTTTGCGCTGTGTAGGGCAATTTTGGAGCACTTCTAGGGTAGACATGGCACAAGGTGCCTGAGCGAGGTCTTCAACCACATTATAAAATTGAGCAGCTCGGGCATTGGGATTAAATATTGCCTTCCGAAGAGTACTCTTTGGTGGGCGCAAAATCATGTCGAGAGTAGGATTTTCGATAGACAAGGGGACAGTAGACGAGCACTCAGGAGAACTAGTAGAAGGGGCTTTCCCTGAAGACGAATGATCTTCATTTTTATCCACAGGTTTATCATAATTCTGACTTCGAGTTTGCAGATGGATGGTATCTGAGGACATCATACGAATTTCTTCTGATGAACTAGAATTACCTTGATTAGACATGTGGTCTATTAGTTGTTGTTGAGAGGGAAAAGGATCTGTAAGTACCACAGGTGCGAGATTGGACTTCAAAAATTGGGAGATTTCGTCCTGACGAGGAAACTCTTTTGAAAAATGATCACCACCGCATAGCAGATAGGGATATTTCGATTTTCTTTTCCCCTTGTCATTATCACCATTGGTTGGTCGTGAAGTCTCTGGCTGGTTTCCAGGATTTTTATTTCGATTTCTACCTTTCTTTTTATTACCCGAGGTTTGAGTACTTTGAATGGTATTGACCTCGGTAGAAACCTTAGGAGTCGAAGGAGTAGATGGGGCAGTTTGGGTTTGCTTGGAAGGTTTCACCGTTGATGGGGACTGGATTGAACCAACAATCCCATCAACATGTACTTCTGCTGGTGGCTTGGCAGGATCGGTGCTGGGGCGAGGAGCTTGAGGGATCAAGTCATAAAGAGATTCCAGACTGGGAGTAAACCAAGTCTAGGTACTGAGCTCAACTAATAGCCTGCTGTTCAGTAACGACACCACCCATAGCCACATCTCGGGCAATAGGAGGCAACAAGGATTTGGTGAACCAATTAGCTAGTAACTGATCTGGAATAGGGGCTTAATAAGCCTTCTCTGCCTTCTCCACTCATGAATATGATTGGATATGTGGGTGGAGGTGTTCTGTCGCAGAGAGGTTAAAAGATCAGTACTCGTTTCATAATGAATAGGGAGCTGAAAGTGTGTAAGAAACATGGTTGCCAACGAGCCAAAATCCACAAACGAATGTTGTGGGAGTTCAATGTACCACTTCGCAGCCGTATCGGTCAAAGTTTGTTGAAAGAGTCGTAATTGAACGGAGTCATCCATGAGGGATTTCGAAGAACACCACAAATGGAATGTGATCACATGGTTCTTCGGATCGTCTCCTTGTTTCCCATCGAATTTTGGAATGTCTGATGGTAGTTTTACTAGAATGGGTGGCCACGAGGGATTGTGTCGAATGAGATCATTAATCAACTTGGAAAGATCAGGTAAGTCCAAAGTTGCTAGGAAAGGTAACTGTCGGTTGGGCTGAACATACTGGTAATATTGATATGGCATATAATTACCAGTAGGACCATAAGTGGACTGATAAACAGGTTGCTGTGATGAAGAAATACTGGAAGATCCACCCACAGGGGGTTGATTTCTGGGATCAGGACCGTTAGGACCACCAGGGCCTCCAGGAGGAGTACCAATAGGGCCACCGGGACCACCAGGACCACCAAGAGGCGGACCACCAGACCCTCCGCGGCCACCAGGAGGAGGTAAACCTCCAGAGCCACCGGAACCACTAGGAGGAGGGCCACCAGACCCTCCAGGGCCAGAAGGAGGAAAGCCACCGGGTCCCCTAGGACCACTAGGACCACCAGGACCATAAGGAGGAAAGTTTCCAAATCCTCCGGGACCATTAGGCCCCCCAGGAGGAGGACCTCCATAAGGGGGTCCTCCGGCACCTCCCGCAATATGTATAGGTATCGCTACCATGGCTGGCATGTAAGACCAGTTCGGTTGCCCCCATGGCGTAAAAGTATTACTAGGGTATGGAATTCCTGTAGAATTGGGTGGATAATTAATGTTACCTATAGGTATTTGATAACCATAAACTCCAGAAGATTGAATGGTTACAGGTTGGGCCCTGGAGGGTTGACCTGAACTAGATGGGGGATTAACCACATTAGAATGGGTGGGAGGGATATAAACTATAGATGGTTCTATATTAGAGGTCTGCCCTTGACTGGTAACAATTCCGTTTTCAGATAACGTAGGTCGTGCCAGGGGTTACCCCCCAACACTAGAAGGTGTAGACGAAACAGGAATTGAAGATTGAATCTCAGGTACAGAAGACCTGGGAAGATTAGGTATAGACATAACATGAGAGGTGGTAGGGGTGGTATCTTGACCTGGGTTGTGGGGTGTCAATGGATGATCTATAATCAGTTCAATGGGTCTCATAGATTCAACAAGTGAATGATATCCCCTAGGAACAGATGTGGACCTTGGTAGTGTTGGGCCTAGAATGTCATCAATTTGCTTATCAATCTCTTTTGCATGGAGAATGGCAGAATGATATTGCCTACGTTCTTCTTCAATTTCAGAAGAGATTCCACGGGTGCCAAATGAAGCAATGGGCTGACCTACAGGGGTTTCCCAAAACGAAGCATTTGGACCAAAATCCGGGCGAGCAGTATCATCAACACGTCCTTCCACGGGAGAATGGAACGAGGAATCTCCGCGAGTAGGCTGTTGGACCAAGGGAGGCGAGTGTGAAGAATATGGTACTCCACTTTCCACAACCACATTATCTCCCACTTGGGAGGTGGTAGTAGCTCCTTGGTCAATATATTCCATAGGATTTTCTCTTGATCCAGGAATAAAATCAGGTGGCAAGCCTCGTACTCTTCCGGACTGTCTTAATTCAGCCAGTTTGTACAGTTCCTAACTAGCCTAGGGTCTGAAAATCTAGAAAACACACCAAAAAGAATTTCCCTACACAAGCTATAGGCCAAAACAAGCACACTTAAAATGATAGGAGGAGTTCAAAAGTCAGGTCTCTCACTAGGATTGTCAAGAAGGCGCCACTCGCGATATACCTCGAGGGTACGTGCGTAGTAATCTCCCCGAATGCTGTTTTCGGTGTATGGCTTCAAACAAGACGGCCAAAGGGATTTTCTTAGATATATAAGGTACCCTAGTGGGGTCTCCCGATATACTCAAGGTACATGGGAGCTCAAATCAGTAGTAGTGCTGTCTAATGCATAACCTACACAAAGGGCCTTCCGATATACAATCGAGTATGTGAAGTACCTTTCTTATATCTTAAGGGTACGTGAAAGGCCGTTCAATATACCGACGGTACGTGGAAGAACTGCGTGAGTCTCGGAATGTAATGCTGACAAGTAACGACAGCTCCTATGCTTAATGATGCCCGAACACGTCTCTAACCTATCACTCATGTTACTATGTAAATTTTAACCTACAACTACCGTTAATTTTAACTTGTACGGTTAGGTGAATGCATGATGTTTTGACAGAAAAGTAAAACCATGCAGTATGCTAGTGCAAAATGTTCACTTTACCATTCTGTATGCCTACTTACGGGAGGGAAAGAGAGTGTTTTCCTTTTGTTTCAAAAACCAAAAATACTTCCACACAACAGTCATGAACATCAAATAAAAGACAAACAATCACTTTTCCAAACTGATTTCTTCTTTCCGAAAGCAAATGAGAAGGGGAATAATCTCTTTTCCTAAAAGAAAGAACAAGAAGCACACCTATATGCAAATGCACTCTATTTTTTCAAATTTCTCAAACATAAGCAAATCTAACTTAAAACTACCATTTTTTTTATTTTGATCGAGATAGCTCTAAATGCATGAGATACGAAAGATCATAAAGGTCCTGAAAGCTTGTAAAGCCAATCAGAAAACAAATGTCCAACGCTCAATGATGATATCCTAGTCTCAGTCAAAAATTTTCTTTTTTGAAGGAAGGAAAAAGAAGTTTACTATGAAAATAAGAAATGAAACCTAGAAGCTAATCTAGTGTTCTTCTTTTAGTCTATGTAGCAGAAACAAAAAGAGATTTTAACTAACACCCTAAGCTTTTTAGAAAACAAGAAACCCTTTCGTAAACAAAACCAACAAGCATAGAAGCGGATGAACAATCAAAAGACTTAATCAAAGTTTTGAAATTCCACTCAAATCAATCTTAAACCATAAAAACTCAAACCACAAGCATCAGATTCAGTAACACAAGTCTGACAAGCAGAACTGAAAGCAATAAAATCCAAATTTTTGCAAAGAAAAATAAGGAAAAAGGGCTTTGGAATGATGCCTACCTGGCACCGCGCTTCTCAAGTGTTGACAGAGCGTTTCCCAGACAACACCGCTTCTTGTCAACAGGTTACAGGCAGTGGCACTGCATACTGTCCACTTTGTTTAGGTGGTGGCACCGCTTCTCGTACACAGCGTATGCACGGTTCCCTGTAGATGACCAAAACACAAGAAGAACGATGGATCAAGTCAAAAATAGACTAGATCAAGGCAAATACTGTTGAGTTGAATATGGAAACAGAGCATAAAAGACCGAAATGACTCAGATTTAAGCAGATCTGGAGGTTTCAAACCCAAAAGGAGTCAGTCAAGGAGTAGATCTGACTGAAGAGAGTTGAAGAAGGAGCCTGGATTCAGACAAGAGTTGCAAATTGAAGAAGATCAGAATGACTGATACACAACTTCGATCCCCAGCAGAGTCGCAAGATTTGTTAGCTAGAATATTTCACCTCCTGTAGATAGCAAGGTGTTCCACTAGTCTGAATGGTTCAGAACCAAAAAAAATAGAGGACAGAGGTTGAAGACTCTCCCTAGACACCGTAGATATCTGGAATGCAATGATTTGATAGTCACCCTGTGTACCTGCAATAAGCTCAACATGAAACAGATCAAAGCAACTAGAATATAATCTACTAATCTATGCTAGTGACTAAAGAATCTAACAACATATATATGAAATCAAACATCAACAATATATGTGGGACATAAATCAACTTGCATTAAAGAAATATGAAGAAGTTTACAACCAAGCCTTAGTGTTGGCATGCATCTCCATGAAACCAAGCATTCTCATCCCCATCAGCTCCAACTTTAGCTCTCTCTACGCTCTCCAATGATATGGACCAAGTGATCAATCCAACAACATAACAATGCCTTTAGAGTTCTCTCCCTCAACCATGGGCATAAGCTTGTATTTATAAGGCTAGATGGATAGGGTAGGTTGAGAGATTTGTGGGTGAGGTGGCCTTCAAGATCCTAGGATGGGGGATCTCGAGCTCAACAGATCCACAATAGTAGGGATAAGGGATATCTCAAGGCTTATCATCTAGAAGCCTCGAGAAGCTTCTCTTTTTTCCTTTTTACCTAGGGTACCGCGTTTCTCCTTCAATGACAGAGCGGTTTTGGTAATAGCCGCTTATGGACTAAGGGACATAAGCGGTGGCACCGCTTGTGGGAAATAGAGTATGGGCAGTGTGGACAAGGGTACCGCGTATGGATAAAGGGTCAAGCGCGGTGCTGGGAATTTGTATGAAAATATTGACAAATGATATGGGTTTCCACTCCAGAAGCTGGGATTTAGGGCAAGTAGGTATGTCAAATGTCTTATCACATGATGGTGACAGGATTTTGGTATAACAATGATATGAACTCTTAGGGCCTTCTTATTACACGGATGACTTAATAATACTGAATTGATGTACCTTTTTTCTCCTAATGCTATTAGTCCTTAGTTATTCCCTTTTTATAAAAAATGGAACATTACAGGATCATCCTGACTATTATCCTCCATGTCAAATAGAATTCTACCAAAGGTCTCATCAAAATCACCAGTGAAGTTAATCTTCTGTGGTGAATCTTCTTCTTCATTCCCTTCATGAGGATAGTAATCAAGATCCTCCTGCCCTGTTCTCTAGTCCAATTAACTGCGTTGGGATTAGGTGCTGCTTAATTCACGTGATTCTTCCTCAAGTCTTCTTCATTCCCTTCGTGAGTATAGTAATCAAGATCCTCTTGCCCTTGTTCTCTAGTCCAATTAACTGTGTTGGGATTAGGTGGTGCTTAATTCACATGATTCTTCCTTAAGTCATCATTCACGGGTCTCTTTTGAGGGTTCCAATAGGGTTTAGGTCCATATTGATTCCTATACCTTTCACCCCCCCTACCCCTAGCTAGGTCTCTTGTGATCAAAGCCAAATTTTTTACCATCTCTTGCATGTTTTCCGACATATTAACCAGTTCCTTAGATGGTTCTTTCACTTTCTTTGTTCATGACTCTATTTTATATGAAGATAGACCATAGGAGTTGAAGAAGTTTTGTTTAGCCATATACAACGTTTGCTTCAACTTTCCTTGCATTGTCTTGGGCGAGCTTTAGGTCAAATGGGTTCTTCTCTTTTAAGTGATAACCAAGCCATCCTTTAAATGCGTTTAGATAATGAATCAAGACTTCTTAGTCGTTAGGTCTGATAGTGTCAGGTACACTTGCTACAGTTTTATCAAACCTAAGGTTAAATTCTTGGACAGTTTCATTTTCCTTCTTTCTGATTTCAAAAAGTTGGTTTAGAAGGAATCTGCCATCTAGCTTCGCTGACCATTGACTCTTCAAGATAGTAACAAAAGCATCATAACCCCCTATCGATGAAGCAGGTAGCCTATCAAACCATCTACGGGCTTCATCTTCTAATGAAAACAAAAGGCCCCTCATGTACACATCTTCCTCAAGCACCATAAGCTTCCATGTGTGACCACACGACATCTATATGGTCTTCGATGGTGGTTGTGAAACTACCAGATAATTTAGGAATACTCTCGAAATATTTATCTGGCAAATCATGGGGTGACCAAGCTATTTGGGACAAGTCAAAAGGCGAGGCCTTAGCCTTATTGCCAAAGGTTCGTGGTTGGTTTGTGTTTGTGTTCGTTGTCATGTGAGCCATTGAAATAGGTTGGGAAATTGGAACAAAAGAAGAGACTTGATTAGATAAAGGATTTGGATTTAATGATGTAGAATTCAGACTAGTAGAAGGAGAACCTAGGAGATGATTAGGAGACCCAGTGGAATTAGAAATTTTCCAAAAGAAAGTTGTGGACAGTGCTTTTGGATCTCTATGACCTAGGTTCCTTTTATAAGTAATGGGGATTCCTTCAACTAAATTAGATCGACTTCTGAGATTATAGGATGGGTCTGGGATCTCTCCTCAGAGGAGTCGCGTTGTGGAGTCGCCAGATGAGATACTAAATGAACTCACATAAAGGTATGTCATTGGGGAAGTATGATGTGAGAGAGAAACACGTGAATGTAGAACTACGCAAAGGGGAAATCATTCACTTAACTTAACCCGGATGCGATGATTCAGAAGATAAGAGTGAAGTACTACTCGCAGACACCCGAGGTAAGCCTCTACCTCCCCAGCAACGGTGCCAAAAGATGTTATCACAGAAAGTGTAGCTACCCACTAAAGGTGTCCTATCTGAGATGGTAGAGGTGAGGTAGTGTTGGCACCCCAACAATTCCCCTTAATTTTTTGTAAAATAAAAGGGTCCCCTCTTGTAGATTTTTTGTAAATATGAATTTTTTTGGCTTGCTTTTAGTTTTATCTTGCTTGACTGGTAGTTGATTTCATATATTCATCCTTGATTTTCACTCTTTGCGCTGCCTTACTCTTTGGCTTGACATTTATATGATAAGGACTTGGTAATTATGACATTTTCTGCTGAGTGAATCTTCTAGCTTCTTGGATCCTTAATAAATTTTGATTACTCTTGTTTGAGCCTGATTGATTTACTTCTATGCTTGGATTTCATTTATATGAATTGATTTTATGTTTCGAAGATTTGGCAAATTTTTTTCTTAACTCCATTAGTGAGTAAGCAATACACCAATTGGCATTGACCTTTTCTTTTAAGATATTCACATTATTATTGAAAGTCTATTATTAACATATATTTTGCCATTTGGGGTCAAAGAAAGTATTATCAAGGATTTAATTTGAATTCATCAATTGTCATTTGTGTAAATTTCATTAATAATCTTTAACTCTTGATTTTTATAAAATTAAACTCCTTGATTAATTCTAAGGAAATGATATTTAAATATCATGTGATTTGTATCTTTATTCTAGATTATTAACATAAATTTTATTTATGTTCATTTCAATAAATTTGAATAAAGGTCATCTTTCATAAATATTGTGGAGAGGCATAATGATTCACACCTAAATCCAAGAAAGCTTCAAATTATATTTCAATATTTGATTGATTTTAGGAGATTAATTGTTCCATGTACCTTTTTAAAAAAGAGGATCATCCCAAATGACTTACCCTCACATATTAAATAATCCAGGAAGATTCTTGACTTATATAATATGACGAGATTCAAAATAAGGTTTTGTTGACATAAAGATTGGCATGAAAGTATAAAACCATGGATAAGTAGATATTTGATATCATTAAAATAGGAAAATTTGTTCACATTTCCCCATTTTGTGCAAAATAACTTAACTGTAAATTATTATTTTAAGGGGAAATTGATTGCCAAACAAATTGCATTGTTAGTGCAATTAATTTTTGAGATATTATTCTTATTAGGTGTCAATTGTCAATTAAAGATGAACTATGATCATTGAGAATGGGAAATGGGTTATACACTCAATTCCTTCATTTATTCGTGGAGTTGGACTTTACTATGCCAAATAACATTGTTAACATTTATTGTGTGAGTGGCGGTCAAAGTAAACAACCAAAGATAAATCTCAGCACTTGAAAACTTAGTAATTTCTTTTATCACGTAGATGGAAGGTTAACGCTATTCATTAGATCATGTCGAAGCATTTGAGCTGTTCAGTGCACCAAAATGATTGGACTCAGTTAGCTGCACAATTATGTAGAGAATAAACAGCTTGATAATGATCTATGAGGTTATCAAAGAGGAAGATAATTGATCTCATCTTGCCATTATGATCTGCCATGACACCCATGAAGTTCGATTGAATACTTGCCACGGTTATCTTACATTATTGTCAAACCATTTATCTAACCAACTCTCAAACTCAATACAATAATGTTTAGCTTGACTTTGTAATTGTAGTCAGCATCCAACATGTTTTCTTGGTGGTTACATGAAAAAATGAACAGCTGGAACGTTAACAGATAGCTGGCAGGAAAACCATAACAGATAATTACTAGCTCGTGGAGGAGAAATTCACCATTTGATCACATCCGACAGTGAATTCTTAGTGCAATTATTTCATTCAGATTGCTTGACAGTATGAAGATTAAAATGAGATCTTTCTGTTTGTTTTGTTATTTATTCAATTTTTTTTTATCATTATTCTTATTACTTTTTTATTTTCCAGGATGTCATCAATGGTGGAAGCCACAAAAAAAAATATCATGAGAATGGATAAAAGGGATCAGAAGTTGCGATGAAGTCGTTTTCTAGAAGAAGCCAGAGATCATGGGATAAAATGGTCGAGATTACATCGGAACGATTTCCTAAAAGATAGCTCAGAGGAAGAATCAACTCATTTATTTGATTCTTGGAAGGGATAATGAAGAACAAAGATAACAAGAACTGGGTCGCGCACCCAGCGAGAGAGGCAAATTTCGGCAGCAAACTGGGAGCCAATCATGGTGAAATAATAAATTCCGAGACATGGGTTTTTTGCAGAATGGACTCATTTAGCTGAGGTGTGAGCAATTTACTCAAAACATCAAACCATTTGGGAGATTTTCCTGGTTCTTTGAACACGTTTTTTCAAGTTGCGGCCAGCTAGGAGAGTCAGTTCGCCTTTCAGTTTCGTGTTTGTTTTTATTTTGCCTATTTAAACACTGGAAGAGGGCTACACATAGTGGGAACACTCCAGGAAATTGGGCAAATCTTATTTTGTTTTCATTTTTCTGTAAGTTTCTCTGTTAGGGATGGTCTCCATAAACCAGAGAGACGACTGTGTTTTTCTTTCTATTTTGTTTTCTTGTTCCTATGCAGAACTGAGTTTTTCTCACGGAACCAGAGACGAAGGTGTTTTCTAAGGCTAATACATCAAAACTCTTTTGAAGCTATGGTGCTTTTAATGGACATTGGAACCTGTTCTCACAGCTTTGTAAAATTTCTTTTATGGATTAATTGAACCAGATTACTTGTTCTGTTCATCATTATATTATGTGGGATTGAAGCAAGTTGTAAACTTTGCTTTTAGTTTATGCTTCATTTCTTGTGATCAGAGTCTTTTAAAATTTATTTTGAAAGATAGATAGATTGCATCTAGGTCACAGAATTAGGAGCTACTATTTTTTCTGTACTTAGCTTAAGATAGTTTTCAATATTAGTTAGTCATTAGGTTAAATCTTTCGGATTTATCAGAAGATTTGGTTAAGTAAGACTTACCACCCACATCTCAAGAGACTCTCTACCTTGAGAGTACATTATACAGGCAGCAGGGCCTTGATCCTGTGAAGGACAGTTACTTTAAACACATACAAGATTGCATTAAGTCAAGTGTGTGGGCTATCTTTCCGTAAGTTGGCCTAGGTCAGTATTTTCGGCCAATAGGTAGTTAACCGTTGACACCATAAGGGCCTCGTCCACTACGGATGAAGGGTAGTTGTCACACCGGATGAGCTCTTGTCGCTTTAGATCAATCCAGAGAATGATTAAGGGGGAGACCCTACTAGCCTAAGAGGGCTAGCACACCTACTCAAGACACTCCTAGGGTTAGATAATGAATGAAAGAGGAGAGATAATGAGTGGAGAAGTCTAGATCTATGGAATAAATGTGGCATTGTGATTAGGGAAAATTTGGGGAGTAGCAAATAGGGAAAATGACCCAACTTTGTGAAGATTGTACCACAAAGAGTTTAGGAACGTAAAGAGATCTAGCCATGCATAAGAAAACCCAAATGGGACCCACCTAGGGTTTAGGAAAAAGTGGACAATGTGGACCCAAAAGAGTAGATCGGGACAAGAAATGACTAGATCGGGATACTTGAAAGATAGATCTGTGAAAATTAAGTGGGTTCAAGCATACCCAACTAATATATTTAAAGAATTAGCCACCCACCCAAAAGGGGTGCCCCCACCTAGAGAGACTAGTGCTAGATCCCGGGGAAAATGGAGTCCGATTTAAATGAAATTTGAGATCTAGGGTTTATTCAATAATCTCCAAGTGGGTTTTGATGGCTATCATAAAAAACTCACAGAATCTATCAAATCTACAAAACTAGGGTTTGAAAGAAAGGGTTTTAATTGACAAATGGATGAAAATAATGAAAAAACAATACTAAGCTTGCATATCGTACCTGGAAATACTTGCAGTCACCTTGGACATTGATGATCCTTCCACTTAGTTACAATTTCGAACCTAGATCCGGAAAGAAACGAAAGAAAAACTCCCAATTGAGGTAGTGCGCCCCTTCTTCTCTACTTGCAAAATCAAATTACAAATGAGATTTGTTCATGGATGAAAAAGATAAGCTACGTATGCCATCTACAAAAATAAATCCAATGCACAAAGTAACAATTGAAAACTCCTTGAAGATGAAATGATTTGCCCGGAAGATGATGCAAGACGCCTTAGCAATCTCCTCCAACCAATTCGCTACCCTGCAAAAGAGCAGTATGACCACCACTGAAAAATATTTGTTTGCATGCAAGATCCAATGAAATGTCTAAGCAAGAGTCGTAACAATCACATCCAAGTACATTCACAAAGCTTCCAAGATTTTCTACAAAAGTTTTCCTGTATTCAATATTTTGAGAGCCAAAAGTCCCATTTACAAATGAGAGAGCATCTAAATATATAGATCTCTCAACTACACAAAAGCTATATCCAAAAAGGTCAAGGGTCACGATCAAAATATAAAAACAATCTAATCAACGACTAAGATTAGCCAAATACATCATACACAAATCAACTCACTAATAGAAGAGGGGCACACTACTAAAATTGCTCAATGAGGAGGCGCACCACATAAAAATGTTCAATAATCATAAGATAGCACATGGTGGAGGCTAGGAGGTTACAATATCTTTCACTAGCATGGCCCCATGGCACAACAACAAGGTGTGGTGGTCGATAATATCAAAGAGTGATAAAAATTACTAGGACGTCTCCCTCAAAATACATTAAAACGACCTCAAACTGAAGAATCAAGGACGTGTGGACTCCATTTGAAGTGAAGCTGATGTCGGATGATGAAGGTTACCCAAACACTATTCCTTAGACCAATTCCATGCCATTTCTTTACCTCATTTGCCCAAATCGATTTCCTCATTAGCCATTTTTTATCATCAAAATGCTGCCTTGGGAACATAAAACAACCCATATCTCATCGATGACCAAAAAATGAAGCCAAATGACTATATGGATAGGTCTGGCACCATAATAGTATGGTACAATTGACTGGCTACACGCCAAGGTTCCCTCTGGCGCCCTAGGAGATCTCACTGTTATCTGCACTGTGTTTTATTTTTAATTTCCAAGGGCAAATTTGCTACAAAATGCTCGAAAGACCCATATCTCTCTTGTAACTGTACGGACCTGAAAACCAACTACACCAATGGACCCAAAATGTCCAAATCAACTAGGAATGAGTATCGATACACAATATGTCCATCACAAAGTTATGTCAGAGCTTCCATCCATGTCAGAACAATAAAAATAATAAAGCCTGTAAATGCTGATAATCATAAAAATAGTACAATCCATCATAGTAAACCATCAGCTGAAGCATGAATATGTCTAATGGAAATCTATAGACCATACATCATCATCATCCACAGCCATCGGTCTAAAACTCATCCCGGACCCTGCTCCTGGCTTGGTCAACACTTGGTTTACCAGGTCAATAATGATCAAATGATGACCCAAGTGCTAAACTCTGATACTGCAAGGTACAAATGGATATGCATGCTCAATTATCTATGTTAACAGTGAGACTCAAGTACAAATAAATTATGTTAGCAAGTATAAGCACATACATATATAAATAATAATCCAAATCAAAATGATCAACTGCTTTAAACAAGAACCTCTAATGTATACTCATTTATAGATTTAGCCATTTTGCTAGTCAAGGGTGAAGGTCAATGAAACCAGGTAAGGCCAAGGGAATGACTTGACACTCGACACTGAAAACATTTAGGCTAAAGGACAAGGGAATCCACACACCACATAAGTCAGACTAGGTGAACAATAGGGAATGGCATTGTCTCACAAATGGGTGAAATGATGAGAAGACTCCACTAAACTCCAAGCAACTTTTTAGTAATTTATTTACACAACAATATCCACTAGTTAACCTCTAGAGGCATGTGCCCTGGTAAGCCTTATGGGCTTCCAGAAAATGACAAAGACATGAACTTTGGTGTCCAGTTTCACCCTGCTGCCCTGTGGGGGTAAATGAGTCATACATTATACAAAGAATGATTGCTTATCCTCTATCCATCAACTTTATTTGAAAAGATTTATTTGTATTAACTTGCCAGCCTCCAAGAGCAGGTGCCCTGGAAGGACTTCTGGGCTCCAAAAAATGTCTAAGGCTTAGCCTTAATGATTTTGTCTCACCTTGATACCTTGTGGGGGTAAAGGAGCCTTACACCATACAATGGATGAGTGCTCATCCCTTGGCCATTGGCTAGTTTTGCTTTTATTTGCAGTAGTGTCTAAAGACACTTTTGCTTTGCTGGCAGGGCATCCATTTAGAATAACTTTAAGCTTCGATGCCTTAGTGTCTAAAGACACCTTTTGGTAAGACTACTTATGTTCATGACCTAGAGGTAGACCATCCATGTGACAAGCATCACATAAACCAACACCGAGACACAATTTAGACATGGAGACCTATTCCAACATAGAGGTGAAAGTGGGGGAAATCCTACATGCCACTAGTGAAGTTACAAGTCCAAGTTAATCAATAACAAGGGAAGGCAACATATGGATGGAGACAGTGAAGATGGTGCCAAAACTAGCAAGCTGTGTTCCTAATTGGAAATGACCAAACCCATACTAGAAATAGAGCAAGGCCAATGAGTATATAGAGGAATCTCTTGGACATAACATCTAGATCATTTATACTGTAGATTCCAAGTAAACAACAGCTACTGCTACATATCATGGGCACTGTAATAATCTTTGTTCTAGGTCATGAAAGAATGGCTAACTCAATCATCAAATTTGGGGTCATGAGGCTCAATCATGGTATAGAATTGGTTAATTAGGATACTTTGGATCTATTGAAAGTGGGAGATCATCAACTGGTGGCTCATCATCTGCTGATCTCATAGTAAAGGACTGGCTCAAAGAGCTGATCAATACTGCTCAGGAAGAAAAGTAGCCCAACTACTATATATGTGACAACAGGTACTTTGGTGAAATTTGTTTAGCTAACTTGGCAGGTCTCTTCTGGAGACTCCATTTGAAGAAAAACAAAAGAAGGGCCCTATAAAGACAAGGAAGCTTGACGATATGGCATCCAATTATGAATTATGGAAGGAAATATTGGATTTTTCTTGCATTCCAGGATATCCACATTAGTATGTCATTGATGATGATGGGAAATCAAATTGTCCATTATTCCATCAGTATAAGTATCAAGCAACTATGCACGTTTGGGAATTCTTACAATTTCTCCAAGCAAGCAATATCGTACATGAAGACCTCAGAATGAAGTTCTTCCTACTATCTCTCCAATTAGAGGAGAACTTAACCGTCAGGAATTCATATGAAGGACTTCCTCGTAATTTTTTTTCTTCGCTTAGGTAGTTCATCTCTGCATTCAATATGGATTGGGATAATGACATCGAGGAACATGAAAGAAAGACCATGATCAACCATATGTAAGAAGAAACACTAGGAAACAGTCAGACACAAGATGGTTCTAGTGAAGGAATCGAATATGATATTCCATTTGAATTTAAAGATCCTGAAAATCCAACCGTTGCAGAAATGGAAGTATATTTCACTCCGCTTGACCCGTCGAAGTTCCCAGGTTACTTAGACGGACTACCACATGAACTATGGAAGCCTTTCAATGCTCAGAAGGAGAATTACACTGAAGACCTGGTCGCAAATTTTTTGTTGTTATTCCCAGAAGAAGTTGAGTTGGAAGAAGGTGTATACATGAGGTTGTTCGCTCTTCACCTAGAAGGAAAGGCTTGTGTTTGGTTCATGAAGTTGCCAAAATCTAAGATATCTTCTCTTCCGGAATTGATTGAACTATTCTGTAGACGTTGGTGCCCTGGGAAACATCATAGATGGATACCTTATGTTGAGTATGCAGGGACCCTATTTAGCAAAGAGATCCACGACGGGAATCATATTGATGAAGCTAATTATCTCTCAAGCATAGTAGATGAAGCTCCTTATGCAGATGAATATGGTTGCGATCCTACACATGGAGATCCGGAAGCCCTAGTTGAAGAAGATGAAGAGCAAAAGGAAAGGGTGAGTTCTCCTTACCAACACAACAATTTCTTATGACGTCTCTGATCTCTTGGAATATAATGACGGAAGTTTTGAGATGATTGGTTATTAGACATTTACGGGTCCACCTCTCTATGATTCTTTGAGACCTGGTAGCATTATTTCCAGACTTTGCAATGATACAAAACAACTCGATGAAGATTGTTAGATTGATCCAGTATTTAACACTATTTGGGATGAAGACCCTGTTGGACGAGATATGATTATTCCTTCTCCTTATGATGCTAATGATGAATAATGGCTCAACCCTTTCTCCACTATAATTGAAGATGAAGCATCGCTAGACATTGTAGATAGTTTCCATATGCAGATGGTTCATTATGATGAAAAGTTTGAAAATTTGGGACCCTGTATCTTTGGTGATTCTTGCATGATTTCTCTGTCATTCTTATCCAACATCTGGGAAGCATGTTACATAGAGGATTCTTTTGCAGACATTCAACCTATGATGAGCTCATATTATCATTCTTAGTTGTGCTCCTCAAGAGGCGTTGAAGAAGTTGTTCAACATGCTCTATCTTATATTGGTAAGTCCTTAATGATGCATTTCAACAGGACCGAGGCAGGTAAGTGGACAGGTCTGATTTTCATTCCTCAGTTTGATAGTATTTATTTTTTTATCTTTTCATTTGAAGCATGAAGGTACGAATTATATTGCTGACAATTTCAAAATTTCAAGGATTATTGGGGTTACTATCATGATTGTGAAAAAGATAAGCAATGTACTTGTATGTCCAAAGAAATGTTTGAGTAAATGCAGGGACAGGTTGCGGCTCACATATGAAGGTTTGCGAGGTACAACTCTACGAATAGCCTCCCAAGTTCAAGATTTAGGGGCGATTTTCAGGCAATTTTTTTTCTTAAAAGACATGTATGATGGAGGTGTCACATACGTAAGTCCAATTGAAGCATGGATCAACAAGGCTTGTTAAAGTGATGCTTCTCTGTGACACCAATTTCAAGTCTTCCAGGTTCTTAAGAACGTCCAGTTTCTTTCCCTCACCCAGATAAAGATCGTGGTAAACACTCAACATATCATCGATGTGGTATTATCATGGATTGCATCTAAAGACAAAGGTATGATATCAGGTATGAATTGCTTAATTAGATGGTTACATTGGTAGGATGATCTAACCTATTTTGACTACCAGGTTTAGGGTAGGTAGGGTTAGTTGCATTAGGCATATTTCAGTGCATTGCATTTGATGTCTTTCATTATCCAGTTAGTATTTATTCTTCTTAGCTTGTTTCCTCTATTTTGCGAACAAGGTAGGACGGAAGTGTCTGCCTCAAAATGATTTTAATCCCTTTGGATATTTGATGTGTGTGTGTAGGTCTACAAGTACCAAAAGATTCACAGGTTCTAGAGCACTCCTAGGAAGAGCACTAGCCCCGCAGCTGGAGCCAGTGTTACGCTGCACCTGTACCCAATGCACTTTTAGATGTGCCCCAGGGAGAGAGGCATTTTTTGACCAGGAGGGGTGTTATTGAGCAATCGTGGTCATGGCTGGGCCTTTTGGTCCTTCCTTTAGGAGTACTATGGTTTAATGGCACTGTTGATTGCCCTTTGTTGGGGTTTTTAACCTCGGGGTTGGTGTCCGGGGCTCCTAAGGGTTGATCACCATGTCACATGGCCCCATATCTTGTTTGATTTCTCTGGTGGCCTTTGCTTCAGCTGCGAGACATTCATCTCCCTTCATGGCCACTTAGGACACCCTTCTGGCCCTTCATCTAGCTGGCACCTTCTCTCCCTGGCCTTATTTCCTCAAAGGAAGCTATCCTCCATGCCAGGAATTCTTGCTGCTTTGAGGAGGGCATTGAGGGATTTTACAGCATTCTTGGGGTTAGATGGGGTATAACGCCCTCCCTTCAGCTCATTCCAGCCTTTCGTTCGTAGTGATTCACTTATTTGAGCAAATTTTGGCACCTACGGGAAAAATACTCTAGGTAGGCTACCTTGAGCCTACATTATGGCTATTTATTATTATTATTTTGTTTTGATTTTAATTTGACATTTTATAATTTCAAATTGACATTTTAAAGGCATGTCAGCCTGGATATTATTGTAAAATGTGATTGTGAGATCATATAAATAGATCTCCTCAGTTCATTTTTAAATATAAGACTCATGGGATAAAAATATTATGCATTTGTTCTACCCTTCTTAGGGCTCTTTGGAGAGAGGCACCCCTCTTGATGGAAGATTTTCTAGGTTATGCAAGCTTTTTCTTGGCTTTTTTTGGTGAAATTCTCTTGCAAGGTGATTCTTGGATTTGTTGGCTAAACATTAGCACATGGAGGTTTGGGTTTCTTATCTCTTTGTTTGAATGTTGGTAGATGATGCATGTTCATGACTAAATGGTATCCTTAGTGCTGCATTTTTTCTAGAATAGGCCATTTCCATCCTTTTTGTCACCTTAGCAAGTAGAGGCACGTCTTCTTGTAGGATTTCTCTTGGATTTTCCATTAGTTTTCTAGGATAGTTGTCTGACCTAGGATCTCTTTCTCACTAGGTAATTCATCCTCCCTAGATGCCCTAGGTTGGGTAGGGATTTTGCTAGGGTTAACTTCCCTCTGTCTTCACACCTTTCTCTTCTAAAAAACCATAGCTTAGGTTAGTCTAGGGTTAGTTTAGGTTAGTCTTAGGTCAGTTTTGGGTTAGTTTAAACCTAAGTTAGGATCCCTAAGCCCTCGCTGCTCTAGGGAAACCTCTCCTTAATCCCTAACTGATCCTATCTCTCTTCTTCGCTGCTCTCCAAAATAGGCCTACAAACTACTCTTCTTACCTTCATTTCCTCATCTTTTTCCCTTGGCAGACCTCCAAGTACACTCTTGCACCCACGCTGCCCTAATTTTCCCCTCGGGTTGCCTCCCTCTTGCTGCTGCAACAGTCCTTTATCACCCTCGGGTAGCCCCTCCTTCCCTCACATCCTTCCCAAAATCCTTCCTTAACCCTCGTTTACCTTTTTCCCATCATCGCCCTAGCTATTAACATCCCTAGGGCTACCTCCTTCCACCTCTCCAAACCCTTGGGCCTGCCGCTGCTACTGCAGCAGCCCTCAGCCTCCCTCTTCTATCCTTATCTCCCTTCCCACTATGGCCTTTCCTCCTCCTTTTCCCATCAACTTCAGGCCTATTTTAAGACAACCTTAGAGTTGTTACCCTTACCCTTGGGCCTGTCAACTTACCACTCCCCAACTGCTGCAACCTTTGAAGCCTTCCTTCCTTTGCCTTGTTGTCCAACTGAGCCTTCCCTTCCATTCCTTGGGTCTCTTTTCCCTAAGGCTGTTACAACCTTGGTCACCCTTTCTGACAGTCCTTTACGCATACCTTAGGGCTTCCCTTATAGTGGAATCCCTCCCTATATACTTGCCTGCTGGTCCTACACCTTTGTCTTAGTCTCCTAACACCTGCACATAAACACACATTCACTTCAGATTGAGGTTAGTTATTACTTTATGCATGTTAGACGAATTTCAAAGTTATATTAAGCAATCGTATTTGTACACAATACTGCTGATACTTTAATGCTGCCATAAATACTTGGGTGGATGACAAATACATATTGCTGTACATGCTAAATACACACGTAAAGTTAGGTCTTAATACATAGTAATGGTGCTTGTTTTTTACAATAAGATGATGACTACTCCTGTAATAATTTATCATTAAAATTCATGTCATGCCGTTGCATTTTGGAAGATATAAATGACTTGTCTCTGCTGATATACTAGGTTTTGTTTTAGATGTGCAATAGTGAAGTACTTGTATCTTTGCTAATGTTTGCTTATCACTCACACCATTTTCACATAGGAAGTATTTAGCTATATTATTGGCTTCCCTTGGATGAATACACTGCTGCAATAACACTTGCATTATCCATATTTATGCTCATTCAACCTTTTGATTGACTCCATTAGGCACTGGTCACTAACCCCACTTGTTTGTGAGATTCGTTCATGCGTCTAAGTGTCTTTTGTAGGGTTATATAGGGCTCTTCCCTAGGAGGTTTCGACTTCTGAAGTAGTTAGGGATAAGTGACTAAGGTGACAGTGGTCACTTTCCCTTCATATGCTTACCGGTGTCTTGGCCTGCCATTTCACTCGGTAACAACTTCCATGTGCTTTAAATGATCCAATTACTTCATTTTGACTATTAAATCGAATCATTGAATGCATGTGTGAGGTTGGTGGGTAAAGTCCTCCCATGCAGTTATGGAAAGCATGGAATGGATATCCTTCTATAACTTTTGTAAGGGTCCTTTTCTTCTATGGTCAAAAGTTATTTCAGTTTTCTTGTCACCATTCCCTCCTATCATTTGCAGTCGTTTACTCATTTCCTATTATCATGCAAATTTCTACACTATTTGTTGAAATATTGTAACTTCAAAGGATATTCTAAATGTATTTTATTGTTGTAACCTAAGGGAGATGTTATTATTCCTTCGACGGGGTGTTACTATTGTATTTGGTCATCATAGATTCATAAGGTAAAGCCTCCATTGTAAGTCGAGTCATTAGTACCCTAATGAATAATATAATATATTGTTTTGAGTCTTCCTAGGTGAAGTCGACCTAGACAGTTTAGTGGGGCCGACTTGATTAGGGTAAAAGTCAGTTGGCTCAATGTGTATAAATATGAGAGCTGTGATTCTTATTTGGACACAGACTCACACACTTGAGTAGCGCATAGGAGAGAGAGAGAGAGAGAGAGAGAGAGAGAGATAACAGAAGGAGGAGAATACCTGTTTTTGGGGTTGTATCTTATACATCTTATACAAAGGAAGTTTTGGCTGGGTTTTCTTCCCATTGAGGGTTTCCCAGGATAAATACTGTGTCTATCTTGTGATTGCGTTTCTTTTAGTGATTCTGCATATGCTACTGTTGTGATTTTGAATTGAACACTAATGATATCTAGTCTAGGATATGAAATCTTAACATGGTATCAGAGCTAGCCTGAATAGGACAACTTTCACAAGGTGAAACTCTCTCTCCTCCCTCTCCGAAAGAAATTAGGGTTTCTGCAAAATTTGGAGTATGAAAGATCTGCTTGCATAGAAAGTTGCGCCTCCCTGGAGCGCATCTATTGAGCCCAGGATCAAAGTTTTTGGGTGGTTGAATCTCCGGGAAAGCCAAACCCTAGTTTGGCCCTGAACCAAAAAATTGCAGAAAACCAGAACCAAAAATTCTGCAGAGCTGCACCCTCGCAAGTAGGATTTGAAGGGTGAAGATTTGGGATCTCTAGAAATTAGTTGGACCAACCAACTCACCTCAGTGAAGCGCATCTACTGGTAAGGTCAGCCTCCTATCTTGAGAAATTTCATTTTTTAGTGACCTATTAGACAAGATGGCCCTAAGCACTAAGCTTGAGGACAAATTGGAAGGCATAGAAAAATTCATAGCTTGGAAGTATAGGATTGGTCTCATTCTGAAAGAGAATGGCCTTGAGAAGTACATCAAGGCTAAGATTGCAGAACCTAAAGAAGATGAAGCTAAGGAGAAGCATGAACAAGACCTAATCAAGAAAATGAGGATAATTGCTGACTCTATTAAAGATCACTTGATCCCTCAAGTGTCATCTAAGAAGACACCTAAGCATATGTATGATGCACTTTCCATAATGTAAGAGGGAAAGAACATCAACATAAAGATGAATCTGAGAGCTCAACTGAAGGGCACCAAGATGAGCAAAGGAAAGTCTATCCAAGATTACTTCACAAGGGTCTCCTAGTTCAGAGAACAACTAAGTGTTATTGGAGACACCCTTGGTGAGGATAAACTAGTTATGACTTCTCTCAATGGTCTCACTAGACCTTGGGACTCATTCATATAGACTGTGTGCCAGAAAAGAAAGTATGAAGTTTGACATAGTATGGGAAGATTGCATACAAGAAGTTAGAGTAGCCAACAGAGAAGCTCTACTCAGAGAAGATGATCAGGCTCTAGCCACCCATACTAAAGGAAGAAACAATCAAACTTGAAGAAGAGTAATCATAAGCCTTCAAAGAAGAAGTTTTAGAAGAAGAATAAGGATTACTCAAAGTATCAATGCTACAACTGTCATAAGATAGGACACCTTGCCAGAGAGTGTCCATCACCAAAGAAGAAGAACATCAACAAGAGGCATCATGCTTATCTAGCCAAAGATGAGAATGAAGAAGAAGAAAGACCTCGAAAGAGACTAACTAGAGGTGAAGATGTAGAAGAATATGTGTTATTCTCTGCACTCTCTGGGTCTGTAACACCTCGAGAAGATACAAGGCTTATTGATAGTGGTGCTTCAAAGCACATGACAGGGAAGAAGCAAACTCTGTCAATACTTGAAGAAAATAACTCTCCCTGAAAGGTATCATTGGGAGATGACTATCAATATCCCATCAAAGGTATTGGTGAATCAAGCTACAAGCTTGACTCTGGGACTTCCATGAAGATAAAGGACGTGCTGTATGTACTAGGTTTGAAAAAGAACTTACTTTCCAGCTCTTCCCTAGATAAGAAAGGATATATACTTGCTTTTATAGATGGACAAGTACTTATGTGGTCCAAAGGAAAGACACTTGGAGATGCCGTGGTCATTGGAGAAGAAGAAGGAGGGTTGTACAAGATCAAAGGACATCCAGAGACAACCCTTGTCCATGAGACTACTAGCTTAAGTGAACTGTGGCATAGGAGACTTTCTCACATCAACTACAAAGCATTTCCCTATGTGAGCAAGGTGGTAATAGGGTTACCAGATCTGAAGATCGAACATGAGGGAACTTGCAAAGGATGTGCCAGAGGAAAGAACATCAAGAATCCCTTTCTGAAAGGTGAAACAAAGAATAAAGGTATGTTGGAAATAATTCATTCTGATGTATGTGGTCCTATGCCCTCCATATCCTTAAGTGGATATGAGTATTATGTCACGTTTATTGATGATTATTTAAGAAAGACTTGGATATAATTCTTAAAGAAAAAGAGTGAAGTGTTTGTGAAATTGAAGGAATTCAAAGCCTTGATAGATAACCACTCAGAAAAGAGAATCAAGACACTGAGATTAGATAATGTTGGAGAATACACTTTAAAGGAATTTGAAGCATTCTGTAAGGAGGCAGGAATCAAGAGGGAACTAACCACTCCCTATAATACCCAATAGAATGGTGTTGCGGAAATAAAGAATAGAACTATCATGGAAGCAGTGAAGACCATGATTCATGACCAAGAACTCCCCATGCACCTATGGGCTGAAGCAACAAGAACAACCGTATATGTGCAGAATAGATTATCTCACAGTGTTCTTGGATTCAAGACTCTTGAAGAGATGTATACAGGAAAGAAACTTGAAGTGAGCCATCTCAAGATATTTGGATGCCCAGTATAAGTACATATTTAGAAAGAGAAGAGAACCAAATTGGATGCTTTTGGAAAGAAGGGAATATTTGTTGGATAATGTGAAGTCTCCAAATCCTTCAGGATATACATCTCAGGATTCCATCATATCGAGATTAGTAGGGATGTAACATTTTATGAAGAGACAACTCTTAAGAAATCTAGAAGGTGTCAGCTTGAAGAAGTACATGAAGATGATGTACCTCCCAGAATGGTAGAAGCTGAACCCTCTCCTGAAATAGTAGCATCTGAAGATCATGACATGCTAGAACCTCAGGAGCCCCCTACTATGGATATCTCTCGAAAGAGAAAACCTGCTTGGGTAAGAGAAATCATACAAGAAGCAGAGAGATATGGAGCTCCAGAAGGCTCCACAAGAACCAACAAAATATCAAAGCCATATTCCAGTTATGTAGCTTTGATGTGTGACCTTGTAGATCAAGAACCCACAAGCTATGAGGAAGCTGCACAGAAGAAATAATGGGTTGAAGCAATGACGAAAGAATACCAGTCGATAATGGAGAATGATGTTTGGGATATAGTTTCCAAACCAGAAACCAAGAGTGTGGTATCTTTGAAATGGATCTAGAAGATAAAACATGTTGCTGATGGAAGTATTGAAAAGTACAAAGCAAGATTTGTGGCTAGAGGATTCTCTCAGAAAGAGGGGATCAATTATGAAGAGACATTTGCTCCAGTAGCAAGGTACACTTCCATCAGAACCATCATGGCACTTGTTTCCATGATGAAATGAGACTTACACCAGATGGATGTAAAGATAGCCTTCCTTAATGGTGTGATTGAGGAAGAGGTTTACATCGAACATCCACAAGGATTTGAAGTCGAATACAGAGTGACTCATGTATGCAAGTTGAAAAAGGCTCTGTATGTACTGAAGCAAGCTCCTAGAGCTTGGTATGGTAGAATAGATAGCTTCTTGACAAGCATGGGCTTTACCAAGAGTAAAGCTGATCCTAACCTTTACATGAAGATTATTGATGATGAACCTGTCATACTATTACTATATATGGATGATCTATTTCTGATGGGAAATGAGAAACAAATCACAAATTGTAAGAAGAAGCTAGTTGAAGAATTAGAGATGAAAGATCTTGGATTGATGCATTATTTCCTAGGGTTGGAAGTATGGCAGAACCCAGAAGGAATCTTTCTGAATCAGGGAAAGTATGCAATAGAAATCTTGAAAAGATTTGATATGTTGGATTGTAAGGCCATGTCCACACCCATGGACACCAACCTGAAGCTGTTGTCTGATGAGACATCAAAGTTAGTGGACATGAATCAGTACAAACAAATTATTTGGTCATTCATGTATCTGACGAACACAAGGCCAGATATATGCTTTTCTATGAACACCTTGAGTCAGTATCTAGTTAAAACTAGACGGGTTCACTTGATAGCTGCAAAACATGTGATGAGGTACCTAAAAGGTACGATAGATTTGGGACTTTACTATGGGAGAGATCATGACTACAAACTATATGGATATATAGATTCAAATTGGGTAGGAAGTGCCGCAAATAGGAAGAGCACCTCAGGTGGATGTTATTGTCTAGGATCTGCCATGATCTCATGGTTTAGTAAGAAACAATCCAGTGTTGCTCTCAGTACAGCTGAAGCAGATTACATTGCAGCTTGCTCCGCTTGTTGTGAAACGATATAGCTTCGAAAGTTGATGTCAGGATTATTTGATATGGAGTTGGACACCATAGTGATTTTCTATGACAATAGAGTTGTATAAAGATGACAGAGAACCCGATGTTCCATGACAAATCGAAGCACATAGAAATCCGATATTTTTATATAAGGGATATGGTACAAAAGGGAGCTATCAAGCTCCAGTATGTGAGTACCGATGAGCAAGTTGCTGATGTACTGACCAAGCCTCTATCTCGAGTAAAGTTTGAATATTTGCATGACAAGCTTGGTGTAGTTCGAAAAGAACTTCCTTGCAAGGAGGAACAATGATGGGAATACAGATGATGAAGATATGGACCTTCTTCGAAAAGGAAGATCAGGTCGAAGACATGAACCCTCCTTGGACAAAGGGGGAGCGGGTTGATAATATGCAACTTCCTAGGAAAGGGGGAGTAATGATGAGACTGACATCGATGATGGATGATAGTGATAATGAAGGTCTGACATTCACTTGTGGATGATAGTATCCTCTCTTGAGGATGACAAGTATAACACTCCGTTCATGAGAGTGGTCCTTACTAAGGATGGACCTGCAGATGTTACTCTCGCATGGAGAGTATTCACATTCAGCTGTGCATACCATAGAATAACACTCACTCAGGAGTGGTCCTAATCTCAGTGGTAAAGAAGCTCTATGATGAGTCTTCATGGACAACATGACTAACATTTCGTATGCAGTCGAGATCTGCTCTGCAGACAATACTCTTGTATGGAGAGTATGCCTACATTCATATGTAGATACCATAGAATAACATTTGCTTGGGAGTGGTCCTAACCATAGTGGTATGGATGCTCTATGATGAGTCCTCATGGACGCTGTAGAATAACACTCACTTGGGAATGGTCCTAACCTCAGTGGTAAGGATGTTCTACGATAAGGGCTGACATTTTGTATGCGATCAATATCTGCTCTGCAGACAATACTCTTGCTTGGAAGAGTATGCCTACACTTAAGTGTAGATACCGTAGTATAACACTCACTTAGGAGTGGTCCTAACCTCAGTGGTATGGATGGTCTACGATGAGTCCTCACAGACGATAGGGCCTGCATTGGGTGCAGCCGAGATCTACATTTAGTTGTAGATGATTCAACTGATTGATTTTATGGATTAGGATGATGGAGGATTGCATCGTCCTTGGACTCACATCCTAAAGTGATAGGGATTGATCATCTCACAAAGAGATCATGTGTACTACAGGTAGAGAGGTGACAAAGGATCAAGTAGATCGAAGTGCGGTTGCAAAGGATCAAGAAGATCGAAGTACTGCTGAAAAGAATTGAAACGATCGAAGTGCTATTGCTACGAAAGATCAAGAAGATCGGAGTGCTGCTGCGAAGGATCGAAAAGATCGAAAGTGCTGCTGCGAAGGATCGAAAAGATCGAAAGTCCTGCTGTGAAGGATCGAAAAGATTGAAAGTGCTGCAAAGGATCGAAGATCAAAGTACTGCTGCAAAGGATTAGAATATCGAAGTGTTGCTACGAAGGATCGAAAGATCGAAGTGTTTTTGCCAAAGGATCAAGTGATCGCGTGATACAGAAGATGGGGACATTGAAGAGTAACTGTTCTAGTTACTGTTTGTGAAAACTTCCTATGACATATAGATGTATTACCTCGATACTGTTAAAGATATTGCCTCTCTGTTCTCCTATAGTCTATGATGATGTTGTCAGTAGAATAACCTTCTTGTTAAGGGGGAGTGTTGAAATATTGTAACTTCAAAGGATATTCTAAATGTATTTTACTTATGTAACCCAAGGGAGATGTTATTATTCCTCTGGCGGGGTGTTACTATTGTATTTAGTCATCATAGATTCATGAGGTAAAGCCTCCATTGTAAGTCGGGTCATTAGTACCCTAATGAATAATATAATATACTGTTTTGAGTCTTCCTAGGTGAAGTCAGCCCAGAGAGTTTAGTGGGGCCGACTTGTTTAGGGTAAAAGTCAGTTGACTCAATGTGCATAAATAGGAGAGCTGTGATTCTTATTTGGACACAGACTCACTCACTTGAGTAGCGCATAGGAGAGAGAGAGAGAGATAAAATAAGGAGGAGAATACTTGTTTTTGGGGTTATATCTTATACATCTTATACAGAGGAAGTTTTGGGTTTATTCCCCTTGAGGGTTTCCCAGGATAAATATTGTGTTTATCTTGTGTGTGT
Organism: Pseudotsuga menziesii; assembly: GCA_001517045.1. NCBI lineage: Eukaryota > Viridiplantae > Streptophyta > Pinopsida > Pinales > Pinaceae > Pseudotsuga > Pseudotsuga menziesii. The sequence goes on along the minus strand of LPNX010101065.1, from coordinate 233,179 downwards.
TTCTTTCAATGATTCTGCATATGATACTGCTGTGATTTTGAATTGAACACTAATGATATCTAGTCTAGCATATGAAATCTTAACACTATGTAGAGTTGTTCCTCTTGTGGTTCATACCATTACCAATTACTAGATTGTGTATGACTTGGAAATTCGAATTTGGAACTACAACCATGGATTTGAAGGGGAACGAGATGGTTGTAGGTGAGCATTGAGGTTGGGCAGGTTAGGAACCTTTACCTAGTGAGTTTTGCTAGTTTTGCATGCTTGAGAAGCAATGAATTAAGGCTACAAGTGGTTCTCCAACAACATATAACATGTTGGACTCCTTGCACACAGTAGTAAGCACCTGGCAAGATGGATTGCCTGAGAGAGCCATGGATTGGTGCTGGGGATTCCTAAACCTAGAAGGGTGTCTTTTGGGGCAGGTATTGTTGGAGCCAAGGCTATGATGGCTGAATGGGATCCCTGTAGAGCTCTGTATGAGAATTTGGTTAAGCATAGAGAGTAGAATGGGTTTTAGACTAAGAGAGAAGCCTGTAGGTGTGTCCTTCCCTTTGGTGGCCTTATAGCTCAGCTTGGGGGTGGCCTCTTAGAAAAAATCATGTATTCTAGATAGAGCGCCTATGGTTGGGTAGAAAATCTCTCTTACATAGTTAGTTGCTTGGATATTATTTATTTAAAGATAAGTATTCTCTTTGTATCTAATGTTCAATGGTTTTTTTTAATATGCTTGTAAATGCATGTGTTGTGTGTGCATGTATAGATTTATTTCTGTTGTGTTTGTCTTATGCATTTGCATGCATTTTCAATGGCTATAAATTCGTAATATGGCCATTGGACAAAATTTAGAAGCCCGTAATCCATTCATTTCCCTCTCCGTTGGTCAGAATGATGGATGAGGACGTTATGTAGATTCATAACAAATCACATGTCCATTTTGCATACGAATTCCACCAATTCCTTCTTTGCATGCATTTGTGCATACCACAAAATCTTCATTTGGATCTGTAATCTTGAGAATTGGCGTACTAGTTAGCAACCTCTTTAGATTGTGGAAACTTTCTTCACACTGTGGTGTCTATTCAATTTTGGCTCCTTTCATTTGTAATGTTGTAATTGGGTGGAAAATCGTTCTTACATAGTTGGTTGCTTGGATCTTCTTTGTTTAAAGATAAGTATTCTCTTTGTATCTAATGTGCAATGATTTTATTATTATGCTTGTAAATGCATGTGTTGTATGTGTGTGGATAGAGTTTTTTCCGTTGTGTTTATATTATGCATTTGCACATGCATTTTGAATGGTTATAAATTCGTAATATGGCCATTGGAAAAAATTTAGAAGCCCATAATCCATTCATTTCCCCCTCTGTTGGTCAGAATGATGGATGGGGACATTACATAGATTCATAACAAATCACATGTCCATTTTGCATATTATTTCCACCAATTCTTTTTTTGCACACATTTGTGCATACCACAAAATCTTCATTTGGATCTGCAATTTTGAGAATCAACGTATTTGTGAGCAACCTCTTTAGATGCTGGAAACTTTATTCACACTGTGGTGTCCATTCAAATTTGGCTCCATTCTTTTGTAATGTTGTAATTGGATGTGCCACTTTTGAGAACCCTTCTATAAATCTTCTGTAGTATACAACTAGTCCCATAAATGATCTTACTTCTAATACATTCCTGGATGTATGCCATACTATAATAGCTTCAATCTTTTCTAGAGATACTGCTATTACTTCTTTAGAGATTTGTGTCCCAAATACTAAATCCACCTTTGGTAAAATGAACAATCATTCAACTTAGCATAAAGCTGATTCTCTCTTAGAACTTGTAGTACTAATCTCAAGTTCTTTTCATGCTCCTCTTATGATTTTGAGTAAATAAGAATATCATCCAAGAATACAATGACAAACTTATCCAAATAATCCCTGCATATTCCATTCATCAAACACATAAAGGTCGCTAGTGCATTTGTTAACCGAAATGGCACAAATACAAACTCATAGTGACCATATTTGGTTCTAAAAGTTTTTTTTCTAATGTCTTCCTCTTTTATCCTCACTCAGGTAGTCTGATCTCAAATCTATTATTGAGAAAATATTTGCTCGTCTTAGTTGATCAAATAAATCATCGTTTCTAGGGAGAGGATATTTTTTCCTCACAATGACGTTGTTCAATTGCCTGAAGTCAATACACAACCTTAGAGTTCCATCCTTTTTCTTTACAGAAAGTACCAACGCTCCCTAAGGAGACACACTTGGGTGTATGTATCATTTTCCGACAATTATTCTAGTTGCATTTTGACTTAGGTGTACTCGTTCTGTATGGAACTTTGGAACTTGGGGCAACTCTAGGAATCAAATCAATAGAGAAGTTAATGTCTCTTTTTCATGGCAATCTTGGTATTTCTTCAAACACATTTGCAAATTCTTGCAATACCTGAAAGTCCTCCAAACTTGGGCTTTTACACTTCCTTGGCTCTTCCACATGAGTTGCATAAAACTAACACCTTTTTTGAAGCATCTCTTCAATTGAAAAGATGAAATATCCCTAGGCATGATTTTCTCTATCTTTTGTTGTCCTTCATCAAGAAAAGTAAAGCACTTGTTATGGCAATATAAACCACATGGTGTGCTTCTAATCAATCCATTCCAACAAGCACATCATATAAGCCAAGTGGTATTAAATTCAAATATATAGAAGTATGAATCTATTCATATCCAATGGACAAACCTTTACTAATTCATTGGTTTTCCTTTTTGTTCTAGTAACCAACTAAACTATGCATGATTTCTCATGCTTGCTTCTCTTCCGATGAAATATTTCAACCAAATTAGGAGCAATAGAGCTATGACTTTCTCCTGAATAAATTAAAATGGCAATATGTTGATTGAAAATCTTACTTTCAACCTCAATCATGTTGGATTGATGATTTTACTATTTGGTGTCAAAGGCTGCATATATTATTATAATGTTTCTGGCTACATCTTCCTCTGTACTTTTACATTGAATGTTGTGCATAGTCCTCATTTTGTCTTCCCTTCAAGAACAATCTCTCTACATGTGATCTCCTTCACATCCCCAATATTTGAGTTGTTGCTTTGTTCCTTTTCCTAGAGGATTTGCATTTTTGAATACCATAATTTGAACTTCCTTGTCTCTGGCATTTTTGAACTCCTTGTCACTGTAGACAAACCCTGAATTTTTGTCATATTTCAAGTTAATTTGATCTTGTTATGGCCAAAACAAGTTTTTGGCTCCAAACTTTTTTGAACATTTTCCTACTGTTGACATGGCATGACAAGTGGTTGTTTATTTGTCAATGGGATCCATGTGTCAGTATCTGATGGGGCCATGTTATCCTCATCGACCTCCATGTCACCAACTTCCATCGCCATGGGCCTTTTGTTCTTTACCTACTTTACCTTTAGATCCACATGAACTGGTAGTCCCACATGGATGTGGCAATCATCCATCAATTTTGGAGGTTGAACATGTAGGTCTTTTATAAGGTCTTAACCTTTTGAAATTCCAAACCACCCTTACATGTGGCATCCATTTATCATTCATAAGATTGAAATTAGTTTTCAAAACCATGATCGATTGTTTTGAAACCACTTATCATCGTTGTTGAAACCACCTCTTTTACATCCTATGCAGTGGATTTCACCGGCCACGTGGAAACCGATCATTCATTTTGAGTGTGAAGGGATCAATTAAACACTAAACAGTTTGCCTCCCAAAATACATATGCACTGTAGATCATGAATGACCCTCAACTATTTTATATTTTGGGGGAGCAACTTGTGATTACGATTCATTTTTCCTGAAATTATTTCGAGCCATAGATCTATGCCATTTCTCCACCATTAGATTAAGTGGACAACCATTTTAGGACATGATTAAGCGGTTTCTGATATCACTTCCTTGGCTCTCGAAATCACTTACCACCCTTGTTCGAGTACACAAGGTACTCCCAAAAGACCGAACACCTTGAGCAACCGCTTCACACAAATATATCACAGATCAACACACAGATGTTTTTCACGTGGTTAAAACTCTCGAGAGGGAAATAGTCCACGACCCCAGCCAAATAGCTACTTGGAGCAATTTATTATGCAAAAGAAATAAAGTTACATGAGCTTCTCATAATCGATCAACTAGCCAAGGACCCTCTATGCTCTTTAAATAGAGATTATAAGCCAATTAGGTGTTAAGCCACGGATCAATGGTAGGTATGATCTAAGAGAAGTTGAACCGCCAGATCACTTTATGTCTAGAGCATATTGTGACCATCGGATTAGAATATTTACAAATGCATACTAAAGAAACACATTTTACCTAATGGATATATTACACAAGTTGATCTTAACTAACTCCTAAGTGTCTAAATATCCTAACATCCCCCCTTAAGAACAACTTGGGATAGGATTGAAGGATTTACAAAAGTGACACTATTAGGAGAAGGAAGGAGGAATTAGAGCCTATCCCCCCTTAAGGACACATTCCTAAACTCCTAACATAGATCGAAGTTTAGAAAAATTCGCTTCTGTAAGAGACTTGGTGAAGATGTCTGCAACTTGATCATCTGTAGGGAAATAGAGCATTTCAAGAACACGATCATGAACAAGATTTCTGATGAAGTGCATGTGTAGCTCAATGTGTTTGCTGCGCTGATGTAGAACTGGATCTTTGGCAAGATTGATGGAACTTTGATTGTCGCACCAAAGTGGAGAAGGCTGCTGCTGCTCGAATCCAAACTCTGAAAGGATCTGTCGAAGCCATAAAGCTTCTTGACTGGCATTAAATACGGCTCGATATTCTGCTTCTACTGAAGAAAGAGCAAGTGCTTGTTGTTTCTTACAAGCCCAAGTGATAGGTCCAGATCCTAGACTGAAAACATAACCTGCAGTAGACTTTCGATCATCAGGATCGCCGGCCCAATCTGAATCAGTGAAACCAACCAACAAAGGTTTCCCCCTTGTACTGTAATGAATCCCAAACTGAATTGTACCTCGAATATTTCGAAGTATTCTTTTTGCTGCTTTCCAATGAATTTCATGAGGAGTTTGCATATAACAGGAAACACGACCAATGACAAATGAAAGGTCAAGACGAGAATGAGTCAAGTATAAAAGACTACCAACAAGCTGACAATACAAGGTGGCATCTACTTCAGGGGAAGTACAAGTGACAGAAAGTTTGACTCCATACTGGAAGGGAGAAGGGGCTGGTTTACAATCTTCCATGTGGAAGAGACGAAGAAGGTCACAAGAATACTTAGACTGGGAAAGAAAGATTCATTCTTTGGTTTGCAAGACTTGGAGACCAAGAAAATAATGCAAATGTCCTAAGTTTGACATTTCAAAATTTTGCTTAAGACTGGATTTCACATGGGTTATAAGTTTAGGGTCACTACCAGTAAGGATAAGATCATCAACATAAAGAACAAGTATGATGAGGTGGTTTCCTACTTTCTTGGTATAGACATTGGGGTCAGAATGGCATCTAGAAAAACCAGTGTCAAGGAGAAAGTTATCCATTTTGGCATACCAAGCTCTAGGAGCTTGCTTAAGGCCATATAAGGATTTCTTAAGGAGACAGACAAGGTTAGAGTTATCCTGAACATATCCAGGAGGTTGTTTCATGTAAATTTCCTCCTGTAAATCACCATGTAAAAAGGCAGACTTCCCAGTTATGTAAGGCTACAAGGGAAAGGACAAGGCGGATGGAATTCATTTTTGCGACAGGAGCCTAAGGTTTCATTGTAGTCAATCCCTTCAACTTGGGAAAAACCTTTGGCAACTAACCTTTCCTTAAGTCTTTTAACACTTCCATCTAATGCATGCTTAGTTCTTTATACCCATTTACATCTGACAAGTTTTCTTCCTTTTGGAAGAGGAACAAGATCCCAAGTATCGTTCGCCATTAAGGAATGATATTCTTCATCCATAGCTACATCCCAATCTGGATTTCCTAAAGCTTCTGCAAAAGTTTATGGATCATGATTCTCGGAAACTTGAGCCAAAAAAGAAGAGGCCCACTGAAACTGAGAACGTGTTCGACGTTGATCTCCAGGATCACCGGCAAGATTACCAGCTGCTTCTCATGTTGAACAGACCCATCGAGGAAGTATTGGTGCTGGTGCAATTGGAGGAACATGAGCAGGTGGAGGTGGATTTTCATCCTCATTGTCATTATTAGAAAATGGAGTTGGAAACCTGTCAAGGAAGTTGGAAGAAGAAGAAGAAGGCACAATCGCTGAATCAGGCTCGCAGGCCAAAGATGGCACACCCGCCAAGTTAGGTTCGCAGGCCAAGATATTTTCATCAAATTTAACATCTCTTCTAATGATTATATCATGTGAATGAGGTTGAAGAAGTCTATAACCTTTTACATCTTTAGAATATCCAAAAAATATGCACTTTTCACTTTTAGGCTGCAATGCTTTCCGTTTTTCATCCGGAATGTGAGCCCATGCTTCACAACCAAACACACAAAAGTGAATTACATCTGGTTTAATTTTACTCCATGCTTCTTCCGGTGTTATACCTTGTAAAACTTTAGTGGGTGTTCGATTAACTATGTAATTTGCATAATTTATAGCCTCAACCCAATATTGAAGACTTAGTCCCTTAGATTGGATCATACAATTAGCCATTTCTTTTAAAGTGCGGTTCTTCCATTCAGCTACACCATTTTGTTGTGGTGTATATGGAATAGTGTGGTGTTGGTGGATTCCTTGTTCAGTACAGAAAGTAGTGAACTTCTTGTTAACATATTCTCCTCCATTGTCAGATCTTAACTTAATAATTCGATGACCAGATTGTTTTTTAACAAGGGCCTTGTAGGCCAAGAACATGTTAAATACTTCGCTCTTAAGTTTTAGGAAGTAAACCCAAGTGCGTCTGGAGTAGTCATCAATGAAAGTTAAGAAATATTTGAAACTAGAAAAGGAAGCAGATGGAAGAGGGCCACACAAGTCACTATGCACGAGCTCCAAGGGAATCGAGGCGTGCCAAGAGGCATGTTTGTCAAAACTGTTTCGATAATGTTTTCTGAGTACACAACTGGAACAAACACCATCATTGTAAGATCCTATTGGAAGACCAGTCACCATATTGTCTTTACATAATTGTTGCAATGAGCGATAATTTAAGTGACCAAATCGCTCATGCCAAAGTTTGCTCAAGTTATCACTATGAGCAACAAAAACTGAAGGAAAAGGTGATAAAACAAAATTGTTAAATTTGTACAACCTGGTAATATCATCAACAGTTCCTGTAGCAAGGACATTTTGAGGATTTTTAAAATCCTTGATTACAACTTGGTAAGGTGTAAACATTACAGTTTTACCTTCACCTGAATGAGTAATTTGATAGTCTGATAACAAATTGTAGGAAATTTTTGGAACACATAGTACATCACTGAAATGACCATTTTCTACTGGAACTGTTCCAAATCCTACAACACTTAGAGATCTATCGTCACCAACAAATATTTGTTAGGTGTTACATTTATGCATAGTAGAAAAGTTGGCTTGATCTTTAGCCATATGATAAGATGCTCCAGAATCAATGAGCCATTCATTTGAAGTAGACGAAGAAGATGCAGTATAAGAGTAACCAGAAGCACAAAGTGCATGTCCATGAGAGTTAGATACTGAAGACAAATCTATGCTGATGTGGTGCTTCTTCATTGCTGCTTCCAAGGCTGCAATCTTCTTGAAACACTTAGATTCATCATGATTATCTTTCCCACAAAAATTGCAATGACGCTTAGTCTTCTTTCCTTTTAGCTTGGATCCTTTGTCATTTTTTAAAGAAGGAGCTGATTGAGGGGGTTTGGGACCCTTCTTGTTTGGCTTATTATTGCGAAAATTATATTTCTTGGGAGGCTTGGAATTTTCTTTCTGTTGGGACAATAAGGCTTTCCTAGATGTATCTGCATTGTTAATTATTCCAAGATGAATGAGCTTATCTTGCTCTCTAATTAAAGAATCACAAAAGGATTCAAGGCTAGACTCTTGATAGCTAGCTGCAGTCAAGGATTCTTTCATGGAGTAAAATGTAGATACAAAAATAGAATATGCAGGTCCAAGTTTGGAAAGAATATGATAAATACATCGTTTGTCTTTTTTCTTAATATTACATTCTACACATAAGAGTCTAAGAGTTTTATACTTAGATAAATAGTCTTGAATGCATGAAAAATCATTTGGATTCAAGGAAAGCAACTCATTCTCAAGTTGATGACCCCGAATTTCATTGTGTTTACCAAACACAGATTCCAACTTTTCCCAAGAGAGATCAGGTTCATCGATTCCAAATATGTGGAATCGCAAATCTGTAGAGATTGACATCCCAATCAATCCACGAGCTTCATCACATCTATTTGCCCATTTAATTTTCTTATCATCATCAGTGAGTTCTGTTTCTTTCCCTGAGGTTATCCTGAAAAGTCCCCTACTTCGTAGAACATCCTCCACACGAGATTTCCATGAGAAATAGTTAGAACTTATAAGTATAATATCACAAGGGGCATCCATACTGTAAATTAATGGCTGAAAGAACAAAAACTAACTGTTTGGATACAAAGAGCTCGAAAAAATATGTGGTTTTAAAAAAAATGGCACTGAAAATTGATTCTGGATGATGAAGTTATGCTTGATCAAAGAAAATGTTGAAGATGTCTCCAATAGTGACGTGACAGATATTAACTTGACCAACTAAATAAAAAAGAACCCTCCTCTTCCCAAGATCAACCTTTAAAAATCACTTTACAATAAAGTTGCTTTGAAGTGAATCATTTTTGTAGAATAAGTGAGGTTCACTTTTACAATAATGTTACTTTTAAATAGTGCGACGATAAATTAAAAGACTTAAGTGACTCATTTTTTATTTTATTTTATTTATGTGAGATGCACTTTTACAATAAAGTAACTTGAAAATAGAAATTGCATGCACAAAAAAGTAGCTTAATAAGACTTGAACTCAAGACGTATTAAGGAATAAAGCAACTTTGGACCAAGTGAGCTAAGTTTAAAAGGTACGTAAAAGAATGGAAAAAGGAAATAGGTTTTTTAATTTTTTTTTATTCTTCTCTTTCGTTCTCTGTGCTTGCCTTTTTTTCTTTCCGCAAATCACAAAAAAAAAACGAAAAACAAAAACAAAAAAACTTTTTTCCACACAAAGGGGTTAGATCTTGGTTAGATTACCCGGAAAGTCTACGTTTTCAAGTTTTCTCGCTATTTCTGATTTGCCGTGATTGCACAAGGTGCACGACAAAGAGCATACGTAGCTGAGAAGACAAGAAAAAAAAACTTTCTTTTTCTGTTTCTGATTCGCCGCGATCGCGTAAGGTGCACAACAAAGAGCATACACAGCCAGGGAAGGCAATAGTCCGAGACTAAAACAGTAAAGATCTAGTAATAAAACTGATAAAATATGAGAGATTTAAAAAAAATAAAACAAATCCATCATTGTAACATTATACCTTCAGATTTGCCGAAATGGGTGTTTCTGGAACAAACGGAAACAATTTTCGATGAAACAAAAAATATTTCCCAATGGAAATGACGCTCCGGATGCAATGGAAAAGCTCCCATAGGCCACAAATGCAAGGAAAATCTAGATCCAGAAACCCTTTCAAAGTTTCGGCAACACCGGTTCCAGATCTTGATCAAAGCTGAAAACGGCTCTTCATAAACACTCTGATACCATGTTCGAATACATAGGGTACTTCCAAAAGATTGAACACCTTGATTAATTGATTCACATAAATAGATCACAGATCAACACACCGATGTTTGTCATGTGGTTACAACCCTCGAGAGGGAAACAGTCCACGGCCCCAGCCAAATAGCTACTTGGAGCAATTAGTATTATGCAAAAGAAAGAAAGTTACATGAGCTTCTCATAATCGATCAACTAGCCAAGGAACCTCTATGCTCTTTAAATAGATATCATAGACCAATCGGGTGTTAAGCCACGGATCAATGGTAGGTATGATCTAAGAGAAGTTGAACCATCGGATCACTTTATGTCTAGAGCATATCATGATCGTCAGATTAGAATATTTACAAATGCATACTAATACATACTAAAGAAACACACTTTACGTAACGGATATATTACACAAGTTGATCTTAACTAACTTCTAAGTGTCTAAATATCCTAACAACCCTGTTGAAAACTACCCTTTTAGTTTCTCTTGCCATGGGTTCTACCAGACACATGGCAGGTGCTCATTCATTTTGGGAGCGAAGAAATCACTTAAACATTGATAAGCTTGCTTCTCGAAATACCTACGCACCATAGATCATGGATGATTCACAACCGTTCAATATTTTGGGGGTGCAACTTTTGATGAAACCACGATTAGTTCTGCTCTCGAAATTATTTCTAGTTGTTGATGTACGCCATTTTCCACCGTTAGATTTAAGTAGTATGCCTTCTTTGCTTCCAAATTGGGAAATCCATTAGGACTCGTGGCAGTCTCACTACCATATTGGAACTCGATGCAAATTTTCCTAGAGGTCTCCACTCGCTCAAGGAAGTATGGATTTCAACTTGGCCACAAATTTCACTAACCCAGATAAAATACTCTTCTATCCTAATCAGAATAAGCAACACATGAAATCCTCACAACTCATAAACAACAATGTAATCACACATGACCCAAAAATTTATCCTGGAAACCCCAATGGGGAAAACCAACTACAGTGGGTCTTTCTTCTTTCTTGAGCCTGTTGTCACCTGAAACTGATACATGAGTGTTGAAATCCCAAACTACGGGCATGCCGGCTCGACGACAACTCTCTCTCAAGAGGCCAATGTCACCACACCCCTCCCTCCTCGTTTCAGGCTGGCTCTTCTCTAGATCTAGGGGGGTTTCCCTAAGCTGGGATCGTTAAGGCAGGTGCGGTTGAGGGTAAGGTGATATGAAGAGGCTTCCTTAGAAAAACATAGGTAGCAAAAAATAAAAATGAGTCGGATTGATGGGCAGGAAGGGAAAGGAGAACCAGTCCTCGAGGGAAGGCCAATGCCAGTACCAGAAGGGTAAATGGAGTCAGAAGGGGACTCGGAAAGGCTTTGCATTTTGTAGAAGGGAGACTAAGCTGGTCTGTTCCATAATCAGAGGCAAGGAGAATGAAAGTATAACTGACTACTTTCCATTACTCCCAGACCTCTAAAAACATAACGTCGACAAGCAACTTGGCAGCTGCAAATGCTTGCCCAACATGCTAGATTGTTAGCTCTCTATGCTGGCTTAATCTATAACTCATGAAAACACAGAACTATGACAGAGAAGCCCAACATGATTTTTTCTTTATTAACTCTAGGGAAAAATCCTCCCTGCCCAAAAATTCCATCCTTTACAATGAAGAAGGCTTGCCTTTTTATAGGTTGAAAAAACCATTCTCATATCTTTTCAAAAATATTAAATAAAAAAAATAATAATAATAAAAGAGAAAAAGTGGAAAATCCACTTTCCTCTCAAATCACTTTTTATTAAAATAAATCCTACTTAAGCAATTTGTTCCTGCCCAAACTTGGGCCACCACCTACAAGCACACTATAGAAATTGAGTGGGCCCTTCCACTTGGGATTTCACAAGCCATTGAAAAATGATGAACCTCTAGCACATTTGCAACATTTATGGCCAAAGCAGCTCTCATGCACCTGACTGCCAGCGATGCTCCCACAGCAGTGTATATTTGTGAATCGGTGAGCTTATTAATCCTTGTGATTGACTGTTGGGTGAAAAACCTGCTGGCGATTTACACTTGAGGGAAAAATCCAAATGCTGGCGAGGGTGTCCTCTGCTTGGCGTCAAATTATTTTAATTCGATACCCATTGATTATGAGTCCACGTTATCGTGCAGATAAATCAGCTGTATGCAATGTATGCCATTTACCTCGACAGCAAGTTACCATGGAGACTGGTTTCCAACAATATGATCATGGATACCAATGACTCGTGAAGAACTCCACGTGCATACATCCCAGGCATCTAGCAAAAGGGAAATCGATTGTCAAAGGAAACATCAAACTCTGGTTATGAACCAGTCCGCCAACCCAATCGGCTGCTTGGTGGATTGATTTCATTGCAGGTGATGCTCCATTTTGGCAACACGATTTATGAGGGAGTGCAGACAGAGATGTAACCAAGACTCAACTGCTAGGATGAAAAGACACGAAAGCCACCGAGGACGGCGTTCAGCTACTCCAAAAATCATGGCAATCGAATCGGCTGCTAAACAAGACAATTGGTGTTTAATGGTTGCCAAAGGAACGAATGAACATGGACATCGAATCAGCTCGTGAACTGCTTCATTAAAAATTTTGCGACTCGGAATTGGCTCAAGAAACTGGTTTTCTCCATTTCCCCCATCGATTTCACAGAATTGTGGTTCATATGTTGCCACTTCTTCGTGAAACTGTGGCAATCAGTGGATTAAACCTTGAAGATATTAAGTGGTTTGGTGGGGCGAAGTTCTGTAGCTGCATACTATGTTTTGAGGGCGTGTAACTACCATTTTTGTTATGTCTTCTGGGGAAAATCCCCACGCTCTCAGAAATTCAATCCATTTTATTACTGGATCCTGAGTAAGGGAAGCAACCTGCGGCATCTTCTCTAGAATTTTTCCAAAAATCCTCAAGTCCTATCTTCATATGTAACTTGAATAATTCCTGCTGCAACATCAATTTTGGCTTCAAATCAAGTCTAAGAATCTCCGGGTACTACACTATATCAGAAGCAAGTGCCTCATGCCTTACACCAAAACTGAGAAGACTCTCCACATTATGTTTCATTTGTTGCTCCAAACGAAAACCTAGAATGTATGGTTTCTTCTCAATAATTCTAGCTACGACTTCTTTTCGAAGCTCCAAGATTACAAAATAGTCCACAATCGGATTAATCACCCTTCTGACTTGCATCGACAAAATCTGAGGACACCGTGTCAGCATGGATCCAATAGATCTACGGTCCACGCCGATGCTAACTAAGTACGCCACTGAAGTGCTCATGGTACCTTCGAGTTTAAAGCCTAGTATCTCAGGATAATTATCTATGACTCGTGGGATGTCATTCGCCTTAATGTCTAGCCTTCCAAGAAACTTGAAAATAGGTTGAAGGTCTATGACAACACTGGAATGCAACACTTGTGGGTAACTTCAAAGCAAATCTAGAAGCACAGATTTGCGAACACCCAGCTTCTCCAAATAGTCAAGAATCGACACCATGTTTCTCTTCACATTACATCCACTGCTTAATGAAAGCTTCTGCTGCCTCCAAAGAAATTTTAAGGGTGGCAAAAACTCTCTCAATGAAATCTTTAAGCAGCTTGAGGACTTCCTCCAATTCTCCACGGTAAGCAATCCAGCTGACAATTTTCTAGTGTTTTGCAGGTTGAAGGAGGCCCAAGCAAAAACTTATGTGCAACAAAGACAAATTCATAATATTTCCTGCTCTCTGGAGAAACCTGTCAAGATGGGGTGATAACATCTGGCTCCATGGGGGACGTGTGCTCTTGGAGAGAGCGCACGAGAACCTCAGACTCTGAGTATTGATAGACCAACTTGAAAGAAAGAAGAGATGGGATGGCTTCATTCACCTCCCATACTTTATTACAAAACAAAGAACAAACTGCAAATTTAACAGCTCGTGCAAGAGCTTGTTTTTCTTCCTACCTACCTACTCTATCATGAATCTAACACAGATTAGGTGTATGCATACAACCAATGAAGCCATTCTAGCATCTTATCCATGCCCAATTTATTTTTTCTGAGCTTAGTTAGTGAAAGAAACAAAAATACATTCATCATAAGATAACTATGTCTTGTAGTCTGCTCATGAATAAAGCTGAATTGAAACATCAGACTGTTAGGCAACAAGAGATTATACCAGGCAGAATTAAACCATGCACAAGAAGCCTATATCCATTGGTTGATAGGGCTCACATACAAGCCTTCATTGTCAAGCTGATCTGCCGAAACAACAACACTACCTTCAATATGATGAACTTGAGGCAAGTCCACATCTTCAGCGTGAAGTTGTTTAGGAACTTGGGGCAACTTCACATCTTCTATTATATCTCTATCCGGGATCTCTTTAGTAATGTTCTCAACCAAGGGTTCTTGTAGTACTCCCTCACTTAGATCTTCAATGATCTATTCTTTAAGGTCAGGATGGAGCCTAAGGATGAGGGAATCATATTCTTTAGTAAGCTGCTCAATCTCATCTACTGTCCCATCGTGCCAGCGGAGGAGAAACCTCTCGAAACAATTTGCCATTGAATCTATGGATTCATCCAACAGACATAGAACCAGGTCATTGCATCCTTTTCCAAAGTTATGGCAAAAATGATCATAATATCATCCTCATGACGAACATTAAAATCAGCCACCAGTTTGCAGAAAGAGGCAATATGATGGGTGGCTGAAACACCATCATTTCCATAAAATTCGAGAAAATGTCATGCACCTCCTCAGGGTCATAGCACTGATTAGGAAATCCATGGAATTTTGAGAAATCCAGTGGGCTATAAGCCTCGTGCCAAATATCCCATGGTTCTTCCATAAATCAAACAATGAGGTACTTAATTTGAAAAAATGTGTTTAATCATACCTCATACCAAACTTGTGGAGTTGCCAAGGTGAGCTTGAAAGCCTTCTGATGAGTGTGCTTACCTCTACACCCAATTGGATCTTCAAATATGCAAAAGGACAAAGGCTCTGTCTCTTCGTGGAGTCTCCATGTGAGAAGAAGAGTATGCAATGTAATCTCCCACAAATGCCAATGAAGCGTAGTCTTCAAAATCCGGGAACTGGACTTCGTCCCCGGCAACGGTGCCAAAATGTTGTCGCTGAAACTGACATGCGAGTGTTGAAAGCCCAAACTGTAGGCACGCCGACCCGGCGACAACTCTCTCTCGAGAGGCCAATGTTACCACACCCCTCCCTCCTCGCTTCAGGATGGCTCTTCTCCAGCTCTAGGGTGGTTTCCCTAAGTTAGGATCGCTAAGGCAGGTGCGGCTGAGGGCAAGGTGATCTGAAGAGGCTGCCTTAGAAAAACATGGGTAGAAAAAAGGGAAAATGAGTCGGATTGATGGGCAGAAAGGGAAAGGAGGATCAGTCCTCGAGGGAAGGCCAGTGCCAGTACCAGAAGGGTAAATGGAATCAGAAGGGGACTCAGAAAGGCTTTGCATTTCGTAGAAGGGAGACTAAGCTAGTCCGTTCCATAATCAGAGGCCAGGAGAATGGAAGTATAACTGATTACTTTCCATTACTCCCAGACCTCTAAGAACATAACGACGACAAGCAACTTGGTAGCTGCAAATGCTTACCCAACGTGCTAGATTGTTAGCCCTCTATGCTGGCTTAATCTATAACTCATGAAAACACATAACTACAATAGAGAATCCCAACATGTCCAAAAACTCAACATGATTTTTTCTTTATTAACTCTGGGGAAAAATCCTCCCAGCCCAAAAATTCCATCCATTACAATGAATAAGGCTCGCCTTTTTATAGGCTAAAAAAACCATTCTCATATATTTTCAAAAATATTAAATAAAAAAAATAATAATAATAAAAGAGAAAAAGTGGAAAATCCACTTTCCTCTCAAATCACTTTTTATTAAAATAAATCCTACTTAAGCAATTTGTTCCTACCCAAACTTGGGCCACCACCTGCAAGCGCACTATAGAAATTGAGTGGGCCCTTCCACTTGAGATTTCACAAGTCGTTGAAAAATGATGAACCTCTAGCACATTTGCAACATTTACGGCCAAAGCAACTCTCATGCACCTGACTGCCAACGATGCTCCCACAGCGGTCACGATATTTGTGAATCAGTGAGCCTATTCATCCCTGCGACTGACTGTTGGATGAAAAACCTGCTGGCGATTCACACTTGAGGGAAAAATCCAAATGCTGGTGCAGGTGTCCTTTGCTTGGTGTTGAATTATTTTAATTTGATACCCATTGATTATGAGTCCATGTTATCGCGCAGATGAATCAGCTGTATGCAATGTACGCCATTTACCTCGACAGCAAGTTACCATGGAGATTGGCTGCCAAAAATATGATCATGGATACCGATGACTCGTGAAGAACTCCACGTGCATACATCTCGTGCAACTGGAAAAAGGGAAATCGACTGTCAAAGGAAACATCAAACTTTGGTTATGAACCAGTCCGCCAACCCAATCGTTTGCTTGGTGGATTGATTTCATTGCAGGTGATGCTCCATTTTGGCAACATGATTTATAAGAGACTGCAGACAGAGATTTAACCACGACTCGCCTACTAGGATGAAAAGACAAGCAATCCGCAGAGGACGGCGTTCAGCTGCTCCAAAAATCATGACAGTCGAATCGACTGCTAAACAAGATAATTGGTGTTTAATGGTTGCAAAAGGAATGAATGAACATGGACACCGACTCAGCCCGTGAGCTGCTTCATTAAAACTTTCGCGACTCGGAATTGGCCCAAGAAACTAGTTTTCTCCATTTCCCCCATCGCTTTCACAGAATTGTGGTTCATATGTTGCTGCTTCTTTGCGAAACTGTGGAAATCAATGGATTAAACCTTGAAGATATTAAGTGGTTTGGTGGGGCGAATTTTTGTAGCTGCATACTATGTTTTGAGGGCGTGTAACTACCATTTTTGTTATGTCTTATAGGGAAAATACCCACGCTCTTAGAAGTTCAATCCATTTTATTACTGGATCCTGAGTAAGGGAAGCAACCTGCGACATCTTCTCTAGAATTTTTCCAAAAATCCTCAGGTCCTATCTTCATATGTAACTTGAAGAATTCCTGCTGCAACATCAATTTTGGCTTCAAATCAAGACCAAGAATCTCCGGGTACTGCACTATATTAGAAGCAAGTGCCTCATGCCTTACACCAAAACTGAGAAGACTCTCCACATTCTGTTTCATCTGTTGCTCCAAACTAAAACCTAGAATGTATGGTTTCTTCTCAATAATTCTAGCTACGACTTCTTTTCTAAGCCCCAAGCTTACAAGATAGTCCACAATCGGCTTAATCACCCTTCCGAATTGCATGGCCAAATATGAGGACACCGTGTCAGCATGGATCCAATAGATATACGGTCCACGCCGATGCTAACTAAGTATGCCATTGAAGTGCTCATGGTACCTTCGAATTTAAATCCCAGTAGCTCAGGATAAATCTCTATGACTCGTGGGATGTCATTCGCCTTAATGTCTAGCCCTGCAAGAAACTTGACAACAGGTTGAAGGTCTATGACAACACTGGAATACAACACTTGTGGGTAACTTCAAAGCAAATTTGGAAGCACAGATTTGCAAACACCCAACTTCTCCAAATAGTCAAGAATCGGCACCATGTTCCTCTTCACATTACATCCACTGCTTAATGAAAGATTTTGTTTCCTCCAAAGAAATTTTAAGGGTGGGAAAAACTTTCTCAATGAAATCTTTAAGTAGCTTGAGGAATTCCTCCAATTCTCCACGGTAAGCAATCCAGCTGACAGTTTTGTAGTGTTTTGCAGGTTGAAGGAGGCCCAAGAAGCATCCTATGTGCAACAAAGACAAATTCATAATATTCCTTGCTCTCTGGAGAAACCTGTCAAGATGGGGTGATAACAGAGCCCAAAGCAAATAATATAGAAGAGGTACAATAAGAGTTAGAGAAACAACTAGTGAACCTGAAGGGCCAAATCCCTAGATTTGCAAGTAGTTGCAACTGTTGCTCTTGGAAAATCCGCCCCTTGCTGTCAATGTTATCGGAACCAGACTGGTCATCGAACAGGCAAAGCCCAAAATGTAAACCGGACCGGAACTGACAAAAAACTGGGTAAAAAATTGGCTGACTCAAAAATACATAAAATATTCATATTTTGTAAAAAAACATATATATTCATGTGCATACATATGAATCCAAACCATTAATACACAAATATGCAAAGTTTCTCATATATATAGCAAATATCCAAAATAACACCTAGTGCAATACATCTCTCAGGTTCTGAAGCAAAGTACATCAACAAAGAGGCTCTAAATGGCCCCTACAATCCAAAAATAAACCATAGTACTAATGAATAACAATAAAGTGATCCTCATCATCGTCATCCTCATCCTCTTCCTCTTCATCCTCTTCAGGAGTGGGATTCTGAGCCCCACTTGATTCCCCTGGCCCTGAAGGTGGGACCTCTA